>CM047589.1:8623133-8679344 GCA_026184515.1 Peronosclerospora sorghi
TCGGATTTGTTTTCACGCATTGAATTCTCGTATCACGCGATTGTTGGTTTGAGTCGCTGCCTTTACGTTTTAAGTCGCATAAGGACAGTGGAGAATTAAATTACGTTTGATATTTTATTGTTTTCTATTACGCTGATTACTAGCGCTATCTAATTGTATTGGAATATCGCACGTTAGTACGTGGTATCTGGAACCCGTGTGGCGTAGTACGTGCAATTGGATGGACGACAACAACATTCAACAGGTTATGAGCCCAATTGAGGCCAGTGGCTCGTCGAATCAGACAGTAAGCCCGGAGTATATGATGCGATTGTTCGCACATATGATGAATCGCTTTGACGATTTGGAATCATCGTAAAACAAGGGGGCGCCGGCACTAATTGCGGCGCCGAAGTCAAAGGGAGACACCAAGATGAGCTTGGCCTCCCTGGATGGAAGAGATGAACAGAAAGACGAGGCTAACGTCGGAAGTGCGGGAAAAATGTGCTTCAAGAATATTAGCAAGGTGGGAAAGGACGTGTTCACTAGGGGCTAGGGGTGTGTGCTAACCCCGGTAACGCCTATGTGCAACCGCAGAAGGTTTATATGCAACAACAAACCGCGAATCAGTACCAGCAGGCATACGTAGCCCTTGGGAACTTTCAGCAGGCGTATGCAGCACCCGGAAACGTTCAACAGGCATATGTAGCGCCTGGAAATGTTCATGCGAAGCCATACCTGATGCCAAGACCACCGACGGCTAAGGCGAAAAAACTCCAGATCCGGCCGTTCGATGGAACTGAATAGTATAAGGGTCTTGGGTCTGGTTTTTGGGGCTGGGGAACCAAGTTCTTCAGGAAGATATTGATCGCTGAAGAATGCTGCGATTTTAGGTGGACGGAAGACATCAAGGTCGAATTGCTGGGCCATTATCTGTATGTCCCAGCGGAAACATACTACGACCTGTTTGCGGAAACCTGGTGGAAATAAGAGCCAGCGTTGTGGCATAGCATGAACAAGATGTATGCAGCTTTCAGTGTGCGCATAACGCACGCGGAGGGGATGAAACTCCAGGTGCGCGCAAGGCACCGGGAAGGAGTTGGCCGGATCATTTTCTATATATCACGGCAGTGGCGGATGCAGTTGGATCGAACTGCGACGAAATGGTGTTGGATAACATAATTTACCATGTCGTACCAGAGATGTCGAATGTTCTGATGTCCCGTTACAATCATTTACGGATGGATTATCTGCAGCAAGCTGAAGAAATCAGTCAGTTTGCGCAGGCTGTTGAGTAAACAGTCGGCGGCAGAAGGGTCATGGCTCCGGTTCAGTGAATATGATTGTGGAAAAGCCTAAAAAGGCTGTGGCGATAAAAATCGCGGTTGCTACACATGTGTCGAGCGGGGGAACCTCAAGAGGGAATGCCCTAAAAAAAAGGAAGATGCCGAAATATGATTTCGCATTAATGATCGCCGGAAAGGATGTACCATCCGGTCGAGACACATGGATTCTCGACAGCGGTGAAAGTGTGCATCTGAAGACGGATATCACTTGTTTGACGGAGGTTAAAACTGTATACCGTCAGTGTCATCAAGTGGATGGAGAAACTTTCTTCATAAATAAGAAGTGCACGATGTACATTCGTTTTGTGCATGGGAACGCGGAAACTCGCGTGAAGATAAAATATGTTTTCTAGTAGAAGTAGCAGCCCGAAACATTTTGTCGTATGGTGTTTTCGAGAACGGCGCTTTTGTCATTGATTACGTGGATGGAGAAAGGACGCTTGTCAGACATGACACGCGCCTTCCGATTACTCGAGTGCGCTCAGTGAATAATGTGTTCACTTTGGAAGGTGAAGTGGATCGTCTGAAAAAGACATACAACGAAATGATTATGTCGGTACAGTACCCGATGGAAGAGAACTACACGCCGGACGACGACGTCCAAAGTGGATCGCTGATGCGCTTTCATGTGCGGATGGGTCACCTCAATTGTGATACAATTTTGAGGTTGGCAAAGGATCCGGAATATGGAATCCGGATCACAGACGAGACGCGCAGGCACTGCGTTACCTGTGCGCAAGGAAAGCAAACCAAGAACGATCAGTCGAAGAAAGACAGCGTTGAAAACGCGCCTGTTGATCGGATTGGTGGTGTGATTTGTTCTGACCTGAAAGGTCCAATCACACCGAAAGATCGTTTGGGCAACCGTTACTTGGCGAATTTCATTGATTTCAAGAGTAATTACACCAGGATTTTTTTGGCGAAGAATAAGGATACTGCGGCCAAGAAATTTGAACATTTTCTGGCATTTTTCTAAAGAACTTTCTCATGCAAGATTCACGTCCTAAGGACTGACGGAGGTGCGGAATATAGGGATGTTGACTAATTTTGTCGCAGTACCGACATCACTCAGCATATAAGCGAGGCCGGGAATCAAGCCAGTAACGGTAAAGCCGAACGCATGCATCTGACGGTGATGAATATGGCCCGGTGCATGCTGTTCGGAAATGGATTGAATTTGTCATTTTGGGGGATGCGGCAGCGTATGCAGCCTATGTGCTAAACCGCACCCCGACAAGTGCGAATCACAAGCGGATGTCTCCGGTGGAAGTTCTCACCGGAAACAAGCCGAATTTAGGCGGTATTGTGACTTTTGGCTCGCCGTGTGCAGTGTACAGGAACCCCGGGAAGAAGACCCTCGCGCACCGTGCGCAGGTCGGGGTAATAATCGGTCGAAGCGGGGAGACCAAGAGCTTCAAGGTCTACCTGAAAGCCGAGCGGAAGGTGACCGTCACCCAGCACGTCAAGAATGTAGACACGATTACCGATGTGCAAAACCGGCAGCTGAGGATTGGTGAAGACGAAAAATGCAAGGCGGAAGCTCCACCAAGTAACCGGATTGGTGAAAAAGAAGAATGCAAGGCAGAAGCTCCACCAAGTGACCGAGGGTCAGAAGGATTCGTGGTGACGCCAAGCGTGGAGCAAATAGTAAGAAAGCAGACGATAAGAAAGCCGCTTTGGACGAGGGATCGTCATGTCACGCGCCATTACGCCGAGCGCATGGCGGAATGCAAGAAAGAGGACGACGGTGATGTTGAAGTAACAGAAGCGTCAATTAACATGGTAATGGAGGGCGACCCAAGGAATTATCGCGATGCGATGGGTCGCCAAAACGCTGATAATTGGATCGACGTGATGGATCAAGAAATTAAGGCGTTGGAAAGGAACGAAGTCTGGGAGATAGTGAAGAAGCCAACCAACGTGAAACCGTTGCATTCGAAGTGGGTCTTCAAGATCAAGACCGATGCTAATGGACAAGTGGAGCGCTACAAGGCGAGGTTGGTGGCCTGCGGAATCGAGCAGCGTTTCGGGGTAGATTATGAACCAACCTTTGCTGCGGTCATGGAGATGACCACTGTCCGGTTTATTCTGATGCTTGCTCGGAAATGGAGAGTACGTGCGATGCATGGAGACATCCCCAACGCTTATGTGAAAGCGTTGGAGGACGAACATGAAATATATTTGTTCACCCCTAGCGGAATGAAGGTCGAACAAGAAAAAGTCAAGGAATTGCAAGCTGGAAGCTCAAGCTATGTGGTTTTAAAGATAAAAAAACGTTTTACGGTTTGAATCAGGCAGGGAGGCAATGGAACCGCCCCTCGCACTCCAAGCTCCTAAGTCAAGGCTATGAACAAAGTTTCACAGACGTTTGTCTGTATTTCAAGAAGTTTTGTGGCGAAACTGTCGTGGGTAGGTGTATATGTGGATGACCTATTGGTCACGCAACGAAGCAGGTACATGTGGCGAATTTTTTCGAGGAGATCAAGGAATTGGAGATAAAAAATTTGGGCGAAGTGAAAAAATTTCTCGGCATGCGAGTGGAGTACCAAGAAAGTCGTGGTTATTTTCTCGATCAAGAAGTAATGATCAAGGACCTCCTGAAGATGTACGGTATGGAGGAGGCAAACACGGTGAGGGCACTGATCGGGGATGAATTTGAAGACCAAAATTTGAAGGACCAAGGTATGCTGAAAAGTAGTGGGAATGATGGAGCGCCGACGATCAAGAATTTCCAGTCGTTGACCGGAAGTTTGCTTTGGATCGGGCGCTTCTCCAGGCCGTATGCAGTGCGTATGCAGTGCACAAGGCCACGCGCAGAGCTTATGCGCCTTCGAAGCTGGATTGGATGACGTCCAAGAGGATTTTACGTTTTCGCAAGGGAACGTCAGTATGAAATTACGTTTGGAGGCGAATGGAAACGCAAAGTCCAAGAAAAACGATGAAGTTAGTATCGAGGGTTTTTGTGATGCGGATTTTGCTGGTTCTAAATAATACCTGAAGTCCACGAGTGTAGGTGTGTTTTTCGTGGAAGGGTGCATTGTTGCACTGGGTATGCAAGCGACAGTCTTGTGTTTCGCTTTCCACAATGCAAGCCGAGATTTATGCGGCGACAGTGGCTTTATGTGAGCTGACTGGCTTCAGGGAAATGCCAAGTGAAGTCGGATTGAAGTTTTCTCTGCCGATGAAGTTGTTTTGCGACAACCAGGCGGCAATTAAAATGTTGGAAGGTGATGGCAAAACGTCGAAGACAAAACACATGGATGTTCGGGTGAAGTTTTTACTTTCGAAGTCTAAGGATGGTGTCATAAAGACGAGCTATCGACCTACGGACGAGAACTTGGCAGATGTTCTTACGAAGCCGTTGAATCCTGAGAAGCTGAGACGTGTACAGGAAGGTCTTGAACTGGCGGAGATTGCGATGGAGTAGCTGGTTTTCACGGGAAAGTCGAAAAGGAGTGTTGGAAGCGCACGCTTTTTGCGCTGCAGGTCGCGTCGCCATTTTGACTTTTTAGCGACTTTTCAGTGAAAATGTGATGTATTGTATACAAATTTAGGTTAGGTACAAAACAGTGTGTATTTGCATATTATTAGTTTTAGGTGCAAACTTAATTCTAATAAATCACTTCTGAATTTGATTATTGACTCTCGTGTGGATTCTTTCGAGTGGAGAACAAGAGCGCTACGGTGCGCGGCTTGTTTGGAGTTTGTTACGTGGATTACTTGGTACACTGCAGTGGCAGTCGGATTTGTTTTCACGCATTGAATTCTCGTATCACGCGATTGTTGGCTTGAGTCGCTGCCTTTACGTTTTAAGTCGCATAAGGACAGTGGAGAATTAAATTACGTTTGATATTTTATTGTTCGCTATTACGCTGATTACTAGCGCTATCTAATTGTATTGGAATATCGCACGTTAGTACGTGGTATCTGGAACCCGTGTGGCGTAGTACGTGCAATTGGATGGACGACGACAACATTCAACAGTCGGAATGAATTGCTTCCTGTACCCAGTCTTCCGGTGTGCTTTTTTCTCATTTTTATAGGCCGTACGCTCATATTCCATGGTGTAAAGGTATTTACAATACCGGTTTTTATTAAGGCCGGGCATGATTGATATTTTTCATTAGTAGCACTATTCATATCGTACTTATTAGTAAAATATTCTACATGTATGTATTTGTACTCGATTCTGAGTACAAGTACGGATACCGTATTTTTAGCAACTAAAAAGTAAGAAATACAAATTGCAAACTAAAACAAATAGTCCTACCTTTCAGTAATTAAAGTATGTAGACTATTTTTAGCAATATATCCCAAGATCCTATCACGTGATTAGTCGATATTACCTTTTCTAGTAATTAAATGCATCTCGAACGTTTCAATCAGGTCATCTTGCTCCATCTGCCAGTCGAACATTGACAATAACCATTTCTAAAGGTACTTCGCGTGCATTCTTTTAATAATATTTTTTGGGTGACCACCCCCTTTTCTACGGTCCCCCCCCTCCCTTTTTATGTGAGGGGTGTGTGACCGCAGGCTCTCCCTATCTATTTAAAGGACGACGACCGGGCCTGTCACAAGAATTATTCTAATACAATTTTCATTTTTGCCATAAAATACTAAGGTACGGTATGAACAACTAAACCCAAAAATTAGATATACTGTAGTTTCAGTGAAATTTCAATGACAGTGACGGATACCATCCCCTATTGTATATCTAAAGGGAATTGGTAAAGCCACGTACTTACCAAAAATGTACATAGATTTACCAATTCCCAAATTTAATTGTACACGCCGCAGCGATGTTATTTTCTATGATACATGTAATAGTCGCTGCCTTTGTCAAGCAGTGCGTCTCGTTAACTCAAACCAGACGCAGCCGCGCGCTTTTTTTGAGCTGCTTCTACAGCTTGTGCTACCTCGATGGGTGTTACAGGCAAAACCTTTTGCTCGTCCTGGTTGAAGCATACGACGATGGCGCTGACATTATCTGTCGATCCGAGGGCGATGGCGTGGATAACGAGATCTTCCGTTGCGTGCTGTACGTCTCCGTTCAGTCCCAGCTTTGCGCGAACAAATTTCACAACGTCCTGGGGCACCATCCTGTCGAACAATCCATCGTAACCGAGCACCATGATCTCATCCTGACTATTAATTTCGTGGACTCAAATGTCCGGCGTAGCACTAACCAAATTTCCATTGAATCTGCTCTAAAAAGACTCCCCGCCCGGTTTTGAACTCGATGTCTCCAAAGGCACGAGATCCACCAAGCATATCGTAAATCCTGCCTTTAGAGATCTTACCCTTAGCTGCAATGATCCGATCACGTTCACTAGATAGCTCTGGTGTGTGGGCAATGCACATATCCTTAGCCAGTCCACTCATTGACAATACAACGTGAGAGTCACCCACAGAGGATACTAGTGCAGTACTTCCTCGCACGACAACTGATACTGCAGTAGATCCAGTAGACAACCGTTGCTTGAAGATTCCTTCGTCAGTTACAGCACAAGCAATTCGGAGGGCATCCATAAGACCACGTGGTAATGGCTCGACGCTGTTTGCACTATCATGTGAAGACTTTTGAAGATGAGAAAGTACATTTTCATGAAAGTTTTGGGCCAAGTACTTGGCTACTTCCGATCCTCCGTGGCCGTCATACAGTCCAAAAAAAAACCGCGAGGTCGTCGCCGACCTTCCGTGACGTGCTAGTCTGTCTATGCTCGTTGTTGTTGCGAACGCCCGTGTCTGAATAACTGCCGTAACTCACTCGAAGTTGTGGAAAGTACTGGCCCGCACGTCGATGAAAGACCAGTGTGTGCGCTCGTGTCTGAAATTCCCTTTAGTTTTACGTACGTACATTTTTGGTTAGTACGTGGATTTATCAAAAATGGACGTGGATTTATCAAGAAAGTACGTGGATTTACCAATTCCCTTTAGATAGAGATATATAGGAAGAGCCTGCGGTCATACACACACCCCTCACATAAAAGGGAGGGGGGTACTACAGTGTGTCAGCCCTACCCATCGTCACAGCGCCAATCCAGGATGCATTTGAACCAATGACATCTCCGGGCCGGTGGTAGACTTGAATTTTCATTGGCCAAAATGCTTTTCATGTAAATTCGAACAAAGACACACACATGTACGGAAATGGAGCCGGCCTCCTTGTCACACTACGCGACGAGATTTTCAACCGATGCCTGCCCTCTTACTGCTCCTATGGCTAGCGACAGCGGCCGCTCGAGTATGTGCGGACACTGCTGTACGTCCAAATGGGCATCCAGCCGACACTCTAAGCCCCGCGGAAGCGAAACTGACTCCTGGACTCTTCCGCGGCACGGAGGAGGCACCCGACGAACGCGATCAAGAGCGAGCACACCCTGGCGTGGAGACGGCGTCTGCCTCGTGGCTCAGTACATGGCTACCATTGCCAGCTCGAAACATGCTCAAATCTTTGGTCTCGAGCAAATCCAAAGCGTGGGAGGCCATCAAGAACAAGGTGATGCCGATCTTGGAGACGCTCCATGTCGTCGAATCCACTGACGAGCGAAATAAACGGATTGTCAAGCAGTTAGTCAAGCGGTATGGAGTGCGTAATGTGGCGAGGGCGCTCGTATATCCGAGGCCCACACCCTCGTTAGAGGCAACGGCCACGGCGATGTTCGGGGTCCTACACAAGATGTGCTTGCGTAGACTGTGGAAAAGACGCCGCAATGCGAATATTCTTTTCGTTTCTTGCATGGATGTCGTGGAAGACTTTCTGAAGAGCTGGAATACCAAGTATAAGCAGCAAAAAACACTTTTTGAGTTCCTGGAGCCTTTTGTTTCCGAGAGCGTGCTGGCAGAGAGTATTGGGCTCGCAAAGGTCGATTCGTCCCATACAGAACGAGCTTTGGCTCTACAGAATTCATTGGTCGAGAAGTGGAAACTAGAAGACGTGCATCCACGTCTACTGCTGGGTCGGTTGGGTTTGGATCAGAGGGTGTATGATGTTAAAAATCCATCCATGGAGACAATGCGGGTGTACCTTCGCGAGTATAACGCGATCCATCGAAACGGACAATTCTCCCTGCTTGCGTGGCTCACACAGAAATATAAAGTCAGCACTCTCGTAGAGGAATTGGTTTGGGCCGTGACGTTTCCTTCCACCCATAGAGTTTCCAAAGAGTTGCAGTATGAGCTGCTCCAAACGTGGCTGCGCAACGGACTATCTGTGGACGATGCTTTCAAGCTGCTCGAGCTGGATCAGCAAGGGACGTTCGTGCAGCATAGCCCCGCCTTGGCGCTGCTAGAAGGGTACACGAACATGTACAATCGAATAAAGCCTGTGAAAGATCGACAAGACTTGCTTCAAGTGGTCGCCAATGGTCTCGACGACGGCCGTCTTGCACTTTTCTTGGCCATTAAGAGTGAATGGCTGTCCATCCCAGAAGAGAATTATTCCAAGAGTTTGTCTCGGCTCTTTGAGCGATGGCACAAAGCTGGGATCGAGCCCAAGAATGTCGAGAGCACGTTTTTTAGCAACGCGTACCCGTATCTGATTTCAAAGATTGACGACATTGTCAGCAAGTATGAAGAAGCTTATCCCGAACTTGAACGTCGTACGACTGGATGACCTGATACTTTTGGGTGTATGTACTTGATGGTCTTCAAAGAAAAGTGCTTTTTTACTATATAGGTGCTCGGCTAGGATTATACTCTTTGTCGCCTTACGCTCAGCTAAACAACTAACAAAACGTGCAAAGGGTCGTTTAGATGGACTACTAAGTGTTAAGAGATGTAATACGGGGTGTTTCAAGCTTATACGGCACGATTTGCATGGGCAAGCACGCATTATCGGTATAAACATGTGAATTGTTTCTGACAGTTAATCTTATATTAAATAAAATTAACTTTACTTATTTCTTAATTTGGTCGTACGCAAAATAATCACTTATGCACCTAGGCGGCAGATTTTCGAATGGGAATCCGCTCCGTTTTAGCTAATAATGTCACGCCCATGGAAGTACTTTGAAATGTCTGTATTTTTACAGTCCCGAATTTGCAACCTAGCCTTGATTAGTGAAGCGGTGTAAGTTGTCCACAAAGGGGTAGGTAAAGATAAAACCGGGGGAAAGAAACCCCCGGAATTGGGTAGTTTGAGGGCGCTTCGAGTTGGGACCCTATGGGTGGACGAGACGGAACCAGCTACCCAACATGGAGGAATTATAGTCCACGGTTAAGGCAGGTACAGGTATACGAACGGATCAAGACAAACATCTGGATGAACAAGATGAGGCTGGATAGTAGTGTTGGAAAGTAGTATATTTCAGAATGCAAAAGAAACAACAGCTCCTACCGGACCTGAAATCCTTACCTTTACATGTAGAGGGTCGCGACACCTTGAAGAGTCGCCCTGTCGCCCGGATACGATCTGAGTATCCTCACCAGTCGTTTCATCCGTTTCCAACACGCCCGCCTCGAGGTAAACACCTCGACTTATTCATTTGATTGTCGACACCCCGATGATCTTCATCAGCGACGCGAGCTTGACCTTGTCAAGCGCCTTCGTGAATACGTCCGCCGGGTTGAATTTTTCCTTAATTCTGCGGAGCACCAACGATCCACGATGAGCCTGTTCACGCACAAAGTGCCAAAGAAGCTCGATGTGGCGCGTGCGCCTACTGTACGTTGGTTTGGTGGCCATCACCAACGCTGCTTGACTATCAATCCCGACTTGCGGCGTCTGTACGAACTGCGGCAGAACCTCCTGGATGATGTTTGTCTCGGCCTTCGCCTCCATCGCGGCATCTCAGGCAGCCACGTACTCCGCTTCCGCTGTCGATAGCGCACTGATGGGCTGGCGGCGTGACATCCACGCCACAGCGCCACCGGCCACAGTGAAGACAAAGCCGCTGGTGCTCTTGCGTGACTCTGGATCGCTTCCCCAGTCGCTGTCGCATAACCCGAGCAAGTCGATCGTTCTCTCGCCATCATTTATCACCTTTTTGTACTTGATCCCGAGCTCAACGGTGCCAGCAAGGTACCGGAGCACACGATCGAGCGCGCCCACGCGCTTGGTCGTCGGCTGCGACACGAATCAGCTGAGTTGCCCAATCACATATGCGAGATCCGGTCGCGTACTTGTATCTAGATACATAAGCATACCCAGTGCGTCGCGATAATCAAAACTAGTATCCAGATCGTTACCTTCCTTAGATGCCATTATTTTGGCATTAGTTTCCATCGGGTTTCCAGACTTGTGTGCGTCCTCGTAGCCAAACTTCTGTAGGATCTCCCGCGCATATTTGCTTTGCCCGACCGTGATGGAGTCCGCAGCTTGGATAACTTGAACGCCAAGGTATTCTGTGAGCTCATCTTTGTCCTTCAGACCGTACTTCTCGTCCAGAGCCGCGAAAAATTTTATCTTGAATGTCTCGTCGTTGGTCGCGCACATTAAATCGTCAACGTAGACCAGGACCAGCACGATCCGTTCGCTTGTCACCACGTAGTAGATGCACGGCTCCGTCATGAACCTGTCAAAACCGTATCTGAGCAGCCAGTCATTCAGCTCCGTGTTCCACTCGCGGCCCGCTTGGCGCAAGCCGTACAGCGCCTTGCGCAGCACGTACATATTGCCCTGCGTCTCGCACGGGTATCCTTCTATTGACTGCACGTATTGTGGGATCTCTAATTCAGCGTTGAGATACGCCGTGTTAATGTCGCCCCCATACACCGTGAGTCGCAGGCGAGCAGCCATTGCGAGTACCAATCGGAAAGATGACATCCGGGCCACTGGAGACGATGTCTCTACAAAATCAATACCTGGACGCTGGTGATTTCCGAGGGCGACGAGACGAACCTTGAAGAGTATAACGTAGACAAACTGGTCGGTCTTGAGCGCCCATACCCACATCGTCCTGATAGGTTTCGCACCTTCTGGAACTGTTGCCCCGTCCACTTCCTCGATCACGCCCTTGGCCCGTAGAGCGGCCAGTTCCACCATTTCCCGCCATCAACCAAAAATTCGCGTACTTTGATCCCAGAGCTTCAAGGCGAGATCTTGGCAGTTTGACGTTCGCCCCCAGTATCGCCCTGCCGTTGCTATCGGTCAGGCGCTGCACCGCATTGATTTTGAACTCGTAGGCACTGAGATACGCTGGTCGATGGAGCTTGCTGTACTCGCGCAGCTGCATACGGCGCGTCTTGCGCTTCTCGCCCAGCGCGTTGCGACTTTCTTCCGATGGCGTGTCCTCACGTGTCTGCCGCTTGCGCAGATACTCGGGAAGCACGACGCGCTCGCCGCGGCTTGGCTTTTCATTGGGCACACTGATGAAGCCATTTTCAGCCATTGTACTGCCGTCTGAGGATGACCGTGGTTCATTAGCAATGGTCGGGCGGGTGCGTCCATCAGTAGTGGTGGCTGATTCCGCTTTATCTTGTTCATCGAAGGATAATGCACCATCCGATGGATCTACCGCGTCGCCGTTTTCTTCACCACCGCTAATAGATCTTCCAGCCGCGTTTTTGGTTGGATTTGCATTGTCAAGGCCGTCCTCCTGGTTGGTCGCAACGCCATTAGCGTCCACAGGAGCGTCGTCGTCGTCTTTGCCCTCCTCGAGGTCGACAGTCATGATGATCTCGCTCGTCTCAAATGCTGCCGATGCGTTGATCTCGGTGACATCGTCATAGTACTCGTCCTCCACCTGTATGTCATGGTCCTCCAGTTCTGGGCCGTTGCTGTCGGTCGTGGCGTCGCCCATAATGGCGTCGCTCACCGCCGACTAGGTAGCATCGTCATCCCCAGGATCCTCCTTGGTGAAGTGAAGCCACGAGCCAATCTTGGCGTTTTCCGGATTCACATCGTGGCGATCACGGTACACGATATACTCATTGACGCGCAGGTCGGGAATAAACGAATGCGTCCGCGTCTCGGGAAGTACACGTTTCATCCGACTTCATCGTCCGAATACCCAAGAACAAAGCCAATTTTGGCTCGGTCCGCGTCCTTTTTACGCTCAGGTCCATCCGGAACGTGTACATTGCCAATGCACCGGCCTTACGAATATGGTGAACGTCGGGTTTCTTACCAAAATTCCTTTGGTACGGGATACCATTGATAGGCTTGGAGTACGCACGGTTCTTGAGGTAGGAAGCATTCCTGAATAGGAAAGGCCAGCAAGAACGGGGGAAACCAGAAGCGTGCATCTGCGTCTTTGTCATCTCTGTCAGCGACTGCTGGGTTCTCTCGACCGGGTTCAGATGCGAGCTCTTGGGGCCCACCTTGATGTGCTCTATCCCGCGGTCTGCGTACCAGCGGTCGATCTCGGGGTTGACGAATTCGCCGCCCTTGTCAGTCAGTACCTGCTGTACCTGGAATCCGGACGTGGAGTCTCCTTCCAGTCTGTGCTGCACGATCCGACTGATATTCCTCCCCGCGTGGCGTTCCGTCCAGAGTACGTACTGTTTCATGAGAGCATTCACTGTCGAGCTTTTCTTGTCGGTCAATAAGTGGGTGGTCAAATAGTGACTCCGCTCATCCATGATTACCAGAATCTCCTTGAGCCGCGTGCCATTTTGCTTGCTACGGAACATCAGATCAGCATAAATAATCTGGTTTGGCGCCTCGAGCCCACGTTCAATCTTCTTTTTCCGGCGTCTGGCCTTCTGCTTGCCAATGTGGCAAGCGTCGCACTGATTGAACACTGCACGCTTCGTAATGAGCATGCCCTTCACGAGAACCATGGCGACCATGATCTTAAGATAGTGGCAGTTCGTGTGCCCCATGCGCTCGTTCCAGAGCTGCTGCGTGGCGACACCGTCCGCGGCAGTGAAATTCACGATGATGCGACCGTCAATCCTCTCGGCTGGCTCACCACTTGGACTCACGCACTCGAACACCCACGTGTTGTTGTCATTCGGGGCCGCGCGCAGAACACGCTGACCGTCCCTTACCAGTGACAGCTCCTTGGTCTTGTTGTCGTACTCCAGGTCGAAGCCCTGTTGCGTTGCAAATCCTGGCAAGATCAGACCATACCGTGCGCTTGGCACGTAAAGTACATCGTGGAACAGTGTACTAATTTCTTCCCCATCCACTTCAGTTACCAGGCACACTGTACCAATTCCGATAGCCTGAGTATGAACCACTTCGCCCATCCACTCAAGAACTCCAGAGGCAGGGTCGATTTTCTCCATGTTGATGAAGTACTTTAGATCGCCGAACACGTGAACACTTGAGCCTGTATCCAGGCAAACACTGGCCCGCACCTTCACCTGACCAATCGCTTCAGCGCAATCCCTGTTGACGACGCCTTGACCGGCGAGCGTCCCTCCCGGCAATTCTATGACTACACCAGTGGCGACTCCAGGCTCAACTGCCACAGCTGCATCTCGCAACTGTCTGCCATCACCACCGAGTCCGGTCCTGCTGTAGCCTCCTTGTCCGTGCCCTTGTCCGCCTTGTCCATGGCCGTTGTTCCGATCCGGACAGCCCCTTTTCTTGTGACATTCTTGCCCGCAGTTCCAGCAGCCCCTTGGGTTCCGTAGTGCTCCGCTTAAGTTGCCCCCACTAGTCCCGGTGCCTGCAATTTCACCACCCTAGCCTCCACCACCTCCAGGCTGTCCGCCGCGCCGCCCTGAGCCACTTGACTGATTGTTCGACTCGGTTTGTTGCGGGAGGTGCCTTAACTGTCGCATGGCGGCCTCCATTATAAGTTCTCGCAGTTCTTCAGACGTGTGAGGTCTCTCCACTGGGTAGTTGGCTGATGATCGAAGGTCGTTGTACTCGAGCTGATGCGGCAGACTATCGAGCAGATATCGCCGCATGTCGACCTTGTGCACAGTATAGGAGTATCTAGCAAGCTCCGTCTTCAGCCGAAACATCTTGGAAAGGTGTACGCCCATGTCTCCGCCCGGTGTGAACCTCTCCGCCACCAGCACTTCCTTGAGCCGCTCAATTACGCTGGCACGCATGATCGGGTTCCTGCGTTTCTCGTATATCTCGCATAGCGCCGCCCACATATCTTTGCCCGTGTCGAGCGTGTAGATTTGCTGGAGCCGATGGGGCGGCAGCGTCGAGATGATCATGCGCATGAGCTTGTACTGGTACTTGTCGTGGTCGCCTTTTTCGTCCGTCGTGAGCAACTCTCGCTTCGTCGTCCCCTCGACAATCGCGAGAATTCCATGCTCGCGAAAGACGGCCCGCATCTTCCACTTGTAGTCCCGCCAGTCCTTGCCATCCCAGCCAATGGGTAGCCCTTCGGTTCTTCTGTGGTCGTCATTCATGTTAATTTTGACCGTGCGCCGAGGGTCTTGGGCTCATAACCCTGTTGGAAAGTAGTATATTTCAGAATGCAAAAGAAACAACATCTCCTACCGGACCTGAAATCCTTACCTTTACATGTAGAGGGTCGCGACGCCTTGAAGAGTCGCCCTGTCGCCCGGATACGACCTGGGTATCCTCACCAGTCGTTTCATCCGTTTCCAACAAGTAGGCTTGGCGAAGAGACCGACTTGTAGAGAAGGAGCAATAGACAGCGGCGACCCCGAGCAGCTGTCAGAGACATTACAGACGGAAGCAAAGGAGAACGAACGCAAAGTTATCCGTCATCCTATGCTCTAATATCCCTTGTTCCCCTCCGCACAAGGATTTGACGCGTTTCCAACCTGTTACCCGTTTGTGACCACTAAATGAAACAAATCAATTGAGCTGCTTGGAACAGTCTCGAGAGATGTTAAGCTGTAGCTGGAAGCCGTTATTTCATATCCTTCACTTTCGTATAAACAGACATAAACAAATAATTCGTGTTTGGGAGTAAGACCCATGGCGTAACATGGTGAGTAGAACAACACTAAGGTGGGAAGCTCCCTCTCAGAGCCGAAGATCTGTTTGCCCAATCAAACCGGCTATTCTCCAGCGGAAACAGGATTTTGCAACTTGTTTAGAAAAACCGAATCGATAAGGGTAGAGACTATCTACTGTTGAAGAACCAATAGAGTAAAAGAATTCATAATCCATTTTGGAACAAGATTAATGTTCAAATAGTACAATGATATTTCAACATACAAATAATTAAATCTTATGTAATGCAGTCCCACTACAGATTACTGAGTGCACTCTGCATGAATGACGACATATCGAAGTTGTGAGGTATATTAAGAAGTGAGAGTTAGGTCCTTAGTTCGCTATCCAACCTACTTCTAAGCCTCTCCTTCTAGAAGGTGCTATAGTGGCGTACTTCAACTATGACGTCAGACTACGACGTCACGACCATGGCGTACTCCTATGACTTCATGGCTTCTTAGGTATGTATATATATATGTCCTAACCTACTAGGTACGTGATATATCAGAATCACGTACCCCACGACCTGACATCCCCCCTGACTTGACTTCGCGTTGGTTGTCTCGAAAGTCCTTTACTAGTTGCTGCCAATGCGAAACGTGGCGGTCTCGCGCTCCCAAGTACTATCATACTCTGGAAGTCCATGCCATTTCACTAGACATTCGATTTGGTGGCTGCGCTGGCGACGACGAAGCAAATTTTCCACGATGTACAATTTGTCTCTAGTATCTAACTCTAAAATAACCGGAGATGCTTTCGGAATCGGTCGTCCAGCATACTCAGAGAAATTTGGTTTGTATGGCGAGAGTAGGTCGACGTTGAACGATGAGTGTAACCTCCTCATATTTCGCGGTAGCATCAGCTTAGCTACATTGGGGTTGATCATCTTGATTACTTCAAACGGTCTCCCTTTTTTGCTGCGAGCTTTGCCTTCATTAAATCAATGTGAAAATTAACTGTCTTGTGTGGTAAGTTCTTGGTATCCAGTAGTTCTAAGTCACCAACCTTAAAGGCGAGGCTTACTCGTTTCGAGTCGTAGTATTTCTTCTGTATTTATTAGGCTTGTTTCAGTTTTTTACGTGCCTTTCTTACTAGGTCTTGACGATCTTTGGCGAACCTCGAGGCGAGCTCTGATATTGATTGCGTTTCCAGACTATCCTAGTCTCTCTCTTGATAAATCAGATTGGATACTTTTCTTCCGGTATCAATCTCGAACGGGGTGAGATGGTAGACGCGTTCACCGATGTGGCATGCGCCTAATCTATAGTTCCAAGTATTTTGGACCAATTTTCTCCGCTGTATGATATCAGGCAGCGTAAAGCGTCTTCTAACACCAAGTTTTGGCGTTCAGGTTTACCATCTGCTTGTGCTGTATGAGCGGTCGTCATGCTTAACGTTACACCCATTATGCTCATTAGTTACTTCCAGAAGTTTGCCGTAAGCTTCGGATCTTGATCGCTGATAATGACTTTCTGTAGTCCATGATGTCGGACTACAGCGTAAAAACAACTTTGCAGTGTCTTTCGAATCGCAGTCGTGTAAGTTGGTGCATACATCGGTATTTTTGGCAACTTGTCTACAAACACAAAAATAGCATCATAACCTTCTGACACGGGTAGACCAGTAATGAAGTCCATTGAAACAACGTCCCAGCATTCCTTCGCAATGGGTAGGAATAATTAATACTTTCTTCGCTGGCAATTTGACTTCCATCGAGCACATGTTTCGCATGTCTCGATGTACTTCTGCACAGTCTCAAGTAACATTGGCCAAAGGTACCATTGCTTTAACTTCATATAAGTTCTTCGAACTCCTGAATGTGCTGCTTTGACTGCATCGTGAAACTCGTATAGTTTATTCGTCTTTATATCTGGTATGTCCGGAATGCATATTTGCTGCATTGCTTCATCTTTCCTCATATATATGAGTCCTTCGTCGAATATGAAGTTTTCATTTGTCTACTTCGTTTTGCAAATATCTTTGAAGAACTTGTCATTGCTATAACCTTGCTGAATCGCTTTTTGCACTTTGTCACTGATATGTGCGCGTACCACGTAAAGTTCGGCGTTATGGCTTTGCTCATGTGCGACTCCTTTAGGACGACTCTCCCCCCGCAACTTCACTTCGTCGTGTAAGAGTTGGGAAACATCCAGGGGAATGTTCTGAATGAGGGCGGAGTGAACCATGTGTCTTTCCAAAAGGTTGGAATGTTAATCACAGTCTTCGGTACACTCATGTACGACGTGCGGCATATCCGGAAAATGGGACGGAGTCACAGCAATTTTCTGATGAATCCTCCCCAGACACAGCTGAGCGAGATAATGCGTCAGCCACGACATTTGAACTTCCTTTGACATGATGTAAGACAAAGTCAAACTGGGAAAAGAACGTCAACATGCGTGCCAATTTGGGGACACTTTTGGATGATGAAGCATCCAGTTGCATGCTGAGTAGTCGGTATAGGCTGAAAAATGTCTTCCGTGGAGATACGGACGCCATTTCTCCAGAGCGTTTTTGATAGCTAAGAGCTCCTTCTCGTGGGCAGGCCATTTTATTACATGGGGATCCAAATGTTTTGAGTAAAACGCGATGGTGTGGTCTTTTCCGTTTATACTTTGTGACAGAACTAGACCAATACAAGATGCAGAAGCATCCATTGTCACAGTGAACGGGCGACTAAAGTCCGGTAACTTCAGAGTAGGCGACTGCTGAAGAGCGACTTTCAATGTTGCAAATGCTCATTACTGATCTGGACCCCAATTCCATTGGGTACCTTGGTTGGTTAAATCTCGAAGGGGACACGAGATCTTTGCAAAATTGCAGATGAATTTACGGTAATATCCAAATAATACCAGAAAACTGAGCAACTCTTTGCGACATGGTGGTACTGGAAACGTTGCGATAGCATCTGATTTCTTGTGGTCGACCTGTAGACGACCTTCGGAAACCATGTGTCCTAAGAACGCAATTTCTTTACGGCCAAATGCACATTTGGAGAGTCGAGCATATGAATTCTCCTTGCGCAACACTTTACATACTGCGCGAAAGTGTTTAACGTGGTCTTCCATTATACGCGAGAAGATTCATATATCGTCGAGATACACGACAACATAGTCTCCCAACTTATCAAAGAATGTTTGTATAAGACGTGACCAGACTCTAGGCATTCCTCATAATTCCATTGGTGCTACACACCACTGATACGTTTCGTTTCGGGTTCTGAAAGCCGTATACGGCCTACTTGACAGCAACACTACCATTTGATGATATCCTTCTGCAAGATGAAGCAACGTAAAATACTTGCATCCAACCATACTATCGAATAAGGCTTCGATTAATGGCAAGGGACTTTTTGCCACGACTGACATGCTATCCACATAGTGGTAGTCAATCACCCAAGGAATGGAGATCTTCGAATTGCCACTTCGAAGCCATTCTGAGCGTTTTGGGGGTTTTCCTGTTGCAGGATCTTTCTTGGGAATTCCAAAAATATTTGAGACCCATGGAGAGTTTGACACCTCTATCCATTCTTTTCGTATATTCTGTTCCACGAATTGCTGCAATGCTTCCTGTTCCACCTTCGAGAGACGGAAGGGAGCACGGAAACTCGGCACTGCGTCAGACTTCATTTTCAACTCGAAGTTAACTGCTCTCTTAGGTGGCATTTCATTCGGGAGCTGTTCTGGAAATACGTCCAGAACTGGTTTCAACTCTTGAGGTACTTCTGACGGTTCGACGTTGGATATCTTAAAATGATATACCTCATCGTAGGCCCCACTTTTCATCCTTTCTTGGAAGTTTGGACCATCTATATCTTCGAATTTCGTAAGAGCTGCAACTTCAATCTGTTGCATGTGCCAATCTATCTGTAGATTGTAATTGGTGAACCATGCTTGACCAAATATCACGCCATGTGTTCCCGGTAGTTCCCATTCATTAAACCGCATCTTTGGAAACTCCATACCAACTACACGAATGGTATCTTCTACTTTCTTTGTGGGCTGACTCAATGTCCACGTTCCATCAAAACGACGTGCTTGTACCTCTTGCGTGTTTAATATTTTCGTTGCCAAGCCAGGTTTGATAAGATTTGTTGACGCATCAGAGTCGATAAAAATCTTAACGGATTTATTGCCAATGATTCCATTACGCACTAGCAGTCGACCCTGTGATGGTGTGTCCGATTCAGTGTTGTTTGGCTCTAAGACAACAGGCTGAACCTCGGGCATTCTTTGCACATTTGCGGAATTAATCGTGACGAGATCGTACACGGTTGTGTCTTGCTCGTATTCACGGCTGTCCATATTGTTGACATGCTGACGATTCACGTGCTGTTGATTGCTCTGGTATGAACGATTATTTCCTCTATCGTTGCGCGTTCGGCGTTGATTACATTGAGCATATCAGTGAGTGATTCAATGCTTCACCTAGAACGGCAAGAATTATTTGTGCGAGCTCTTGGCTCTTCCATTCAACTCCTTTAGAGAAGAAGTACTGCCCCACTTGATCTGATAGAGCTGCAACGATTCGTCCATTCTCCCTCCATATTTCGGAAGCTTTAAACCTTCAAGATTGATTTCCGATAACTGTTTTGACTTTTGTAGTTGATCCAGTTACTGCGCTTGTTTTTGCATTGTCGCAACCATACTAAACAGCAATTGTGCATGCTCGCGGGAAGTCATCGGAGAAGACATTATTTAACTAATATCAGTCATAGATTGATATTAACGACGTATTTACTTCTCTTGACAACTTTTGGTTCAGGTTTCAAGGACTTCTTCGACATGGCGACCGGGGTGCTTTCGGCCTTGTGCTTAGCAATCTCGCGAGAGATTCGTAAGATTACAGTGCTCTCAAAGCAGATCAGGCTACTGGCGTGCACTAGTAGACGATCCTTGATGTTCTTGCGCGAGTCGGTGCGCTGAGCCGTATACAAGTGTTTCTCGAACCGGCAGAGAATGCGTCTGGTGCGACGGATCGACTCTATAAGGTCGACACGGCACTTATCAGCGGCGTCTTGTTTCTGCACGGACAGCAGGGAAAGCGTGTTGTCAGTGTTTACCTGTGAAGGTTTCTTGTGAGGGTGGCGGGTCATGAACCGAAGCTCAAACCTTCCGTTAACCCAACTGACTTATTACCGAAACAAGACGAATTATACTCAAAAACAACGTCTCGATAACGGCGGCAGTATCAATGGCCCGGGAGGATTTACCGCCAATAAAAAGTCCCAGCCCTCAAAAACATCGGGACGGATGTGGGCTTTCCTAGTAACTTCTCTTGAGCGTCTAACACGGCGGTGCTGCGTGGACGGCTAGCACGGAGGCAGAAACGGCGGCGGGCGGCGGGACCAACAAGTGCTACCAGATGTGATGTAGATTAAAAATGAGAGTCAGGTCCTTAGCTCCCTATCTAGGCTTCTTCTAAGCCTATCCTTCTAGAAGGTGCTATAGTGGCGTACTTCAACTATGACGTCAGACTACGACGTCACGACCATGACGTACTCCTATGAAGTCATGGCTTCTTAGGTATGTAAATATATATATATCCTAACCTTCTAGGTACGTGATATATCATAATCACGTACCCCATCTCCTGAACGAAGTCGAGCTTTCGATCACAAATATTTTACAACATTTGAGTTTTTATCAGGCACTGTTAAGCGTGAGTACTATAAAGATGGTACGTCCTGCAGCTCCTAAAAGTTCTTTTGCATTGTTAGGTAACTTCGCATTTTATCCCCTCATAAAAAAGTTGGCGATATATACATGTAGCCTCTAGAGTCTGGACCATCTGTTAGCTTCGTCAAAATTGAAATTACAGAGTAGTATACTGACGCACTTTCCCGACATTCACTTGTTTTATTCGTAAACCGTCATTTCAGCTTCATCAAAGTTTTGTTTTTTGTTTTTTGTTTTGGAACATTGATAATCATACGCAATTTAGTCATACTTATTACGGACTTAAATGGAAAGCTTCGGTGGAGATAATGCTAAGTTTTTTGTGGATGATCGGGCTGTGGGTATGCCCAATTTTGCAACCTAAATACCTACCGGTATCCGCTCCAGTTTTGCTGACAGATCCTTGTTAAGGAAGAAAAAACTACAAGTCAATAGCTACTTTTAGCCCCGCTAACGCTCTATCGTCTCACTATTTAAGGAAGCAGGAATTGAACCTGCTTGCTTGACAAACCAAGCAGGTTCAATTCTTTTTAGCAAATAAAATATCAATGTGTCATCCGAAAGGCCGATACCGTATCGTTAATGCTCAGCTCACGCGAACCCGGCATAATACCCTCTATACAAGACCGTTGAATTCTATCGACAGTGGTTCCACTGCAATAAAGAAAAGACTGTCCCTGTGGTGCAGTGGTTTAGGCCCCACCACGGGACCGGGAGATCGCGGTTAAGTCTGTTCGGATGCGTCCTCGTCTATCATCGCTGATTGCACGCGCAAGGTTCCGGTAGTTAAACGTACTTCAAGCGCAAATTATATCGAAACAGCGAGAGTAACGAGATAAATCAGTAATAAAGAGCAATAGCAACTTTATTTACTCCAATTACCACTCGTAACACTCCACACAGTAAAAACGTGACAAACCACAATCTTCCACAGTAGGTAATTCGCTCCACAAGAGAAAATATAGCGTTCCGCCCTGAGTAGGGCGTACTAGCTCCACAAACGAAAGATCTTGACTTGAGCCCGAAGAACAGAAACAATAAGTATACTATTATAATTAAAGACTTGGTCCTAAGCTTTAATTATAATTCCATGAATATAAAAACGACTTCAAATCATTGCGATTTTCGTCCAATGAAAAAATGCACGTGCCGGCCGTCTCGCGTACCGGTCAGATACCGGACCAATAAGTACTACTGGTACCGACCAGTTTCCCAAAAAAGGTTTTCATCGAAAAGTCGCCGAACAAAAAAAACAAATCACGCGACGCGAGTACCGAAGGAATTGCGCGCCCTTCCAACAAGTCCCGCCGTGGACAAGAATCCAAGGTCGGGTGTAGAGTCGGGGTCCAAGTGTAATTAATAGACCCTTACAGCACGCGTTTGACATGGCTTACACCTGTCCGAATAAATGGGGAGGTTCTCAAATATCACTGTAATAATGAAAAGTACGGGCGGACATAGGTCACACAGAACGGGGCACCTCAAACCAGGAGTCTCTAACGGCGACTGGCGACGGCGGCAAAATTTATAACATCGGTTCAGGAATAGCAATACGATAGCACTACCAGCTATCCTGTTTACCGCAAGTTTTTTTCTCAATCTCTGATTCAGCTCAGCGGTGGTACCGAGTGGTACCCTGTTCACTTATCGGGAGGTCCCGGGATAGATCCAGGGGACGACCCAACTTGGTTTCAAAAAGTGTAATGACGAATTTAACGGTAGAAAAGTATATGCTACGCATTCTACCATGCGAGTGGTCGATCCCCTGTCTATCTTCAGAGAGTCGTGGATGGATTGGAGGCGGATTATCCGAGGGGTAATTCAACTCCCCATGCAGAGGAATGTCCAGAGGTAACCCGAGGAAGGAACATGTGATGGTAGCAGGTGTTAAAATAAAAAAAAACAGATACAGGGACTACGGTCGGATTAAGCAGCACTGTTGGACATGTACGTTGCTTCTCATTGGATGAGGCTAATCGAGTCTGAGAATGCTAGTTTACGCCACGAGTTTAGTAACGTCTACCGTTCAACTTGCGTTAGATTTAGCTTCTGTTCTGTACCACGATCTGCTACCAGTGGAGTTAAAGATATTCTGGGGAATGTGTTGAACTTTACGCTCTACTTCATGCTCTTCACTCATATCACTACGCTGTACTATTCAAGCTAGACTGCTCCAGATAACGTGCTTCCAAATCGTAACAACATGCAAAATAAATGCTTGTACTATAACCACGTAATATAAATCCACTTATATTCCACGCGATCAATTCCAAATCGAAAGTAAATCAAAAGCAATAAGATCAGACAACAAACGTAATGTAATCCCACTTCCACGTTCCTACAAGTAATCAATTCCACTCTGTACCTCGCGTGATTAAACGTACTATGCCTTACCTGCGTACTTATGTACTACAGTTAGAATTCTGAAGTAAGTATATTAAAATTAAGTAAAAACCTAATCTAACAAAATGCATATATATAAAATTGGGTAATTGCCCAAAACTCTTTTACTGAAATTCACAAATGCCCAAATACGTCCGACCGACGGCGGGCCGAATTCGGGGCACTTCAACACTCCTACTCGACTTTCACGTAAACCAGAGTCACTTTCCCGTGTTTGCCCTCAGACCCAGCCCTTGTTGCATAATCCATAACCTTGAAAAGCTTAATCCTTTTGTGAACACGTCCGCAAGCATACTCTCACTTGGCTCGTAGCACACGTCAATAATCCCATCACGTCCCTTGGCAACTAGATGTTGGAGAACGGATAAAATGACTGTTCAGGATACCCAATGATCGTATCCGGGCGACAAGACGACTCTTCAAGGCGTCGTGACCCTCTCCATGTAAAGGTAAGGATATCCAGGTCCGGTAGGAGCTGTTTTTTCTTTTGAATTCTGCAATATACAACTTTACAACAGGGTTATGAGCCCAAACCCCTCGGCGCACGGTCAGAATTCACAGAAGAACCGAAGGGATACCCATTGGTTGGGATGGCAAGGACGGGCGGGCTACAAGTGGAAGATGCGGGCCGTCTTTTGCGAGCATGGCCTTATCGCTATTGTCGAGGGGACAACCAAGCGAGAGTCTCTCACGACGGACGAACAAGGCAACTACGGCAAATACCAGTACAAGCTCATGCGCATGATCGGCTCGACGCTGCCGCCCCATCGGCTCAGCAAATCGACACGCTTGACACGGGCTCAGAGATGTGGGCGGCGCTATGCGAGATATACGAGCAACGCAGGAACCCGATCATGCGTGCCAGCGTAATTTAGCGGCTCAAGGAAGAGCTGGTCTCAAACCGGGTGGAGACATAGGCGTGCACCTTGCAGATATTTTGGCTGAAGACGGAGCTTGCTAGTTACTCCTATACTGTGGACGAGGTTGACATGCGGCGATACCTTCTCGATAGTCTGCCGCATCAGTTCGAGTACAACGCCCTTCGATAATCAGCCAACTACCCAGTGGAGAGACCCCACACGTCTGAAGAACAGCAAGAACTTATATTGGATCGGGGAACAAACCACTTGCAGTAACCTCGTAGCTCTCAGCAAATTCTTCGAAAGTCACAAAGTAGTCTCGATTGCCGGTTACGTGGGCATCCGCCCCTGAATCGAAATACCACAGGTGCTCAGTCGAACCCAACGGCTGCTGGTGATTGACTTGGCCGTTCATTGACCCGCTATCAGTGACTTTTGCCACGCCGATTCCAGACGCATGCGTGGATTGATGGCCACCACTACAAAATACGTTTGTCTCCTTCGTTATAGCGCCTCCGCTGCCTTCACCGTCAGACGGCTTCTTGATCTTGGGGCAATTGACTTTGATGTGACCAGTACTCTTGCACTTGAAACACCTCCGGGCGCCGGCTTCACCACCGTTCCCACTGTTCTTTGCTCCCTTGTCATCACCTTTGGCCTTGCCCTTCCCACCAGTCGCTTGACCACGGCCAGCTTGGGCTTGTATCTCGGCCACTTCCTGTGCCGCCAACAGCATCCGATGGCGCACATCGGTCGGATCGAGGTTGGCTCGATCTGAACCGAACTTGAGGACGGATTTGAACGAGAGAAAGACAGAATGATGGGATAAACTCTTCAGAATCAAGTCGACCATTTCAATGGAAACTTAAGAGTTTTTGATAAATGGACCTTGAATTCGAGCTGCTCCAACTCGCGCTTCTTGTTGAACATCTGGGCCAGGTGCAGGTTCATATCACCACCCAACCGAAACGACATGTTCTCCAACTACGACCGCAACCTCCGGATCTTGTGCGCGCAACACTGCATCCTTGTTCGTCTCGTACACCTCAGACAGAGTCTCCCACATATCCGAACCAGTTTTGGCTTCCCGCAGCTGGGCTGCAACCGATGGCGGGACGGACATGTCGATGTACATGCAACACAGGACCTTGTTCTCCTTCTTGTTATCGGATTCCTTCTTCTCCTCAGTGTCGAGCAGATCTTGTTCAGAGAAGAAGTTGGTCATGGCACGCTTGTACGTATCCCAATCCTTGCCATCCCAGTTCTTGGGGAGGCCGTTCTCGTGGTACTTCATCTTGTACTCCGCCATATTGATTCCTAGCGATTGTCACTTGGTATCATAACCCTGTTGGAACCAACAGGGCGGCCAGAGGAGCACGAGGACTTGGCAAGCAGGGGTAGTTTTCAATAATATTTAGTATGCACGTGCGGGATCTCCGCACCAAATCATACAACATGCATCAACGGGACCGACCCTTCGGAACCGTCGCCGGGAAGTGGATCTTCTGGATACTGCAGACCGCCATCCGGATCATCAGAATCATGCTGATTCCAACATACCCATCTAAACATTCTGTTGAAGTGCCCCGAAATTCGGCCGCACCGTGGGTCAGACGTATTTGGGCAATTGCGACTTTCAGTAAAAGAGTTTTGGGCATTTACCCAATTTTTAGGGGTCGTACCCAATTTTATATATACATTTTGTTAGATTAGGTTTTTAATTAATTCTAATATACTTACTTCAGAATTCTAACTGTAGTACATAAGTACGCAGGTAAGGCATAGTACGTTTAATCACGCGAGGTACAGAGTGGAATTGATTACTTTTTGGAACGTGGAAGTGGGATTACATTACGTTTGTTGTCTGATTTTATTGCTTTTGATTTACTTTCGATTTGGAATTGATCGCGTGGAATATAAGTGGATTTATATTACGTGGTTATAGTACAAGCATTTATTTCGCATATTGTTACGATCTGGAAGTACGTTATCTGGAGCAGTCTAGCGTAAATAGTACAGCGTAGTGATATGAGTGAAGAGCATGAAGTAGATCGTAAAGTTCAACAGTTTATCATCCCAAAGAAGGGTCAGGATAGTTCGGATGAAAAACCGGAGCCGAACGTGAAAGAAATGGAGTCAGGGCTGATGCAGATGCTAGTCTCGATAGTGGATCGGCTGGACAAGATTGAAGTCAGCAGGGCGAGCAAGCCCAGGATAAAAATGTTATGCATGTGCCCAGGGCACATACAAAGATGTGTATGACTTCGTTGGGCGACAGCGGAGATGACAAGAAGGCATTTGTGACAGGGTTACACGGAAAGTAGAGCTTTGAAGAGATTTGCCACGCTGGCAAGGACGCCTTTTCCAGGGTCAGGAGCCCAGGTGCTCGAAATCCTTATGAACAGCATGGAAACGGTAATTACCCCCCCTCAATATGCATGCGGGGCAGGGTAACGGCGCAGCGCAGGCGTTTGGGGCAGTGAGGACCCCTTCGCCTAAGGAGAAGCGCTTGCAGATCAGACCTTTCGATGGTACATAAATGTACAAGGGTCTTGGATCAGGCTTTCAGGCCTGGGGCCGTAAATTCATGAGGCAAGTGAGTCTCGCGGAATGCGCATGTGGCTACGATTGGCCCGAAGACGTCAAGGTAGATCTGCTGGTCCATTAATTGGCAGGCCCAGCAGAAGCACACTACTACAATAGACAAGTGGAAGGGTGGTGGTGTGAGACACTTGCCCTTTGGTATGTGATGGACAATATGCTATCTGTTTTCAATGTACAAATCACGCCAGCGCAGGGCATGAAACTTATTACGGCGCGCAAGTTAGTTGAAAGGTCGTGGTCGGACCATTTTTTATATCTGACCGCAATTGCGGATGAAGTGGGTCCAACTGTGAGTGATTGGTGCTCAATAATGTGATCTACCACGCAGCTCCGGAGATGAGGCAGATCCTCATCTCCAAATATGATCACACGAGGCCGGGCTATTTGTGGAAAGCTGAAGAACTTTTCCAGTTTGCCCAAGCTCTGAAGTTTAGCGACAGAGTTCCAAGAAGTTATCACGGTGGCACTGTAAATGTGGTGTCGGAGAAGGGCAAGAGATCAACGAAGAAGAAAGGATGTTTCGAGTGTGGTGGTGAGGGTCATTTTAGAGCGAATTGCCCGAAAAGGAAGACGAAGAAAGAGGACTTCGCACTGATGGTAGCTAATAAAAATGGAAACATTAAAAAAGATACGTGGATCTTGGACAGTGGAGCAAGCATGCATCTCACGCATGACTTGAGTTGTTTAGCAGATGTGGAGATGGTGTCAAGTGTTTGCTATCAAGCGTATGGACGGAATATTCAAATCAACAGGAAGAGGTCCCTATACATCTATGTGATGTGCGGACAGAAGGAGACCCTCCTGAAGATTACTAACGTTTTTTCGTGGAATGTATTACGAGAAATATTTTTTCGTATGGAGTACTGGAGAATAAGGGCTGTGTTCTTTCTTATGTTGATGAAAAAAATGATCGTGTGCAGATAGACTGGAAAAGGCATGCCACATGTGGAAATATGCAACAATGTACTTACGATTGAAGGAAAGGTTGACCGGACGAGGTCAAACTTCGGGAATTTAGTGATTGCAGTCGTCAGCGAAAATAAAAGGAGTTATGCATTCGACAAAGACGTTCAATCAGGAATATTGATGCACTTTCACTCAAGAATGGTCCATCTAAGTTATGACACCATTGTAGCATTGGCGAAGGATCCCAAGTACGGCATCAAGATAACGGGTTACACGCGCGGAAATTGCGTTACTTGCGCGCAAGGCAAGCAAAGCAAGAACAGGAAGTCCAAGAAGATGACGGGAGAGCACACGCCGATTGATAGAATCGGTGGTGTGGTGTGCTCCGACCTCAAGAGGTCAATAACCCCGCGGGACAGGATGGGAAACCGGTATCTAATAAATTTCATTGACTACAGACGAACTATGTGAGAATATTTCTGGCGAAGACCAAGGATTTAGCCGCGAAGAAATTCGAGAATTTTTGGCGTTTTTTCAGAGGAGATTCAACTGCAAGATACACGTTCTACGAACTGATTGGGGAGCAAAAAGGTGCCGGACTATTTTTGTAGGAGCACAGGAATCTCGAGGCAGATTAGTGAGGCCGGAAATCAAGCCAGTAACGGAAAGGCAGAACGCATGAACGGTGGACGCGAGATAGGATTGTGACGCGCAAGTACGCAGCGGAAAAGGCTTCGAAATCAAGAAATGATGTGGAAAATGACGAAGATGCAAGACAAGAAGTGAATATGGTGATCGAGAGCGACGCCAAGACCTACAAGGACGCAATAAATGGCGTGAACAAGGACAAGTGGTTGGCGGCGAGAAAGAATGAAATTGATGCGCTGGAGGAAAACCAAGTCTGGTAGGTAATACGCAGACCAGCGAACGCAAGACCACTGCACACGAAGTGGGTCTTCAAGACAAAGACAGACGCGGATCGATACCTGGAACGGTTTAAAGCAAGGTTGGTGGCATGTGGAACGATCAGCGTTACGGGGTGGATTGCGAGCTGACTTTCGCAGCTGTGATGGAAATGTCGACGGTCAAGTATATTTGAGTCTCGCAAGGAAGTGGAATGTGAATGCACTGCATGGAGACATTCCGAACGCTTACGTAAAAGCGTTGGAAGATGAACATGAAATATTTTTATATTTGCCGAATGGAATGGAAATCGCGAAGGACAAGTTAAAAGCACTGAGGGTTGAAAACGCCAAGAAGTTAGTGCTGAAGTTACGGAAGACTATGGATTAAAGAAGGCGGGCAGACTGTGAAACCGCCTGCTACATGGAAAAATAGTACATTATGGGTACACGCAGAGTAGTACAGACGTGTGTTTGTACCACAAGAGGAGTGATGATGAGATTATAGTTGTCGGTGTGTACGTTGATGATCTGCTGGTCACTGGAACAAATTTGGCGTGTGTGGAAAATTTCTTTAAAAATATGGAGGTGTTGGAAGTTAAAAATCTCGGGAAAGTATCAAAGTTTTTGGGGATGCGTGTCACTACGATGACAATGATGGATATTTCCTGGACCGAGAGGTGATGATAAGAGATTTAGTAGTGACTTACAAGCTTTAAGACACGAACGCAGTGAGAATGCCGATTAGTGATGGCCATGAGAATGAAGTTTTGAAGGAGCAAATATTGTTGTTCGCAAGTGGAGATGATGGACAACCAAGTATAAAGTAATTCCAGTCGCTCACAGTGAGTTTATTGTGGATTGCACGCTGCAGTAGACCTGATATAGTGTATGCGGTGCACAAGGCAACACGAAGGGCTCATGCACCAAGTATCTTGGGCTGGGACTTGGCAAAGAAAGTTTTACGATTTTGTAGCCGGTGCGTATACGCACGGTGCGGCTAGCGCACAGAGGAAGACTCTTCCTTAAAGCGGTATCTACCGCTACTTAGCCGATACGCCCTTATAAAGGGCTTAGTAGGAGAGATCTCCTACTCGGGGCCAAGATTCCCGGGTTGGTTTACTACTTAGCCTTAACGGTTGTGTTCCCTTTACGGGGTGTAAGTAAAGGGAGGGCTCCCTCTTACCTACGACACTCACTGCACGCGCGACCGGTCGAGGTCGCGCGTCTGCACTTTAGAGTGAAATGTAAACTGATTATATTTAATATGTAATTAGTCTAAATTAGTTTAAACTAATATAAACTATATGTAATACTAAGTAGAATATTCCAAATTCGTACCTAGCTAAAATGTAGTGTACACACCTGTGTACCGACACGTGGATGTCTGACACACCACCACACCAAGGGCCCCTGCCCTGATTGGTTAAAATAAACAATGGTTCAAAACCTTTCAAACCGGTCAATACTGACCTCAACCGTAGTGTACTCATGTACACCAACACTAAATGTAACTCAAATGTAACCCGGTTACATCCTCCCCCATCAAGACTACTGCTTACGCAATAATCAAAATCTTGTTGGAGAAGTCCAACGCCAGTACCTCTGGCTGTCCATTGTACACCTTCAGTGGTGCTATGGACGAAAACTATTCCGACAACTCGGAAGTGGATGCCCTTGGGGAGATCTCCCCAACGGCTGGCCACGCTGACAGCGCCGAACGGCGCTGTCGGTCATCCAACCCATTCCCCACAAGTGGGTAAAACGCACTAACTCGTGAGCCACCGTTACCCGCTAGGGGTGATACCTCCAGGTTGCCACAGGCGACCACCACCAATGAACCGTCCTTGGTTCAAGAGGCCCGACGTGCCGTACGGGCACGGAAGGGAACTCGCGACCCTTAAAAGAGGGCTAAGAAGGCGGTCAAGAGAGGTCTAGCCTCCTATACCCCTGGTCCAGCGGCTATACTGCCGCGTGAAATTGCGCGTCGGATCCAACTCCAGGCCCGACTACTAACGCCCAAACATTATACCGTTAAGTCCTACCGAATCGACCCTCGGGAAGCAGGCACGCGGTGTCCTCGTGGATATCATCCGCGAGATTCCCTTTGTTCTCTTGAGGGACGAAAGCGTCGAAGACGCAAACAGGAATTCCGCGCCTGGGAGGAAGGGGAGAAACACCTCCCCAGTTTCGATGCGCTGTACAACAGCTTTTCCGAGCACGACGTTCGGGTAGAGAGGGCGCTACGCTTGGCCTATGCTCAGACCAAAGCGCAAGGGCAAATACCTGCCTCCTATTATACGCGCTCTGCTCTCGATGTGGTGCCGGACAGCAACGCAAGCACAGCATCTGCCTCCGGCAAACTCCCAGCTACTGGGAGTGAAGGGGATTCTTCAGCCCCTTTGGTCGTTGACTCTCAGTGGGATTCTCCCGCTCGAAAGCGTCAACGACGTCACGACAATCCTGCCGCAGGGGAGTCTCGTATTACCACGAGATCTGTGAGTGTGGATACCCTTTCCACTTTACCAGGTACTGGGTCTCACCCCGGTGATGGCGTCGTGCCATCAGGCGTTCCGCATGGTAATATGGAGTACCCTCCGTATCGAGCACTGGAGGAGGGGGTCGCGCTATTGCGACGTGACTTCCACTAGCGCTGTGATCGGCACAGCCGTCGCATCCAAGATCAGGAGGGACTCCGCAACGAAGGGAGTGCGAATGAACGCATAGAGGGGCGGCCCTCCTCTCTCGAGTCTCTCGTTGCGGAGCTTCAGGGTCGTATTTCAACCCTGTCGGAGATGTTCCGACCTGTCGCGCCTTTTGGCTATCCGGCTTCTCACCCTCCTCCGAGAGGGGACCCGCCTCAGCGTTCCGGTATGGCTTAAGCATACCCACATAGAAGGTTGGATGAGTACGCATCGCCTTCGGGTTGTCTAAGGTATACGACAAGCCCTTTCGGGCTAATACCTTAAAGGGGTCCACAAACCTGGGGCGCAGTTTATTGCGCAACACATTTGAAACTGCATGTGTAGGATGATTTTTAGAGTTTAATAAAACACTTTCTCCTACTTTATATATCTTTTCGTTACGCCGCCCCTTGCGGTCAGCTTGCTCCTTCTGATTGTCTTGGCTTTCCGCCATGGCATCGCAAACGTGTCGTAAGACACTAAGGCGCGTCGATAAAAACTTATCGATGTGCTTTCGCACAGATACAGGGCTGACATCGGGGAATCCTCCCCCCTCAAGCCCTGGGCCACACACACGTGGCGTCACCGGAACCCTCGGATTCACTAATCCGTTCACGTAAAACGGGGTAAACCCCGTAGATGCATGTACCGAATTGTTGATAGCAAATTCAACCATCGGAAGCATCTCACTCCAACTCTTTGGAGAATCCGGACATAAACTCTGGAGAATATCCTCAACAACGCGGTTAACGCGTTCCGTCTGACCGTCCGTCAGCGGATGATCCGCAGTGGACATGAGTAGCTTGGTGCCTAGCACCTTAAACAACGCTCCCCAGAAATGTCGCGTAAAACGGGGATCCCGATCCGACACAACGGAATCGGATAGACCATGCTGTCGAAATACACGGTCGGTCTAGGAACACTTTCGCTGTTCCTTGTCCATCTATAGACTCTGGCACCGCCGCCAGGTGAGCCATCTTTCTCAATCGGTCTACAAAGACCAATATGATGGTGTTACCGGCCTTATCCTTCGGAAAACCGAAGATAAAATCCATGCTAATGGATTTCCAACACTCCGTTGGAACCGAAAGGCTCGCCAAAGGCGCAGCTGAACTTGCAGAAGTTTTAACCCTCTGACACGTCTCACAGATGCGTATATACGCACCGACCCACTTATACATGTTGGGCCACCAATACAAAGCGCTTAAAGCGCTGTAGGTCTTATCCCGACCTAAATGACCCCCGGTAGGAGCGTCATGTGCCTCAAAGAGGACTCTATACTTCAGTTCCTCATCATGAGGAACTACCACTCGCGGAGTGTCCTCCGCGCTCGTGCTATAAAATAGCAGACCGTCACAGTACCTGTAACGGTGTAAACGAGCTTTAGCTTGAATTGACAGGGATGGCTCAGACGAGCCAAGACCCTTTTCACCCAACGCGCTGATTAGCGCCGTACACTGTGGGTCTTTCTCATACGCCTAGCGTATGAGTTCCACCACAGATGTGGCGACGAATGTCGCGTGAGCGATCTCGTAATCGGGACGACGCGACAACGCGTCTGCAAGCACGTTCTGCTTGCCAGGTTTATACTTAACCTCAAAGTTGTACTCCGCAAAGAAGGAGAGCCAACGGGTCATCCGTTGCGAGAGATGAGGCGACTTTGTCGCTGTCCGTAAGGACGCGTGGTCAGTATAAACCACGAACGGCTTTGAGCCGAGTAGGTGAAACCTAAATTTGACAAGAGCATACTTCATTGCAAGTAGCTCCTTGTAATGAACGGGATAGTTACGTTCCGCAGCTTTAAGCTGCCTCGACTCAAACGCAATTACGCGTTCCCTTCCTGTATCGTCTGCTTGTAACAAAGCACATCGGATTGCGAAATCGGAGGCGTCGCAGACGACACTAAATGGTTTCCCAGAATCTGGTAGAGCAAGAACGGGAGCTTTCAACAAGCTCCCCTTTACCGCTTCAAAAGCGTTTTGGTGTTTGGTTTCCCAACACCAATCAACATCCTTCTTAAGAAGGTCGGTTAATGGCATCGCCATTTCAGCGTAGTTCTCGCTGTACTTGTGGAGATAATTGGATAAACCAATCCACTTCCGTAAATATCTAAGAAGATTTACAGGCGAAGGGCTACTCCACAATGGCTTTCACCTTCGCGGGATCCACCCGCACTCCATCCTTAACGATAGAGCATCCGAGGAAAAGGAATTTCCTCAGCACCAAAAATACATTTGGATGCGTTTGCATAGAGTTTATGCTCTCGCATACATACGAGCACAGCTCGAAGGTGTATAAGGTGCGTCTGAACATCAGACGAGTCGCCTTCCGCGCGACTATGAACGAATATATCGTCGAAATACGTATGAGCGTACTTTCTATGAGGGCGGAAGAGTTGAGTCACCAAGCGATTGAAAGTCGCTGGCGCATTCGAAAGCCCATGTGGCATAACAAGCCACTCCCACAGCATGCCGCTAGGCGTGCTGACCGCTGTAAGCGGAATATCGGACGCTCGCATGAGCACCTGATAATACCCGTCCACCAGATCTAAGGCACTGTATACAGTACAGCCCGCCATATTGTTCTGGAGGACATCCTTCCGAGGAATCCGAGTCTGCATAGGTACAATAGCTGTATTCAGCTTGTTGTACGCATGCAAAATGCGCCACTTTCCGTTCGGTTTACGAGCACAAAAAGTGGTAGAAGAGTCGGGAGACTTGCTCTTCCGTACCATCCCTGCCTTTTCTTTCCCCTTGAAGAATGCGTCGATGACGTCGCATTGCTCCTTGGGGAGAGGCCACCGCCTAGTGACGCAGTATTTGGTTCCAGGAACCAAATCAATTTCATGTCGGACTCCCCAATCCGGTGGTAACCCCATCGGCGGGTTGTCACTAATGACATCTCCAAATTCCTTTAGTAAGGATTGGTAAGGGTCCTCAGGATCCGCGAGGATCTTGAGACCGCTTCGGGCATTCAATGCCTGTTTGGTTTGCACCAAAACTGACTCGTCCATCGTGGATGAGGAGTTCAACTCCTCTCCGGACGTAATACGACAACCTCGTCGATTTCATCTGCTTTCAAAGCAGTTTCAAACTCGTTGAAGGACATCTCCTCCAACGACAACAGTTCGACTATCCCCGGCAACCGTCCAAGGCTTACGCCTTCTGTGACAATACCTGTCACACTATTCAGAATCCTATAGGACCGCTTACTACTGGCCTCGGGACTCATCCCGAGACCCAGATGGGGGGAGTCAATTGCCCCATCTATTGGAAGCGCCTCGCGCCTATCAACAGAGGTCTCTACCTCTACCACCGGTGACTCGCTGGTCTCACCTACAACGGCGTAGCCGGAATCATTTCCGACGTGCGAAAAAGACGAACTTCGGGTCTCTTCTCTTGGAAGCGCCTCGCGCTTAACCACAGGGGTCTCTACCCCTACCACTGGAGTCATCTCAGAGGAATCCACCTCTGCCAATGGCGACTCATCAGTCTCGCCTATAACGGCGTGGTCGGAATCATTTCCGACGTGCAAAAGAGACGAACTACGAGTCTCTTCGCTTGGAAGCGCCTCACGCTGAACCACAGGGGTCTCTACCCCTACCACTGGAGTCGCCTCAGAGGAATCCACCTCTGCCACTGGCAACTCACCAGTCTCACCGTTAACGGCGTGGGGATTAACCACCGAATCCCCCTCGTTAAGGAACTCTTCCTTAACGCCATTGGGAATGATCATTTCAGACATACCAATCTCTGGCATCTCACTCCAGAATCGCTTTTGAGATCGAGCAAAGGTGGGTTCATGACTCTCCAATGCTTCACCCGACCGCGGGTGCGTTGAGCCAATGGACTTAGACTTCTAGTCTATCCATGGCTCGTGGAGTTCCAGCCACTTCATGCCCAGAATGAGGTCATACCTCGAGTCCAAATCCAGGACTAGGCAACGTTCTAAGCTTTCGAAGTCTGTAAACTTCAGCTTGAGGTCAATCGAGACCTTGGGTACAGTAACCCGTACACCCGTCGCAAGACGGACCGTGACAGCGTCACGAGAACGTGCCTCTAGGGCCTCGGCATACAGCCTAATCTTCTCCACAGAAGCCCGTCTGACATAATTGTCAGACTCTCCAGAGTCTATCAAGACTATCCAAGGCTTATCAAAGCCTTTCACGTTCGCAAGTACTACCGGCAAACCTGGCTGGTACACCAACTCGGTGCTAGAAAGCACCGCTTCCCTCGGGGATTTGTACTGTCGTCCCCTACCCTGGGGCTTAACAGCACTGAGAGATCCCCCAGTAGGGCGCCCCGCACCTACTGAGAACCGTCGTTTCCGACGGCTTGGGCAAGGGTTTTTCCCAACCCTTGGCCCCTTGTAGTGAGTGTCTCGCTGAGGATTTTTCGGACATTGTTCCGCAGATGATCCGTGCTCCCACACTGGAAGCATCTCAGCGGTCCATGCCGCTGCAACATTGCAAGGAGCTCTGCTCCGTAGCCCTGCGGAAAGGAGTCAGAGTGACTCTTAGCGGGAGGTTTCTTCTCCGCTTCGACCTGACTCAGGCCCATGGGTTCAGAACCCACCTTAGAGGAACGAAAGTTCCTCTCGGCGTTAAACGCTATCTTGAACGCCTCCCCCAGGGATTGGGGACGGCATCGGAAGATCTACTAACGTGCTGTCCCTTCTCTCAGGCCTCCCATGAAGACGGGGATGGACACATCGTCCGAATACGCTTTCGCGTACATCCCTGCCAACAAGGTCTTCAGTTCTTGGATATATGTTTCCAAGTCCCTAGTGCCCTGACGGCACCTCCGAAACGCAGGAGGATTCTGAAAAACCAGATCAGGCGTTGCATACATGTCCATAAGATTCTGCTTAAGGACCTCCCAGGTAGGGAACACGTTCGTGACCGAGTCCGAACACGTAAACGCCCATGCACGGGATTTACCCGTAAGATAGGTCAGTGCAAGTCCCACTTGCAAGTGATCAGCGATCACATTCGCTGTGGCGAAGGCCGTTTCGACCTCTCGTAACCACACGTAAAGGTTATCACCTTTTTCCCCGGTGAATTCCCTTATCTTAAAGGACAATGGGGGACGCACCCCCGTGGAACGATCTCCACCTAAACTCGCTTCATGAGCGATGAGAGTATTTACCCTTGCCTTTACGGCCTCAGGGCCCTGTTCCCCTTGCCTTTACGGCCTCAGGGCCCTGCTCCACTAGGAGCTGCATACCCTCGTCACCCAGTAAGGTAACAGCCTTTTAAAGGCTTCCTGCTGGACGAGGGTCAAACTATCCCAATCGTCCTGATTCATCCCTTGCAGAGGATGCCTTAGTCTACCAACACAGGTGTTGTATTGACTACAAGTGCTACCAGATGTAGCCGGTGCGTATACGCACGGTGCGGCTAGCGCACAGAGGAAGACTCTTCCTTAAAGCGGTATCTACCGCTACTTAGCCGATACGCCCTTATAATGGGATTAGTAGGAGAGCTCTCCTACTCGGGGCCAAGATTCCCGGGTTGGTTTACTACTTAGCCTTAACGGCTGTGTCCCCTTTACGGGGTGTAAGTAAAGGGAGGGCTCCCTTTTACCTACGACACTCACTGCACGCGCGACCGGTAGAGGTCGCGCGTCTGCACTTTAGAGTGAAATGTAAACTGATTATATTTAATATGTAATTAGCCTAAATCAATTTAAACTAATATAAACTATATGTAATACTAAGTAGAATATTCCAAATTCGTACCTAGCTAAAACGTAGTGTACACACCTGTGTACCGACACGTGGATGGCTGACACACCACCTCACCAAGGGCCCCTGCCCTGATTGGTTAAAATAAACAATGGTTCAAAACCTTTCAAACCGGTCAATACTGACCTCAACCGTAGTGTACGCATGTACACCAACACTAATTGTAACTCAAATGTAACCCAGTTACAATTTTTAAAGGGCAGCATTGATAATAAGTTGCAGATGGAAGTTGATGCAAGGTACAAGTCAAGAAAGTGGAATAAATAAACGATTAGTTGATATTGCGATGCGGATTTCGCAGGCTCGAATACAGACCGGAAGTCCGCGGGCGGTGGTGTCACGTTAGTGGACGGAAGAATTACGCAGTCGATATGCAAAGGGCAATCGTGTATCTCTCCATCGACAATGAGGGCAGAATTTTGCGCGGCATCAGTTATGGAATGCGAATTGCTTGTACTAGGGGAAATGGCTATGGAGACTGACGGTGAAGCTGCCAATGGAGTTAAGATGTGATAATCAAGTGGCGATAAAGACGCTCAACGGAGATAGCAAGAAATCAAGGACGTAGCACATCGACGTTCGGGTGAAGTTTCTAGTAATGAAAAGTTGTATATTTCAGAATGCAAAAGAACCAACAGCTCCTACCGAACCTGGAAATCCTTACCTTTACATGTAGAGGGTCGCGACGCCTTGAAGAGTCGCCATGTCGCCCGGATACGATCACTGGGTATCCTGACCAGTCGTTTCATCCGTTCTCCAACACGTCCGCTCGAAGTAAACGCCTCGACTTATTTAATTGGTTGTCGACATCCAGATGATCTTCATTAGCGACGCGAGATTGACCTTGTCAAGTGCCTTCGTGAATGCGTCCGCCGGGTTGAATTTCCCCATAATCTTGCCGATCACCAACGATCCACGCTGATCCTGTTACGCACGAAGTGACAACGAATCTCGATGTGGCGCGTGCGCCTACTGTACGTTCGGTTGGTGGCCAACACCAACGCTGCTTGACTATCGATCCCGAGTTGCGGCGTCTGTACGAACTGTGGCAGAACCTCCTGGATGATGTTTGTCTCGGCCTTCGCCTCCATCGCGGCCTCGCAGGCAACCACGTACTCCGCTTTCCGCCGTCGATAGAGCAATGATGGCTGGCGGTGTGACATTCACGCCACAGCGCCACTGGATCGCTTCCCCAGTCGCTGTCGCAGAACCCGAGCAAGTCAATTGTTCTCTCGCCATCATTCAGCACCTTTTTGTACTTTATCCCAAGATCAACGGTGCCATCAAGGTACTGAAGCACGCGATTGAGCGCTCCCACGCGCTTGGTCGTCGGCTGCGACACGAATCAGCTGAGTTGCCCAATCACATATGCGAGATCCGGTCGCGTACTTGTAGCTAGATACATAAGCATACCCAGTGCGCCGCGATAATCAAAACTAGTATCCAGATCGTCACCTTCCTGAGCTGCCATTAGCTTGGCATTAGTTTCCAACCGGTTTCCATACTTGTGTGCGTCCTCGTAGCCAAACATCTGTAGGATCTACCGCGCGTATTTGCTTTTCCCGACCGTGATGGAGTCCGCAGCTTGGATAACTTGAACGCCAAGGTATTCTGTGAGCTCATCTTTGTCCTTCAGACCGTACTTCTCCTCCAGCACCGCGAAGAATTTTATCTTGAACGTCTCGTCGTTGGTCGCGCACATTAAATCGTCAACGTAGACCAGGACCAGCACGATCCGTTCGCCTGCCACCACGTAGTAGAGGCACGGCTCCGTCACGAACCTGTGAAAACCGTATCTAAGCAGCCAGTAATTCAGCTCCGTGTTCCACTCTCGGCCCTCTTGGAGCAAGCCGTACAGCGCCTTGCGCGGCACGTACAAATTTCCCTGCGTCTCGCACGGGTATCCTTCTATTGACTGCACGTATTGAGGGATCTCGAGTTCGGAGTTGGGATACGCCGTGTTGATGTCGCCTCCGTAAGACTTGAACAGCAGGCGAGCATCCATTGCGAGCACCAATCGGAAAGATGACATCCGAGCCACTGGAGACGATGTCTCTACAAATCAATACCTGGACGCTGGTGAGGTCCGAGGGCGACGAGACGGACTTTGAAGAGTATAACGTATCCAAACTGATCCGTCTTGAGCGCCCATACCCACATCGTCCTGATAGGTTTCGCACCTTCTGGAACTGTTGCCCCGTCCACTTCCTCGATCACGCCCTTGGCCCGTAGAGCGGCCAGTTCCACCATTTCCAGCCATCAACCAAAAATTCGCGTACTTTGATCCCAGAGCTTCACGGCGAGATCTTGGCAGTTTGACGTTCGCCCCCAGTATCGCCCTGCCGTTGCTATCGGTCAGGCGCTGCACCGCATTGATTTTGACCTCGTAGGCACTGAGATACACTGGTCGATGGAGCTTGCTGTACTCGCGCAGCTGCATACGGCGCGTCTTGCGCTTCTCGCCCAGCGCGTTGCGACTTTCTTCCGATGGCGTGTCCTCACGTGTCTGCCGCTTGCGCAGATACTCGGGAAGCACGACGCGCTCGCCGCGGCTTGGCTTTTCATTGGGCACACTGATGGAGCCATTTTCAGCCATTGTACTGCCGTCTGAGGATGACCGTGGTTCATTAGCAATGGTCGGGCCGGTGCGTCCATCAGTAGTGGTGGCTGATTCCGCTTTATCTTGTTCATCGAAGGATAATGCACCATCCGATGGATCTACCGCGTCGCCGTTTTCTTCACCACCGCTAATAGATCTTCCAGCCGCGTTTTTGGTTGGATTTGCATTGTCAAGGCCGTCCTCCTGGTTGGTCGCAACGCCATTAGCGTCCACAGGAGCGTCGTCGTCGTCTTTGCCCTCCTCGAGGTCGACAGTCATGATGATCTCGCTCGTCTCAAATGCTGCCGATGCGTTGATCTCGGTGACATCGTCATAGTACTCGTCCTCCACCTGTATGTCATGGTCCTCCAGTTCTGGGCCGTTGCTGTCGGTCGTGGCGTCGCCCATAATGGCGTCGCTCACCGCCGACTAGGTAGCATCGTCATCCCCAGGATCCTCCTTGGTGAAGTGAAGCCACGAGCCAATCTTGGCGTTTTCCGGATTCACATCGTGGCGATCACGGTACACGATATACTCATTGACGCGCAGGTCGGGAACAAACGAATGCGTCCGCGTCTCGGGAAGTACACGTTTCATCCGACTTCATCGTCCGAATACCCAAGAACAAAGCCAATTTTGGCTCGGTCCGCGTCCTTTTTACGCTCAGGTCCATCCGGAACGTGTACATTGCCAATGCACCGGCCTTACGAATATGGTGAACGTCGGGTTTCTTACCAAAATTCCTTTGGTACGGGATACCATTGATAGGCTTGGAGTACGCACGGTTCTTGAGGTAGGAAGCATTCCTGAATAGGAAAGGCCAGCAAGAACGGGGGAAACCAGAAGCGTGCATCTGCGTCTTTGTCATCTCTGTCAGCGACTGCTGGGTTCTCTCGACCGGGTTCAGATGCGAGCTCTTGGGGCCCACCTTGATGTGCTCTATCCCGCGGTCTGCGTACCAGCGGTCGATCTCGGGGTTGACGAATTCGCCGCCCTTGTCAGTCAGTACCTGCTGTACCTGGAATCCGGCCGTGGAGTCTCCTTCCAGTCTGTGCTGCACGATCCGACTGATATTCCTCCCCGCGTGGCGTTCCGTCCAGAGTACGTACTGTTTCATGAGAGCATTCACTGTCGAGCTTTTCTTGTCGGTCAATAAGTGGGTGGTCAAATAGTGACTCCGCTCATCCATGATTACCAGAATCTCCTTGAGCCGCGTGCCATTTTGCTTGCACGGAACATCAGATCAGCATAAATAATCTGGTTTGGCGCCTCGAGCCCACGTTCAATCTTCTTTTTCCGGCGTCTGGCCTTCTGCTTGCCAATGTGGCAAGCGTCGCACTGATTGAACACTGCACGCTTCGTCATGAGCATGCCCTTCACGAGAACCATGGCGACCATGATCTTAAGATAGTGGCAGTTCGTGTGCCCCATGCGCTCGTGCCAGAGCTGCTGCGTGGCGACACCGTCCGCGGCAGTGAAATTCACGATGATGCGACCGTCAATCCTCTCGGCTGGCTCACCACTTGGACTCACGCACTCGAACACCCACGTGTTGTTGTCATTCGGGGCCGCGCGCAGAACACGCTGACCGTCCTTTACCAGTGACAGCTCCTTGGTCTTGTTGTCGTACTCCAGGTCGAAGCCCTGTTGCGTTGCAAATCCTGGCGAGATGAGACCATACCGTGCGCTTGGCACGTAAAGTACATCGTGGAACAGTGTCCTAATTTCTTCCCCATCCACTTCGGTTACCAGGCACACTGTACCAATTCCGATAGCCTGAGTATGAACCACTTCGCCCATCCACTCAAGAAATCCAGAGGCAGGGTCGATTTTCTCCATGTTGATGAAGTACTTTAGATCGCCGAACACGTGAACACTTGAGCCTGTATTCAGGCAACCACTGGCCCGCACCTTCACCTGACCAATCGCTTCAGCGCAATCCCTGTTGACGACGCCTTGACCGGCGAGCGTCCCTCCCGGAAGCTCTATTACTACACCAGTGACGACTCCAGGCTCAACTGCCACAGCTGCATCTTTCAACTGTCTGCCGTCGCCACCGAGCTGGGTAAAATTTGCTTGCTGGCGCCGCGGTCCTCCTTGTCCGGTCCCGCTGGCGCCTCCTTGTCCGTGCCCCGTTACGCCTTGTCCATGGCCGTTGTTCCGATCCGGACAGCCCCTTTTCTTGTGCCCTTCTTGCTCGCAGTTCCAGCAGACCCTTGGGTTCCATAGTGCTCCGCTGAAGTTTCCCCTCCGGTCCCGGTGCCTGCAATTTCACCACCCAAGTCTCCACCCCCTCCACGCTGTCCGCCGCGCCTTCCTGAGCCACTTGACTGATTGTTCGACTCGGTTTGTTGCGGGAGGTTCCTTGACTGTCGCATGGTGACCATGTGAGAGGGCGCGTCGAAGGAATAGGCACAGTCGCGTTAGTGACTGAGTGAGATTCTACGTGGATGAGGTGCTTTACCTCCCCGGGGCACGGTACAGTCTGTTGTCGTTGGGACATGTGGAAGATCAGGGTTTCGAGTACGAGTACGATCGTCCACACCGACGGTACAGGGTGATGAAGGATGGAGAGGTTCTGCTGAACGCAGAGAAATTTTGCCGCTCATACAAGTTCTACTCGTATCCCGTTGGTACTACTCCACCTGATGCCACTCCACGAGCTGACAACGTGATCGTGGACTTCACCGCGACGTACGGTGTCGCCAGTTAGAAGGTCTGGCATGAGCGGCTAGCTCACACTTGTACTCAGTATGTGAATCGGATGGCTGACCGCGGGATGGTGGATGGTATGCTAGTGACGAAACGTGATCACACGGCATGTGACGCGTGTCACTTGGGCAAACAACGGGCAAGTAGACACAGCAAGAAGCTCGATCGCACGGTCTCGGCACCAAACCAGATCGTGTATGCTGATCTCATGTTCCCGAGCAAGTCGAACGGGACCCGGTTCAGTGCAGAGTTGGTGATCATGGATGCATACTCTAGGTTCCTGACGGTGCATTTTCTCACCTCCAAGAAATCATCGGTTGTGAATGCGCTGATGAAGCAGTACGTGCTGTGGGCGGAACGCCACGCTGGACGGGGAATCCGACGGATTGTGCAGCGTGGAGTTTTTGGTGACGATGGGATGGAGTATCCAGTTGAACAAGTCCTGACGGACACGGGACGCGAGTTCGTTAACGGTGAGATGGACTACTGGTACAAGTCGCGGGGAATAGAGCACATCAAGGTGGGCCCCAAGAGCTCACAACTCAACCCGTGTGAACGAGCCCATCAATCGTAGGCAGAGATGACCCGGGTGCAAATGGATTCATCAGGATTGCCACGCTCGTTTTGGCCGGAAGCACTCATCAACGCTGTGTACATCAAGAATCGTACCTACTGCAAGGGTGCAGGTGCAGTGCCGTACACAAAGATGTTCGGGGTCAAGGACATTCATCACATCCATAAATTCGGTGCACTTGTCTACGTGCACGTGCCCGATACACCTGATCGTCGTCGTGAGATGCACAACGCCAAGAACGTATACTTGCTCGGCTACGTCGAGGATGTGGTGGGGTGCCTGGTGTACTTTCCAGGAGAGCGTACGAAGAAGTTCGTGTCTGATGTTCGCATCGAAGAGAGCGTGTGTTATCGCGATCGACACTCGGTCGACCCTGATCGACTACCGGTTGGATCTTGGCTTCGATTTGATCGACATGGGGATTCGAGCGATGACGACGCATCGTCAAGTAGTGGCGCAGTGAGTGGTGCCGCAATCGGCCCCAGTGGCGACCAAGTTGCATCGTCGCTGCGTAGTGTTGTCAATCTCGACGTGTCTATGTCAAGTGCAGTCGAAATTGATCGGGGCGTGGAAGTGGACGTAGAAGACGATGATGAACAAGACGAGGATGCCTCTATGAACTATGGAGTGGACCTCAATGACCCCACGGTTGATAATGACGATCGTGCGGTCGGTGCAGGTGCCCAGGACACGGATACCGGTGTAGACACCAATACGGATGATGGTGCCAACAACGATTCTGCCAATGCTGTGAACGGTAGTGTGGATCGCGATTCCCACGCAAGTGAACCTTCACACAACTCCCCGTCCACGGCGGAAGATGGAGATCCAGTATCAACTGAATAAGGAAACAACAGTGAACTCAGTGGTGATGATACCGGTACGGCATCGGATGCCGGCGTGGCATTGCGCGACATGCCTGCGGTCGAAAGTGAGTCTGGTCGTGATGGAGAGCCCCAGCTGCACGACGGTGAGTCGTCAGGAGAAGATCAACAGTCGGATGGAAGAGAATACACCACTGGTGTTTGTGGCTCGGTTTGTGGTTCCATGGATATGGATAACCTAGGCGAGAACCAACGTGGAGTGTCAGTGGAGATCGATGGGCCAGTAGCGACACTGGAACCAGATATCGATCAGTTCATGGAGCAAGCACGTGTTCTCAAGCGCGACGGTCGTGAGCCAATGCTTTCGGACAACTCGTTGGAAGAAGCTGCGGGAGCTAAACGGCAGCGCACAGGACTACGTGACCGAAGCACCATTCGCAAGCCAAAGAGATACGATGACTACGTGATGAACGCGTTTGCAGCAACCCGTGTGCTTGGACCCAATGGCAAGCCCATCCTGGCGTCGCAACTCAAGTTGCCGAGGAGCAATAGCGAAGCCAGACGTTCCAAGTTTGCTGATCTTTTTCGAATGGCTCAGTTGGAGGAATTTGATTCTCTCAGGACGAAAGGTGTTCTTGGTGAAATCCCCAAGTGTGAGATGACGGAAGCTGCGAAGGGGATTCGCACCATGTGGGTGTGGGCTTGCAAGACGGACATGCAAGGATATGTGACTCGTATAAAAGCACGGCTCGTGGCACTGGGTAACCACCAGCGTGCTGGTATTGACTATACCGACACATTTGCACCGGTGGCAAGATCGTCGACGTTTCGTCTACTTGTTGCGATCGCTGCACTGTTTGGTCTCACGTTGTTTGGTGGAGACATCAACACCGCGTATTTGAATGCCCCATGAAGATTCCACAATACGTCAAGAGCATAGATGGATTTCCATGCGAGATCGATGGCCACATCTATGTGGTACTCAAAGCAATGTACGGCCTGTGCCAGTCTGGTCGTGAGGGGAACACCGAGTTTGACAGGTGGTTGACCGAGAGTGGATTCCAACGGAGTGCAACGGATCCTTGTTTGTACTTCCGCAACGATGGCGACTCGATCATGTTGGTCCTCATCTATGTGGACGACATCGTGTGTGCAATGGATGATGAAGCTGGCAAGATTCAGCTGTTCGATGAGTTGGACAAGTCATACGGTATCAAGGACCAAGGCAAGTTGCACTCGTACCTGGGGATGGAGATCACTCAGACTGAGGATGCCGTATACATTGCTCAGTCCAAGTATGCGAGTGAGATCCTGGAGAAGTTTGGGTACACTGACGCGCACAAGTCAGGAAACCCAATGGAGACCAGCGTCAAGTACGTACCTGCGACGTGTGACGACACCAAGGATTCAACTATTGACTACCGTGGCGCAATCGGTATGTTGATGTACTTGGCGACGTCGACTCGACCTGATCTGGCATATGCGTTGGGCCAGTTGAGTCGATTTGTATCGTGTCCAACGAAGGTGCACGTTGGTGCGGTGAAGAGAGTGCTCAGATACCTCGTTGGTACCGTCTACCAGTCCATTCGATTCACGAGACGCACGGAACGGCCGGTTGGGACCATCGAGCTACGTGTATACTGTGATAGCTACTGGGCAGGGGACCCAGAGACGATAAAGAGCACCGGAGGGTTCGTGTTTGAGTTGGCAGGTGGCGCCGTGTCGTGTTTGTCCAAGAAACAACCGATCATCGCTTTATCCACGGCTGAGGCCGAGTACATCGCGGCCTGTGAGGCAGAAATGGAAGCCACGGCCCAGTACAACATCTTGAGCGAGGGGTTTCCGACGTACCAGATCAAGGCGGTGATTGGCATCGACAGCCAGTCAGCGTACGTGATGGCGACAAATCCAACGTACAGTCGGCGAACTCGGCACATCGAGCTACGGTGGCACTGCGTGAGAGAGCAATCAAGTCGTGTTGTCATCGAGCTGGTGAAGGTGAAAGGGGAGAACAACCCAGCGGATGACTTCACAAAGGCGCTGGACAATAAACGACTTACCAGGATGATGGCGATGGTCGGTGTTGGCAGCGCGAGTCCCGGTCAAAAGGAGCAACGGTTTCGAAGTGTTCACTTCGAGGAGGGCGTGTTGGAATCAGCATGATTCTGATGATTTCGATGGCGGTCTGCAGTATCCGGAAGATCCACTGCCCGGCGACGGTTCCGAAGGGTCGGTCCCGTTGATGCATGTTGTATTCTTTGGTGCGGATATCCCGCACGTGTATAATAAATAGTCTTGAAAACTACCCCTTTTTTGCCAAGTCCTCGTGCTCCTCTGGCCGCCCTGTTGATTCCAACAGGGTAGCTAACCCATAGATCTTAGAAGCACCTGTCAGAGGGTTAAACCCTCTGACACGTCTCACAGGTGCGTATATACGCACCGACCAACTTGTACATGTTGGGCCACCAATACAAAGCGCTTAAAGCACTGTAGATCTTATCCCGACTCAAATGACCCCCGGTAGGGGCGTCATGTGCCTCAAAGATGACTCTGTACTTTAGTTCCTCATCATGAGGAACAACCACCCGCGGAGTGTCCTCCGCGCGGTACTGTGACGGTTTGCTATATTATAGCACAAGCGCGGAGGACACTCCGCGTGTGGTTGTGTGCCAAATCCGAGCCAAAATGAAAAAGGTCAATAGTCGCGATTATTTTTGTTCTCCAAGAGTTGTGGTGGGCGAATTTGTCGGTTAGGACTCTGCTAAATGGTAACATGATGTATAGGGTCAGTGTGGACAAGCCAATAACGTTATATGAAAGCCACCGGAGCTGGAAGCCTTAGGGTAGACAGAGGTACAAGAAAGGTGAATAGAGGACAACGAAGTGACGGGAATGTGGTGGGTCATTCATTATGCGAATGGTTTTCAGTTGGATGGAGATGCAGTAACAAGGCTCTGTGGATGGATTAGCACGGAAAGGATCACATTCACGGCTCACCCAGCTTTACATCGCTTTCCGTAGAAGTTCTCATCGGGGGTGAAGACTGGTCGACTGCTCAGGGTCGGAGAAGGCGTTATCAGAAATGATACTATCGAGCCATTGCGAAGGTGGTGGGACCGCTGTATTCGAGGCGAAACATCGTGCGAGACATACGTGGATTCAGCACTTGCAAGAGGCAGCCGCAAAGACATTGGGAGAATCGGAACGAGTTGACGCACTGCCATGTATGGATTATCTATCGGGCAACGACGACGCGTACAAATAGGTTCTTTTGCTGGACCTCTTCATTGAAGCGATGTATGATAGACTTTGGGTGGAAATGTATCAGAACACAGGTGCTTTGGAAATCTTCCACAAGTATGGACGGACTGGATTCTCGTGAAAACATAGATAAGTACAAACGGTCATGTGGTACGAGAAGCGCCGCAAGACTTTTAGAGAGGTGTGAAAAGTGATGGATCACGTATGGTAGAGCGCCAGCAGAATTTAGATGACATTACTCTGGTCACTTCGTCATCAAATTATGCACGGGAACAAGAGATGGAGAAAAAATGGAGTCCATGTGGACACATATCAAACGATAGCTGGACGCCGTGGCACGGTTCCAAAGTGTTGTTGTGCATTCTTACCTTTCTCCATAACGTAATCGTAGTGCAACTGCGTATACTTCACTTGCCCTGTGTATAGTCTCCACGTGAATATGCGTGATCAATTAATCCAGGCCTATGCTACAATAATCGAAATAACTCCACTTCTATTCACTTCACTAATACTCGGTACTCCACGTGATAATATGTGCCTGTACCCCACTGGTTAAAGCAATAATGCGCGCAAAGTAACGGGCGCGTAATTAACGTAAGTTAACGGAAAGAAGAAAATGTAAAAATGGTATATTTTGACTAGACTAAATTATAGTCCGTCACAAATGATAAGATTTGTGTACACCTATTTTCGTCCATTGTGCGGTGATGCAGTAACCTTGGAATAGCGTATTATCTTGACGCAACTTCACATTTTTACACAAAGACGTGGAAGAGCCACCCGAGTAGATATCGATGCCGGATACAGAAACACTCTGATTGGATGCTACGGTAAAGCACCGGTTTCCCGCTACGTTCTCTTTGCGCTCGTCGCGCAAAGAGAACCCGACCACGGGGCCCCATGGCGTCCGCTGATCGTCCGATCAAAACATGCATTGTATTGGACAAAATAGTAATGTTCATGAGGCAGAGTAATTACGGGTGTAAAAAAGAGATCGAAAATGGGTGGTTGAAAAATATTCCTAACCACGTCCATGCAGGCCATTGACGCTTTTTACACCAATGGGTGGTAGTACTGTGAGTTTTGTTCCATTTTATATGTTACAGTGATGATTCTTTGTCTCGATAGTTTTCACGACGGTCATCTGAGCGGATGACAAACCATCTGCTGTGGTGAGGATCGAGAAGCAAAAAAAGAAAATCTGAACGTCCATTCTTCATGTGAGCTGTAGGTTGTTTCATATCGGGCGGTTCCTTCTAAGGCTCGGAGATGACGAAATAGTTTTCCATCTGTCAATCCACTGAGTAGGACGGTGAAGAAGACTTAAATCTATGCTTTTTAACTGCAAGCGCGATCCGCAAGCCATCAAATGTATCAGAAGACACTTATAAGTTGGTGCATACTCAGTTTTTAATGTGCGTAGTACCGAAGAGGCTGTAGAAGGATCCTTCCGTACATTCATCATTCCTCGAACAGTGAGACTGATGGTAGACAATAGCCACCGATTTCCGTGTAGGCTCGTAACGTAGTGATGATGTATGCATACCATTGTGCTGCTAGGTACCTGGCGCCAACATTGCCAGACACCAAGAGCTCGACATGTTGCGAACGAAAACACTGCGAACTACTTTACAATCGATCTACAAAGTTCTGCACCTCTCGATGGTTTTGATTCAGAATGCCAACGAGATTGAGTTTGACGGCGTTGCGATGGACATTTTCGTCTCACGTCCGTGTGCTCTGGTGCATCTCCTGGATTACGTGCTCAGCCAATCTCTCTGGGAGCTAGCAAGCAAGTGGAGCGCATCCCGAGCGCTAGTGCATTGAGCATCACGTGTCCATTCTACAACATCCAGCTCACGCATCGTGACAATGACGTCAACGTGATCGAGGGCGTGCAATTTGCGAGCACGCCTCGCGTACGTCTCGAGACGTTTGACTTGTGTTTAATCCGCGGCCATGGCCCTTATTGCAATCGAGTACGTGCATCCCAATTTTCCGCCACGCGTCTACCCGGCGCTGGTCCAAGTCGGGGCATTGAGATGCCCTCGAATGGGGACGTGGCCTGCCTTGGCACGGACATGCAGGAAGCCTACGTCAAGGCAGAACGAAGCGTGGATTGCAAAATGCCGAAAGAGAAGATTTCGATCGTATTAATTCGAAGACTGTTAAAATAGTCTACTTATGTTTTAATTATTAAAATTAGGTAGGGCTATTTGTTTTGGTAGCAACTTGCATTTCGTACTTTTTAGTAGCTAAAATAGTGTTTTCGTACTCGGTTCTGAGTACACATGTTTTGGTAAGGATAAGTAGTGTAGGAAACACAATAGGTATTAGAAGTTTACTATAGCTTCAACATCTTATGCATATTCATGTCAGGCTAGCTAATCATTTCTCAATACACATTCCATTGATCAAGTCCCTAGTTTGGTCACTTTCATCTACTCTTTACGATCTTTCTACGGGTGTCGTTTTCACAGTCTAGCGATAAGTGGCTGTTGAGATATTGACGTAAGACGATTTCGTTGTATTAGAATTACTATTGGACATCTACGACTTGGAGTTTTCAACTATTCTGCGAAAGTATGGACGGAAATACCTCAACAAAGACATTATACGCGCGAGTTTGCAGAGGTTGCACATGAGTTTGGCAACAGGAATATACGCTACGCCTGGTACGCACGCGACCTTGTCGTCGTATGGTGTCTGCTTTGCAAGCCTTCCGACTCGAAAGAACATCATCGCACAAGACTCAGAAGTAGGTATACTCAATGTTTTTTTGTGACGGACTATAATAAGTTTAAGTCAAACATATTAACTTTTTCATTTTATTTCTTATTGCGACTGGTCTTTACTCGCGTATGTTTTTTTGCTATCACGTTTCGCTGTGCATACAGTGCGCCATTGGAATAACATACTGGATATTACAATCACGTTTGGGAGTATACGATTACGTGTCACGTTGTGGATCTTACGTTTTGTTGACATTTTGCGTGGAAGAGCGAGTATCTCCGATTAAACTTACGTGATCTGTAGATTTCTAGTGTTATGCGATATGGTAAAGCGTGCTACTTCTCAACAGAAACTATCGGTCAACTCTGACCGGGTGTAAACTGCAAAATTGTATTCAGTCCCTATAAGAGGAGTCAACGCAAGGCTGATGATGGTGAAAATGGGATAGGGAACGAGATGTCGCCTCGGGACCCAATGTTAGTCACCAAACTTAAGGATTCGGAGAAATAATAGCTGTGAAAAATTTAGCGAAATGCATATTCACAGCGAAGATGTCTGGACTCTTCTGGATGCTTCTTCATTACTATTTCACAACTCATGTCGAGATGATATGGAAGTAGCAGAATGCACCCGCTAACGCAAAATCGCTATTAGCTACTACATATTGTGTTAAATAGTGATGGTACAACATAGACGGGTAAAATTCGTCCTCAATTGAACTCATGCTAGCTTCCTTCCACTCGCTCTCACGATTTCCAACGTCGCGAAACATTCGACGCTGTTTTATAAATATTGCCTGTTTTCTAACGGACTTAGGCACTGGAAAGGATTTTTAAGACTAAACCACTCAAATGAGGCTAAAATCTTCTCGTCAGTTCTTCTTTCTTGTCCCCATTCGGTAATTCGTACTCTTCTTTCGAATTAACCTGAATTATCGTGTTCGACTTCCATAACCGCATTGTTGAAAGGTGTTTCCTTCCATCCTTGCGCAGTAATGTAGAAAACTCCGAGTCGTAGATGTTCGATGATAACACATATATATCGAAATCGTCTTAAGTCAATATCTACACAGCCAACTATAGCTATACTGGGAAAATGACACCGGTCGACAGATCGTAGTGTGTATATGAAGTTGACTGAACCAGGAACTTGTTCAATGGAATATGTATTGAGAAGTGTTTAGCTAGTCTAACATGAATATGCGTAAGGTGTTGAATCTGTAGTAAACTTCTAACAGCTGTTGTGTTACCTACGTACCGTATTTTAGCGACTAAAAAGTACGAAATGCAAATTGCTAACTAAACAAATAGTCCTACCTAATTTTAATAATTAAAATCAGTAGACTATTTTTAACACTCCTCATTTCAAAAAATCACACATGTTGAAGGCAGAGAGCGTCGCGTAGCTCTTCAAAACTTGATGCAGGTAAAGCCTTGGTTAGTCCATCAGCTAGCATATCCTTAGTCGAAATGTAGGTATCTTCGATAAGTCCAAACTTTAACTTTTTGATAATGAAGTTGACCCGAACATCCACGTGCTTCATCTTGGAGCTTGTTTCATCACCCTTGAATCTTGATGGCCGCTTTGTTATCCATGCAAAGTTGCATGGGTAGCTTCATTTTACTTTAATTTATTCAATGAGCTCGTTGAAACCGAGTAGCGTAATCACGTTCGTTGAAGCAGCCTAATATTACACTTCCATAGTCGATAATGACACGGCACCTTGTTTTTTACAAAGCCAATCAACTAAAATTCCATCGACAAAGATGAGTCCACTAGAAGTCGACTTTCTGTCAGCCTTGCTTCCACCGTAATCCGTGTCGCTGTAGGCCTTGATGCTCAAATCGTTGCTCACCACCTCACTGCACCCTATACAAAATTTAATATATTTGGTACCTTTGAGGTAACGCAAAATCTTCTTGGTTAGCTTCCAGTCTGCAATGGTGGTGGAATGAGTACGTCGTGTGGCCTTGTGAACAGCGTATACGATGTCCAGCCGGGTACAACGCGCAATCCAGAGCAAGCTGCCGATCGAAGACTGGAGGTCCTTGATTGTTACTAATCCACTACTTTTTGACTCCTCACTTGGTTGAAGCAATAAGTCTTCGTAGTATGATTCGATTGGGGCGCGCAATGGGTTAGTACCTTCCATCTTGAAATCTTTGACGATAGCATCAATAGTGACTTCTTGGTACAACTTGTATCCGAAGTTATCTTCAAACGTAACTCGCATACCGAGGAACTCGGATACTTTACCGATATTATTGATCTGGAGGCACTTCAGATCATCGAAAAATTGCTCCACGAGCTCCTCCTGAATGCCGGTCACCAGTAAATTATCAATGCCTACAATGATTGTTTCGACATTCACTTGCTTAACGTATAAGCACATATCCGTCAAGCATTTCCAACATATTAAATCCAATAGCTTTCCGTGGATCAGTCGATTCCACAGTCGTACTGCCTGTTTAAGTCCGTAAAGCGTTTTCTTGAGCTTGAGTACTTTGTTATCTGAATTCCTTTAGTGTCTTCAATTGATTTTAAATCCATACCTTGGAGGATGAAAAAAAAATATCATGCTCGTTTTCCTCAGCCTTAATTAACATAGGCATTCGAAATATCCCCGTTACGTGCAGGAACCTCCCACTAGATCGCGAGAGACAGAAACAACTTCAACGTATCCATATCAATGACGGCTGAAAAAGTTAAGGTATAATCAGTACCAAAACGTTGCTCGTTGCCACATGAAACGAGTCTTGCCTTGAATCGTTCGATCTTGCCATCTTGATCCACCTTGATCTTGAAGAATCACTTGGTGTGAAGAGGGCGTAAATCCTCTGGCTTGTCGAAGATTCTCCAGACTTCATTACGCTCAAAAGCACTAAGCTCCTCCTGAATCGCATCAGCCCAATCGTCGGGTAAGATTCTTGGGGTCCATTTCAGTTATGAAATTTACGGACCCATCACCTTCAACTTGACTTGGGGTTTCAATCGTAACTTCGACATTTTTAGCTGAATCTTGCTCCTTTTTCTTAGTAACACTTCGGTTGACGCACCACTCGCGTTGCCAATTCTTCTTTTTCTTGGAGGTCTGGAGCAGTGGTCGCACCCCCCCCCCGATTGGCGAACTTCGACCATACTGTGTTGCAGTTTTTGGTTCTGGTCCGGGGTGAGTGTTTCAACATTTTTTATGTGTTTCATAACAACAATCTTACGTTCACTCTTTAGGTAAACCTTGAACCCCTTCACCTCTTCGCTCTTGCCAACTACAACCGCAACTTGAGAACGATGTGATAGTGAATCATTTCCAGGATTTCTATACACTATGCATATGGATCCAAAATCAACGATATCGCCAAGATTTGGCTTCTTGCTCTTCAACACCTCCAAATGTGATTGACGACGAGTGTTCGAGTTGATTGGGCTGCAGCATATTGAACCGCATTGCTCCAAAAGGTTAGCGGTAATCCACTGGCAAACATCATGCACCTAGCCATATTTATTACTGTGCGGTGCATGCGTTCATCCTTTCTATAGCTAGACTGGTTATTGGCTTCGCTTATTTGCCGATCAATACCGGTCTGCACGCAAATCCATCCAGATTTCTATACTCGTACCCTCCATCGGTACGAATTATGTGCACCTTGCAGCTAAACTGCCGTTCGAAAAAAGCCATAAAACGTTCAAACTTTTTTGCCACAACATCTTTTGTTTTGGCTAAAAAAACACGCACATAGCTAGATTTATGATCAAAAAAGTTGATCATGCATCTATTGCCTAGGCGGTCTTTGGGAGTAATCGATCCTAAGATCAGATCATATAGCTCCACCAATTCGATCAATTGGTGAATAATTGCCACTGTCTTTGACGGATCTAGGATTTTTAGTCTGATTGCCTTGGACACAGGTCAGAAAATTCATCCTTTTAGATCCGTCATTTTGATGCCACTCGAGGCATCCTTTGCCAATCGCTCGATGGTATCGTAATTAAGATGTCCGAGTCTAGCATGAAAATGCATTAACGACCCTTTTTGGACATCCAATTTCCGGACCGATTCCGTATCATTTTTGCTTCCACAATTGCCATAACGGCCGGAAAACTTGTCTCGTTATCCATTATCACAGAAAAATTAACAGTCAAGACGTTGTTGGTATTTTGGATGTCGAAAATTTGAGAACGGGTGGACGTGTGCAACAAAATGCGGTTGCCTTTAACATACGCCATTTCACACCCCTTCTCCTCCAAAATACCATAGGATAAGATTTTTTTTAAATATCGACAAAGTAAACATTATCCACTCGAATAGTCTTCGGTTTGCAAAGACTTGGATCAATATCCAGCATTTTAACGAAATTTCCAGCTGTTTTCCATCAGCTTGAAAACACGTGTCGTCAACTGCCTCGCTATCACGCAAGTATTTTCGGTCATTAACCATATGCTTACTGTCATCGGAATCAAGAATCCAAGTGCTGCATTCAGTTTTTGGCGCAAAATTCGTGATAGTGAGCGAGAAATCTAATTTTTTGTCCGGCTTGTTTGGAGATTTCGGTCTAAAATGACCAACTTTTTCCGCAGCCGTGAAACTTGATCACTTTCTTTTTTTCTTCGACAAAATTGACGGCTTCAGCATTAAATGACTTAGAACTTTGTGTCTCGACCTCAACTGCTTGTGCAAAGTGGCACAACTTTTCAGCATGGCGTAAAAAATCTGATCGAGTGTCATTATATTTTGCCATGAGTATGGTCTTCAATTCCGGCGATGCATAGTGAACCAAGTTGTCTAAAACAAGTGGTTCACTTCCGCCAACAGCTTCACCAATCGCAACCAAGTACAGAAAATGGTCGTTCCACGAACGCTTGGGATTCTTGCGACTGGTTAACATCTTCATTGCTTGTGCAGAGGTGATGGTTGTATGGAACGCATTCAACATGTTGTTCATCACGTGCACTAAGGTTAATGACTCGTTCCAACACGAGTCAACTTGTCGATTATAGTACCGTTTGGCAGTACCGCCGAGGTAGTGACCCAATAAATCGACTTTGATATCTTCACTCCAAAAGTAACCGCAGGCCGATTCAGCTATCGATATTTGTCGAATGAATCTCGTGCCTCAGTCCTTCAAACCGGCTCCAAGACCACGATACACCTCAGTATCATCGAAAATCTTGAATGACAGCTTACAATCCTTAGCGAAGGACGTCTTGAAGACAGGAAGTCGATTCTCCATTGTGTACCCATACCACAATTATGGTTGTTGAAATTGGGTTGAGCTTGGGGATTCTTATCGGGCGTGCTCTCTAGCAACGCCAACCGCATGTGTGAGACCAAAAGTATATATTTATTATAGCCAAAGTTGTTCGCATCATGCTGAACCCTTTTACGTTTGAGCTTTTCCATGCGGTCGCAAAGCTTTTAGAACATTTCCAAAATCTTCATTCCTTTGGCGCCAAACGCAGCCAGTTTTTCTTCCTGGGAGACGTCATAGATGGAAACATATGACCCATTGGGCTCATAACCTGTTGAAAGGTGTTTCCGTCCATCCTTGCGCAGTAATGTAGAAAACGCCGAGTCGTAGATGTTTGATGATAACCCATATATATCGAAATCGTCTTAAGTCAATATCTCTACAGCCAATTACAGATATACTGGGAAAATGACACCGTTTGACAGATCGTAGTGTGTACATGAAGTTGACTGTACCAGGAACATGTTCAATGGAATATGTATTGAGAAGTGATTAGCTTGCCTAACATGAATATGCATAAGGTGTTGAAGCTATAGTAAACTTCTAACAGCTGTTGTGTTACCTACATTACTTATCAGTGCGAAAATAGGTGTACTCAGAACCGAGTAAGCGTACCGTACTTTTAGAGACTAAAAAGTACGAAATGCAAAATTGCTAACTAAAACAAATAGTAATACCTAATTTAATCATTAAAATCAGTAGACTATTGTTAGCACGCATCACAGCGTCAATGAAAAAGTTCTTAACATCACCTGATCAATCATTTTTTTTCTCACCGGAATAATGCACGCTGTAAGTTTTTGACCATAGCAGCAACCTGTGTCGAGACCTATAACAAACTTCTCTTGCTAACAATAAAATACATTATCACTTACTTCAGCATACCCTACTAACGATATCCTCTCACCTGTAGCCGAAGAGCGGCTGTATATCCAAACTATACATGTCTTGTTCCTTTCCTTACTTTCACCCACATTTCAGGTTTTTGTTTCGCCTTCTTCACTCGCGAAATTATTTTTCTCCAGTGCAATCCATTTGGAATTCCCATTATCTGCTTTTTTTCGTTGCACGAAGCGCATCTTGTACATGCCATTAGGTCGTTGGTCCTTTAGCTCCACCTCTGACACTAATCCAGCGTGAACTACGATAATATTGTCGTGATTCGGATAGTCAATGTGAATGGCAGTTGCTCAAAGAGTATCACATCTTCTGCTTCAAAGTGCTTTACATAAGGATACTTCTGTGGTGGAGTCCAGTTCGAAATCTAACACCAAAGTTTCCGGAACTCAACCGCCATCTCGCCCAGCCGACCAACTTACGGGGGGGGGGG
>CM047589.1:8679354-8721213 GCA_026184515.1 Peronosclerospora sorghi
GGGGGGGGGGGGTACCCCGTGAACTTTCGCCTGTGTGCCGATCGGGCGACCTATCAGCACTGCAGGACGCCGAGTTCGATTTAGCTTCAATACTCTCACCTTTTGTACGCATTTGTATGGATGGTTACACACTCGGTGGACAGTCGCGCAGTATGGGTTTTGTGAGGTACCGATATGGGTGGTACCGTTTCTGAGGTACTTGTACCAAAAACCAACGAAAAGAAAATCCAAATCGGCCGACCTACAAATGGAGCGGAAATCGTCACTCCAAATGAGAAGAAAACCTGCGGTAGACCGCGTGCAGCATGTGGGTACCGAGCCAATACAAAAGAGAAGAACATGTTCCAAACGTGTGGGGCTTGAAGGGTGAGTGAACGAAGTGGCTTGCTTCCCGTCGTGGGACTTCCGGTGGAGCTGTGTCCTGGCCGGGGAAGATGAGCTAGAGGGGGTCGTATTAACCCTATGCTCCCAATAACCCCTGCGGTAGGAGCGGCGACTTATGCAAACCAAAGAAAAACGATCACTATATTTAATATCCAATTAAAATCCAATATGTAAACTACATGCAAAACCGTGTGCCTCACCTTAAATCTGCGTTCCAAACACTCCATAAACACGATTGGCCCAAAACACTTCATCTTTTTAGCCAACCCGATCCTCTAACTTGATAACTGGTACACTGGTACATGCTGGTCAAAAATTTACAAACACGCTTCACCACACTTCGCTGTGCCAGTGATACGACCGGCACAGACCCAATCGTAGTACGCGTTAAGTGCGGCATCTTCATTATCCCACGCACACAGAGCGAGCGAGACTTCCGTCCGAAAAGCACAACATCAATGACTTTGGGCCTTTATTGACCAGAGAAGTGGATAGTCTTTGTGAAAAATTGTCCTATTGTGAATTTTAAAAAAGTGTCCTATTCTGTGAAATACTGCCAAAACGTGTCCTATTCTATAAAATTTCTCATATATATAATAAGGAAAGCTTGTGGTCACTCACACCCCTGACATAAACGGGACGGGTGTGTGACCGGAGCAAAGGAGGGGGTGACCGCAGGCTCTCCCTAAAAATAAAATGTCTCTATATATAACTATAAATTTGAACTTCTCTATATTCAACGCTCCCGATAACCGGGATATATATCTATATCTATATCTATATCTATATATATTTATATAAAAGAATACCATGTCAACATCGATGATCCCGTACCTAAGCGAAGTCGAACTATACTATCGATTTCTTTTAATTGGTTATAAATAGCGCTTTTACAGTTAAGTAAAAAAATATTCGACTTTATCATTGGTTAGAAATAGCAGCTTTATCTATCTATATAAAAGAACCTTCCGTACTATGGTCCTTTTCTAGCCTTTTGATTGGGCGGTGCTCTGTCAGTGGTGGTGGGGGGGGGTAGTGGGGTGCGGTTAGCTGGGGCGAAAAAATAGCAAAAAATATGGGGGGCAAGTTTTGTAGACAAACAGACGGTTTTTATGACCTGCCGTGTCGGTACGAAGGGTACTTACTCTTTTCTATATATATAAAAAAATACCGTGTCGCGATCCGAACCTAAGCGAAGTCGAACTGTACTATCGATTTCTTTTAATTGGTTACAAATAGCGCTTTTACAGTTAAGTAAAAAAACTATTCGACTTTATCATCTATATATAGAAAAGAATACCGTCTGTACGATGGTCCTTTCCAGCCTTTTGATTGGGCGGTTCTCTGTCATGGGGCAGTGGGGGGGGGTAGCGGGGTGCGGTTAGCTGGGGCGAAAACAGGGCAAGAACCACCGGGTGGTTCTCGCCCTATGTTTTCGCTACCCTAACCCTGGAAATACATGTTGGGCAAGTTTTGTAGACGGACAGACGTTTTTTATGCTCTTCCCCGTAGGTACGACGGGTACCTACACCTGTATATAATAACAGAATTCATGTCGTCATCCGTCCATGCACGCTCCCGCACCTAAGCGAATATCTTAAGTAAGAATTCAATTAAGTACGCGATCCCGTACCTAAGAGAACTCGAACTCTACTATAAGTCGTATTACAAATATCGCTTATAGAAATGATCATCTGTTCGTACGGTCTTATAGCGAGTATACTAATTGAGCGATACCCGGCCAACGACCACATTTTCTCTCCCCCCAATGCCAACGCAAGACGAGAGTCCGCGTTCACGGCGAAACGGACTGGCTCGGGAGCGGCGTGCTCGACAACACACTGTTGAGACGCAAGAACAAACCCAATGCCACCGCAACCAGAAAGTCCACGTTCACGGCGAAACCGATTGGCTCGGGAGCGGCGTGCTCGACAACGTACAGTTGAGAAGTCAGAAGAACATTTACGGTAAAACCGACCAGCTCGGGAGTGGAGTGCTCTACAACGTACTGTAGAGACGACGGAAGAACATTTACGGCAAAACCAGCTGGACCGGGAGCAGCATGCTCGACAAAGGGCTGCTGATACGGAAGAACAAAAAGAACAACGAACCCGACTAGCTCGGGAGCGGCGTGCTCAAGAACGTGCTCTTGATACACATGAAGAAGAAGAACGACGCCAAGATCAGGCAGCGGAGAGACGTGATCAGTGTGCGCGGCACCTCCTGCAAGAAAGCTTGCGCGCCGCTGAAATGGATTTCCCCCTCGCATGTCAAGAGATACCAGCAACTTCCACCGCGCTGCGCTTTGTGCTGAACCGGGATAACGTCTGATGCCACAACTGCGGGGCGTTCCATTGTTGAGGGACGCGTTAAAGGTCCTGTATCAACCCTTTCACGACCAATTTTCACCACGTGCTGCGATCGTGGAAAATTCGCCAACGTTCCACCCTTGGATCTGCCAACAGAGCCACTGCGAAGTCTGCAGCGGGATCAAACGCATATTGCCCGGGCGTTCCGCACCAACATCAGGGCGTACAACAGCGCGCTGTAATTCACGTACCTGGGTGCGAAGTTGGATGAACGAATCATGCAGGGAGGGGGTACGCCTTCCGGCTTCAAGGTTCCCTGTACCACCGAATGGGGTCGCTGTTACCGGAGCCCGGTCAGCCAATGAAGTTCTCGCAGTTATATATCACTGACAGCAGCATGGCGCTTGGTGGTCGAATAAATTTCTTTCCACATCTGTATGGCGCATCATGTGGTAACTCCAAGCCATGCTTGTAGCAGGTGCGTACACGCGCGGTGCGGCTAGCGCACAGAGGAAGACTTTACTTAAGCGGCGATACGCCGCTACTTAGCCGATACGTCCTTATATAAGGTGTTAGCAAGAGATAGTTCTCTTAATCGGGGCCAAGATTCCCTTGTTTTACAGTTAGTAAGCACTAACGCCTTGTTACAAGGCTTCCCTTAGAAAGGGGGTATGTAACAGGGTTACATTCGAGTCACATTTAGTAGGTGGTGTACGTGAGTACACTACGGTTGGGGTCAGTAATGACCGGTTCGAAAGGTTTTGAACCATTGGTTATTTTAACCAATCAGGGAAGGAGCCCTTGGGGGTGGCGTGGCAGCCAGCCACGTGTTGGTACACAGGTGGTGTACACTTTATTTTAGCTAGGCATGAATTTGGTAAGTTCTACTTAGTGTTACATATAGTTTACATTAGTTTAAATTAATTTAGGCTAATTATATATTAAATATACATTCAGTTTACATTTAACTCAACCGACTACAGACGCACGACCTCGGCCGATCGCGCGTGTAGTGAGTGTAGTAGCGTAAAGGGAGCCCTCCGTTTAGCTACACCCTTAGTAAGGGAGCCTTGCATTAAGGCATTTGTGAAAGCTAATTGTAAACCAAAGTGGGAATCTTGGCCACGAGTAGGAGATCTCTCTCCTACTAAGCCCTTTTATAAGGGCGTATCGTCTAAGTAGCGGCGAACGCCGCTTAAAGGAAAGTATTCCTCTGTGCGCTAGCCGCATCGCGCGTGTACGCACCGGCTACATCTGGTATCACTCGTAGTCAATCCAACACCTGTGTTGGTGGAATAATGCATCCTCTGCAAGGGATGAATCAGGACGATTGGGATAGGTTGACGCTCGTCCAGCAGGAAGCCTTTAACAGGCTGTTATCCTTACTGGGTGACGAGGGTATGCAGCTCCTAGTGGAGCAGGGCCTTGAGGCCGTAAAGGCAAGGGTCAATGCCCTCATCGCCCATGAGGCGAGTTTAGGTGGAAGTCGTTCCACGGGGGTGCGTCCCCCATTATCATTTAAGATAAAGGAGTTCACCGGATAGAAGGGTGACAACCTTTACGTGTGGTTGCGAGAGGTCGAAACTGCCTTCACCACAGCGAATGTGATCGCTGATCACTTTCAAGTGGGACTTGCATTAACCCATCTTACGGGCAAAGCCCGTAAATGGGCGTTTACGTGTCCGTATGCGGTCACGAGCGTGTTCCCAACCTGGGAAGTCCTTAAGAAAAAGCTTATGGACATGTACGCCACGCCTGATCTGGTTTTCCAGAATCAGCTTGCGTTTCTGAGGTGCTTCAGGGCACTAGAGACTTGGATACATATGTCCAAGAACTGAAGACCCTGTTGGCAGGGATGTACTCGAAAGCGTATTCGGATGATGTGTCCATCCCCGTCTTCATGGGAGGCCTGATAAAAGGGACAGCACGTTCGGAACTGTTACGATGCCGACCCCAATCCTTGGAGGAGGCGTTTAAGATGGCGTTTAACGCCTAGAGGAACTTCCGTTCCTCTAAGGTGGGTCCCGAACCCATGTACCTGAGTCAGGTCGAAGCGGAGGAAAAATCGCCCTCTAAGAGTCACTCTGACTCCTTCCCGCAGAGCTTCGAAGCGGAGCTCCTCGCAAGTTGAAGCGGCATGGGCTGCTGAGATGCTTCCTGTGTGGAAGCACGGATCATCTGCGGAACAGATGTCCGAAAAATCCTCAGCAAGACACTCGCTACAAGGGGCCAAGGGTTGGGAAAAAGCCCTTACCCAAGCCGTCGGGAAACGACGGCTCCCAGCAGGTGCGGGGCGCCCTACTGGGGGATCCCTCAGTGCTGTTAAGACCCAGGGTAGGGGAAGACAGCACAAAGCCCCGAGGAAAATGGTGCTTTCTAGCACCGAGTTGGTGTACCAGCCAGGTTTGCTTGTAGTCCTTGCGGACGTGAAAGGCTTTGATAAGCCTTGGAGAGTCTTGATAGACTCTGGAGCGTCTGACAATTATGTCAGATGGGATTCTGTAGAGAAGAGTCGGCTGTATGCCGAGGCCCTAGAGGCACGTTCTCGTGACGTTGTCACGGTCCGTCTTTCGACGATCGTACAGGTTTCTGTACCCAAGGTCTCGATTGACCTTAAGCTGAAGTTTCAGACTTCGACAGCTTAGAACGTTGCCTAGTCCTGGATTTGGACTCGAGGTATGACCTCATTCTGGGCATGAAGTGGCTGGAACGCCACGAGCCATGGATAGACTGGAAGTCTAAGTCCATTGGCTTAACGCACCCGCGATCGGGTGAAGCATTGGCGAGTCATGAACCCACCTTTTCTCGATCGCAAAATCGATTATGGCATGAGATGCCAGAGATTGGGATGTCTGAAATGATCAGTCCCAATGAGGTTAAGGGAGAGTTCCTTAACGAGGGGGATCTGGCGGTTAATCACCACGACGTTAACTGTAAGACTGGTGAGTTGCCAGTGGCAGAGGTGGATCCTCTGAGGCGACTCCGGTGGTAGGGGTATAGACCCCAGTGGTTAAGCGCGAGGCGCTTCCAAGCGAAGAGACCCGTAGTTCGTCTCTTTCGCACGTCGGAAATGATTCCGACAACGCCGTTGTAGGTGATACCGGCGAGTCACCGGTGGTAGAGGTAGAGACCTCTGTGGATAGGCGCGAGGCGCTTCCAATAGATGGGGCAGTTGACTCCCTCCATCTGGGTCTCGGGATGAGTCCCGAGGCCAGTAGTCAGCAGTCCTATCGGATGCTGAATAGGGTGACAGGTATTGTCACAGAAGGCGTAAGCCTTGAACGGTTGCCTGGGGTAGGCGAACTGTTGTCGTTGGAGGATATGTCCTTCAACAAGTTTGAAACTGCTTTGAAAGCAGATGGAATCGACGAAGTTGTCGTACTACGTCCGGAAGAGGAGTTGAACTCCTCATCCACGATGGACGAGTCAGTTTGATGCAAACCAAACAGGCATTGAATGCCCGAAGCGGTCTCAAGATCGTCGCGGATCCTGAGGACCCTTACCATTCCTTACTAAAGGAATTTGTAGATGTCATTAGTGACAATCCGCCGATGGGGTTACAACCGGATCGGGGAGTCCGACATGAAATTGATTTGGTTCCTGGAACCAAATACTGCGTCACTAGGCGGTGGCCTCTCCCCAAGGAGCAATGCGACGTCATCGACGCATTCTTCAAGGGGAAAGAAAAGGCAGGGATGGTACGGAAGAGCAAGTCTCCCGACTCTTCTACCACTTTTTGTGTTCGTAAACCGAACGGAAAGTGGCGCATTGTGCATGCGTACAACAAGCTGAATACAGATACTGTACCCATGCAGACTCGGATTCCTCGGAAGGATGTCCTCCAGAACAATATGGCGGGCTGTACGGTGTACAGTGCCTTAGATCTTGTGGACGGGTATTATCAGGTGCTCATGCGAGCATCCGATATTCCGCTTACAGCGGTCATCACGCCTAGCGGCATGCTGTGGGAGTGGCTTGTTATGCCACAGGGGCTTTCGAATGCACCAGCGACTTTCAATCGCTTGGTGACTCAACTCTTCCGCCCTCATACAAAGTACGCTCAGACGTACTTCGACGATATATTCGTTCATAGTCGCGCTGAAGGCGACTCGTCTGATGTTAAGACGCACCTTATACACCTTCGAGCTGTGCTCGAACGTATGCGAGAGCATAAACTCTATGCAAACGCATCCAAATGTATTTTTGGTGCTGAGGAAATTCCTTTCCTCGGATGCTTCATCGGTAAGGATGGAGTGCGGGCGGATCCCGCGAAGGTGAAAGCCATTGTGGAGTGGCCTTCGCCTGTAAATCTTAGGGATTTACGGAAATGGCTTGGATTAGCCAATTATCTCCACAAATACAGCGAGAACTACGCTGAGATGGCGAAGCCATTAACTGACCTTCGTAAGAAGGACGTAGCTTGGTGTTGGGAAACCAAACATCAAAACGCTTTCGAAGAGCTAAAGGGAGCTTGTTAAAAGCTCCCGTTCTTGCTCTCCCAGACTCTGGGAAACCTTTTAGCGTCGTCTGCGACGCCTCCGATTTCACAATCGGAGGTGCTTTGTTACAAGCAGACTACGCGGGACGAGAACGCGGATTGCGTTTGAGTCGAGGCAGCTTGAAGCTGCGGGACGGAATTATCCCGTTCATGACAGGGAGCTACTTGCAATGAAGTATGCTCTTGTCAAATTTAGGGTTCACGTACTCGGCTCAAAGACGTTCGTGGTTTATACTGACCACGCGTCCTTACGGACAGCGACAAAGTCGCCTCATCTATCGCAACTGATGGCCCGTTGGCTCTCCTTCTTTGCGGAGTACAACTTTGAGGTTAAGTATAAACCTGGCAAGCAGAACGTGTTTGCAGACGCGTTGTCGCGTCGTATCGATTACGAGCTCGCTCACGCGATATTCGTCACCTCGTCTGCGGTGGATCTCATACGCCAGGCGTATGAGAAATACCCACAGTGTACGGCGCTTATAAGCGCGTTAGGTGAAAAGGGACTTGGCTCGTCTGAGCCAACCCTGTCAATTCGAGCTAAAGATCGTTTACACCGTTACAAGTACTGTGACGGTTTGCTATATTATAGCACGAGCGTGGAGGACACTCCGCGGGTAGTAGTTCCTCATGATGAGGAATTGAAGTATATAGTCCTCTTTGAGGCACATGACGCCCCTACCGGGGGTCATTTAGGTCGGGATAAGACCTACAGCGCTTTAAGCGCTTTGTATTGGTGACCCAACATCTATAAGTGGGTCGGTGCGTATATATGCACCTGTGAGACGTGTCAGAGGGTTAAACCCTCTGCAAGTTCAGCTGCGCCTTTGGCGAGCTTGTCGGTTCCAACGGAGTGTTGGAAATCCATTAATATGTTTTTTTATCTTCGGTTTTCCGAAGGATAAGGACGGGAACACCGGCATATTGGTCTTTGTAGACCGTTTGAGCAAGATGGCTCATCTGGCGGCGGTGCCAGATTCCATTGATGGACAAGGAACAGCGAAAGTGTTGCATGGTCTACCCTATTCCGTTGTGTCGGATCGGGACCCCCGTTTTACGGGACAGTTCTGGGGAGCGTTGTTTAAGGTGCTGGGCACCAAGCTCCTCATGTCCACTGCGGATCATCCGCAGACGGACAGTCAGACGGAACGCGTTAATCGCGTTGTTGAAAATATTCTCCGGAGTTTATGTCCGGATTCTCCAAAGGTTTGGAGTGAGATGCTCCCGATGGTCGAATTTGCTATAAACAATTCGGTCCATGCATCTACGGGGTTTACCCCGTTTTATGTGAACGGATTAGTGAATCCAAGGGCTCCGTTGACGCCACGTGTGTGTGTACCAGGGCTTGAAGGGGAGGATTCCTCGATGTCAGCTCTGTATCTGTGCGAAAGCACATCGATAAGTTTTTATCGACGCGCCTTAGTGTCTTACGACACGTCTGCGATGCCATGGCGGAAAGCCAAGACAAGCAGGAGGATCAAGCTGACCGAAAGGGGCTGCGTAATAAAAAGGTATACAAAGTAGGAGAAAGTGTTTTATTAAACGCTAAAAACCTTCCTACACATGCAGTTTCCAACGTGTTGAGAAATAAACTGCGCCCCAGGTTTGTGGGGCCTTTTATGGTATTAGGCCGAAAGGGCTTATCGTATACCTTGGACATCCCGAAGGTGATGCGCACGCATCCAAACTTCTATGTGGGTATGCTTAAGCCATACCAGGACCCGGAGGCGGGCACCCTCCTGTAGGGGGTTGGAAAGGCGGATATCCGTAAGAGCCTTAAGACACGGCAGGGCGGAGGAAGCCCGACAGGGCTAAAATGCGACCACGAAGCTCCACGCGGTCGTCTCGAGAGAGGCAAGCCGCCTCTCGAAGCGTTCAGTGGCATCCCACTCATCGCGGAGTCCCTCGTGGACATCATGGATTCGATGGCTGTGTCGATCACAGCGCTCGCGAATCTCACGTCGCAATTGCGCGACCTCCTCCTCCAATGCTCGATGCGGAGGGTACTACACACTATCATGTGGAACGTCTGATGGCGCGACGCCATCATCGGGGTCAAACCCAGTATCTGGTTAAGTGTAAGGGTTATCCACACTCACAGAGTTCGTGGGAGTCCGAGACTCCCCTACGGCAGGATTGCCGCGACGTCGTTGACGCTTTCGAGTGGGAGAATCCCGCTGCAGTTCAACTACCAAAGGGTCACGAGAAGCCCCTTCACTCCCAGTAACTGGGAGTTCGCCGGAGGCAGATGTGGCGCTCACACTGTCCTCTGGCACCGTGGTGGAGACAGGGGCGCTGGCGTAGCGCGTGCGATATGGAGCACGTAATAGCTCCATCGCTTTGGCTCTGGCGAATGCCAGGCGCAACGCCCTCTCCACCCAAATGTCACGACGCGAATAGCTGTTGTGCAGCTCATTGAAGCTGGGGAGAAGCTTCTCCCCTTCCGCCCAAGCGCGGAACTTCTTCTCCGCATCATCAGCACTTTCTCCCGGAGAAAGAACGATAGGAACCTCGCGGAGGTTCTCAACAGAGGCACCCTGTTCCTGCCTGTCTAGGCGCTCTCGGTATGAGACGATAGTGAACTGCTTTTGCGTAAGCTGTTGTTGCCGGAGTTTCTCCCGGCGCTCGAATTGATACGGCTGTTCAGCCGCTGGACCAGGGGTATCGGAGGCTAAACCCCTCTTGACCGCAATCTTATCTCTCTTTTGAGGGTCACAGGGTCACTTCCGTGCCAGTACGGCACGTCGGGCCTCATGAACCGATGCCGGTTCATAGTGATGGTCGCCTTCGGCGACCCGGATGCATCACCTCTAGTTGGTAAAGGTGGCGTACGAGTTAGCGCGTTTTCCCCACGTGTGGGGAATGGATTGGATGACCGACACCGCCGTTCGGCGCTGTCGGAGTGGTCAACCGTTGGGGAGATATCCCCAAGGGCATCCACTTACGAGTTATCGGAATAGTTTTCTTCCATAGCACCACTAAAGGTGCTCATGGTCAACCAGAGGTTCTGGCAGTTGGAGTTCTCCAACAAAATTTTGTTTACTGCGTAAGCAATAGTCTTTATGGGGGAGGATGTAACAGGGTTACATTCGAGTCACATTTAGTAGGTGGTGTTCGTGAGTACACTACGGTTGGGGTCAGTAATGACCGGTTCGAAAGGTTTTGAACCATTGGTTATTTTAACCAATAAGGGCAGGAGCCCTTGGTGGTGGTGTGACAACCAGCCACGTGTTGGTACACAGGCGGTGTACACTACATTTTAGCTAGGTACGAATTTGGTAAGTTCTACTTAGTATTACATATAGTTTACATTAGATTAAATTAATTTAGGCTAATTATATATTAAATATACATTCAGTTTACCTTTCACTCAACCGACTACATACGCACGACCTCGACCGGTCGCACGTGTAGTGAGTGTAGTAGCGTAAAGGGAGCCCTCCCTTTAGCTACACCCTTAGTAAGAGAGCCTTGCATTAAGGCATTAGCGAAATCTAATTGTAACCAAAGTGGGAATCTTGGCCCCGAGTAGGAGAGCTCTCTCCTACTAAGCCCTTTTATAAGGGCGTATCGTCTAAGTAGCGGCGAAAAAAAAAAACGCCGCTTAAAGTAAAGTCTTCCTCTGTGCGCTAGCCGCGCCGTACGTGTACGCACCGGCTACAGGGTAGCTAAGGGAGGTGCTCCCTTTTTCTACAACACTCACTGCGCGCGCGACCGTCGGGGTCGTGCGCCTAGCAGTATTAGAGTATTTTGTAAACTGATTTATATTTAATATGTAATTAGCCTAAATTAATAAACTAATGTAAACTATATGTAATACTAAGTAGAACTTACTCAATTCGTACCTAACCGAAATGTAATGTACACCACCTGTGTACCAACACGTGGCAGGCTTTCACGCCTTCACTAAGGGCTCTCGACCTGATTGGTTAAAACAACCAATAGGTCCAAACCTTTCGGACCTGTCAATACTTGACCTCAACCGTTGTGTATTTACGTACACCAACGTAACCAAATGCAACCCTGTTACAACGCTAGAACAGCACAACCCTTACGTTCAGTTGTACGAGCAGGTTCGGCAGCGAATGGAGGGGGATCAGGTGTTGGATATGGAACTCCGTCTGCTTTGCGGTGGTGATCAGCGAAGGGGTACTTGATCAATCAGCGGACGTCTTCACCACTTGATCACGGAGCCTCTCGAGCTTAATTCTTCAATAGAATACCCAAAGTACCTTGTATTCTAAACTTAAACCTTAGAGGGGAGGTCGATCAGCGCGTTCTACGGGCTGATCGACGATTTCCACTAAAATCCACCTAGAGTTCCCGTGGGACGCTTAGAGCAGCCGAACTACTAGGGGCCAAAAAAACGTGGAATAATGGGAAAGAAGTGAGAGTGCACTGCTCGATCACGTTCCCTAAACCAAAAACCTTTACAAAAATACCGCTGCCACAGCGGGCGGAGTCGCGGGGCGAGTTCTCAACACTCTACGCCTGCCTGTGGGCCAAAAAATGCACTAGGTGCTCCCTCCCGGGACGTAGAGGTGTATGTTAATGCGGGGAGGCGCAAAGGTGCCGTCCCTGAATGCCCTTAGTAGATGGACGCAAAAGGAGAACTTTATTAGCACTTAAATCCTAAGAACTACCAATTACCTAATATCAACCAATCAGAACTACCCATTCCCACGTACTCCGTTGACCAGTCGACCTGATTTTTCTGTTGTCCGTCGCTATCCGTTAGTTACCTGTACCTAGTCGTCCCTTCTCACGATACCCCGTCTATGTCCCGTCCATGTAAATCATAGTTGTACATACAACTGTATACTCAGTAGTACACACAATGATAAACACAGTTACTCACCTGGTTGTGCCCACAGTCACACCCACAATTATGCACCAATTTTGTGGTACACTTTACCACAGCCGCCCCTGAACCTCGTCCCAGCCGTACAGCGGTTGGGGCAGGGGTCGATCATGCCGTTGATTACCATGGACCGTGCCACCGTTGATCGTGTTGTCCACACCCATCAATCGTAACATCATGGATCAGGCGATCAGCACCCATCAATCTGCCCTTTCTCCCGTCGATCAGGTCACAATCGATCAGGCCGTTGCTGTAATGGGGTGCCATTACATAATTGATATTCAAGTTAGAATATCACAGTTGAATTTCAGACGCGTTGTCTGAAATTCAAATAATAGATTATAAGTTATTATAATCTACGAAGGAAAAGTCGATTCGGTATAAATACCGAATCTTGCAGGTTAACTAATAGTACAGTTAGTTGAATACTTGATATTATTATATTAGTTAGGTAATTACTATACTATTAGCCGCTAACCACCCATTAAATAAACACTCTTAATTTTGCGTTCTAGAACATAAGTGAATATTTATATATTTACTTTTAGTATAGGATTAGTTGTCATCAACTAATCCTACCCCTCTTGTATTGCGCGCTTCCTCGCACAACACAGTGTAAGCCTGTAACAGGATTATTCCTGTTACACCTGGTAGCACTTTGTGGTCCGTCTTAGCGACCACAGTTCCGTTCCGCTAGTTAACTAGCGGAGCGAAGATTAAGAGCCGCTCGGCATCATGTCGCGAGACATGACGCCTGCCGAGCGAAAGAGAACGCTGGAAGTGGTGGCGGAACACTTCCCTCACTTCACGTCGCGTAATAAAGACGCGACGGTAGAAATGGTTCGGTCCATGGGGACCGACATCCTTACTTTCCTCCTGGATAAGACCCCGGAGGAAGCGATGGAGGTGGTGCATCGCTTTAGACGAAACCAACTCGAAACACCATCACGGCCCGCGCAAGAGGCAGAGCGGACGGCATCTTCATCGCATAGCGTTGAAGTGGTAAAGGCGCGAGTACCGCCCTTTACCGGCGAAGGGGGCGAGCCCCTTTGTAGATGGTTCGCAGAGGTGGAATATGCCCTCTCTGCGCAAAATATTGTTGACGAACGTCAACAGGCGTACTTCGCCACAACATGTCTGGGCGGCAGAGCCAGGGCATGGGCGATGAGTCGCAGAGCCACTGATTACTCTGCGTTCCTGACTTATCAGGAATTAAAAGCTGAGCTAAAGCTCAACTTTGAAGCTCCAGGAATGGAGCTAAGTAGTCGGCAGGAGTTCATGGAACTCCGGGAAGGTAAGATTGACCTTCAATATTACGCTCAGAAGACGCAATATTTGCTGTCAAATATTGTGTATGAGCCGGTGCCCCCTGCTATGCAGGTCACTGGCTTCATGAAGGGACTCAATGATGGTCCCGTCAAACAGAGTCTTTACCGGCACCCGCCAAAGACTCTAAGGGATGCCATTGATATGAGCATCCGTGAAGAGTTCAGCATGAGATCAGCGTCATCGCATGCTGGGTACAGCCGAAGGGCTCAACAGCCCTTCGCTTTTGACATGCCGCAACAGCATGTCAACAATCAGCAGTCGGGAAGACGTTCACACTTCGTCTCAAGAAACAGCCACCCGCGCCAGAGCATGGGCGGTGGAGGTCCAGAGCCGATGGACCTATCGGTTGCGGTTGCTTCGAACACGAAGCAACCTAAATTTAAGAAGAACATTCGCTGCAATCGATGCGCGAAAGTGGGGAATTTTCCCATGAGTGTATGGCACCGCGTCCGGTGCCACGCAGTCAGCGGACGGAACCGTCCGCTGCACGGCGACACCAACAGGGACATCACCCTGTTGGTGCAAAAAACAAGAATCGCCAGTAGGGGAGGGGCGCCCTACTGGGAATGTTATCCCACATGCCGACATAGGGCATGTGAGGGTAATAGCCCCAGACGGGACTATGTCCTGTGAAAAGGTGCAGGGTGATGATAAGCCTCTTATCACCCTGGAGGTTAAGCCGCACGGGAGCGATGTCCCCATGCGAGCTTTGTTTGACACAGGAGCGTCAAACAGTTTCGTTAGAACTCAGAGTCTAACGCTGTTGAGCTTCTTGGAGGTAGAAACCCCACGAAGTATGTTGTCAGTCCGGTTAGCAACAGGTGCAACCGTGACAATTCCAAAGCGTGTGATCAAAACACGCTTCGAGTTGAATGAACTGTCATTCGAAGATGAATTCATCGCCCTAGATTTAGATGACAAGTTCGATGTGATACTTGGAATCCCATGGATGTCCAAGTTTAAACCTTCGATCGACTGGGTTAACCTATCGATCGACTGCGGTGGACGCACAGGATCTGATCACCCTGTGTGTAATCCGGCTGTATCAGAGGATACAACCGCAGCGTCGGACAGTCTGGTGGATAGCAATGGCACCACCAGGTCTGTTCCGACACGATCAGCGGAAGGTACCTCCGCTGGTGAGAGTCCAGAGGGACTACCACACGCAACGGAAGAGTCGTTGCGTGCTGGAGAGATATCCACGGGTGATAAAGACCACCGTGAGAATGAAGTTATATACACGGTGGGAAACACCCACCGTGAGAATGAAATAGTATCCACAGTGGGAAACACCCACTGTGCGACCGAAGGTTCCAACACGACGAAAGAATTCCGTGTTGATGAGAGTGAACTCACGATCGAGTGCAATCGTGAGCACAACTCCGTGGTGGCCAGTGCCTACCACGTTGCGTTAGCCATGCACATGGGTGATAAAGACCACCGTGTCGCAGAACAGGCGGCCGATCAAGCGAGCACATCTGATCGCCAAGAAAATTCCATGGTAGGCAGTGGCCACCATGATGAAGAGTATTCGCACACGGTGAATCGTAATCACCGTGTAGCAGTCAATCAGACGAGTGCGTCTGATTGCATGGACAGTTCCGTAGAGACGATCAACGTCTTGACGCAAACGGAGACCGGATTAGCTACCCAGTATCTGTTGATGGAACACCCTCCGAAAGAAGGTTCGGAGGTGATGGCTCTTCCAGCGATAAGCTGGAACAAGTTTATGAAGAACTTGCACGATGATCAGATCGAACAGATCTGTATCATCGTTGCAACAGATGATGTAGTGGATATTCGTGAACGAATATCCACATTACAAGTGGAAAACATTGGGAACGAGGTTCCCAATGGTCAAACCAAAGTTCAGCGCTTTGAAGCGCAGAGCTGGGAGTCGCTTAAAGCGAAATCCCCATTTTATGAGGTACTTCGGAATACGCTGACGTATTCCCAGAAGAAGTACCTAGCGAGCTCCCTAAGGATAAGGGAACTCATCATGAAATTGACCTCGTGCCAGGCACGAAGTATTGTGTCACGCGGCAAGGGCCGTTGCCGCGTGATCAAGTAAAAGTGATCGACGAGTTTTTCGAAGCTCGTCGTAAAGCAGGCCAATGCGGGAGTCTATTTCACCGCACTCTACCCCCACCTTTTGTGTGAAAAGTCCACAGGTGGGTGGAGAATCGTTCACGCTTACAACAAGATGAACGCAGCGACGGTACCGGCGCAGACACCGATACCGCGAAAAGATGTCATCATTGATGGCATGTGCGGGAGCACCATCTTTAGTGCTCTCGATCTAAGAGATGGATTTTATCAAATCCTAATGCGTGAGAAGGATATCCCTCTCACGGCGGTAAGCACCCCAAGCGTCATGCTTTGGGAGTGGCTTGTTATGCCACAAGGGCTTCGAAATTCCCCTGCTACGTTTAACAGATGCGTAACGCATCTATTACGCCCGGTGAGAGAATTCGCACCGAGTTATTTCGATGACGTGTTCATCCATAGTAAGGTTGAACACGATTAAAGCGATGTAGATGTCCATAGGGATCATCTACGTCGAGTGTTAGAGCTTATGCGTAAGCTTAAGCTCTATGCAAATCTAAAGAAGTGCACCTTTGGTGCACCTGAGATACCCGTTCTTGGATGCTTTGTGGGCAAGCACGGGGTGCGCTCTGATCCAGAAAAGATCAGGGTGATCGTTGAATGGCCTACGCCAAACAACGTTAAGGAACTTCGAAAGTTCCTTGGGTTGGCATCATATTTGCACAAGTATTCGTGCAACTATGCTGGGTTAATACGACCTCTTTCTCAATTGCTTAAGAAAGATGTTGAATGGATTTGGGATACCCAATGCCAAGATGCTTTTGATGCAGTCAAGCAAAGCTTGACTGAAGCGCCTGTCTTGGCTATAGCCGATAACGAGCGTCCGTTTCACGTCGTTTGCGACGCGAGCGATTTCGCTATCGGCTGTGCTTTGATGCAGCGTGATCACAATGATCGTGATCGCGTAATCGGCTATCAATCGCGTCAGTTGCGCCCAGCCGAGCGCAACTATCCAGTGCATGACAAGGAACTCCTTGCCATGAAGTATGCACTGGCCAAGTTTCGGATCTATCTATTGGGAGATAGACCGTTTGTGGTTTACACGGTCCATGCGTCGCTACGCACGGCCGTGAACTCACCACACATTTCTCAAAGAATGGCTCGATGGCTGTCATTCTTTGCTGAATACAACTTTACGGTTGAATACAAACCCGGAAATTTGAACGTGATAGCAGATGCGCTATCACGAAGGCCCGATTACGAGACGAAACCGTCCGTAACCGAAGGTGGCAGTGCAAACGCGATCCGTTGCACTGCTTTGTCGTCGTCAATTATACGACAAGTACGCGAGGAGTACAAAACAGACGAGGAGACACGTCTGTTGATTGACTACTTAAGTAATCAAGCAAGTGAGAAACGCGACGAACTCCCAGAGTTCCTCCGCGCTTGCGTGCATCGATATCGACTGCACGATGGTCTGCTGCTCTATAGCACAGACCAAAAAGATGAAAGTCGCATCGTCGTTCCAAACGACGATGATCTCAAACATCAAATAATGTTGGAGTATCATGATGGACCAATTTCGGGGCATCAAGGTCGAGAGAAGACATACGCTTCTCTCGCACGTGACTTTTACTGGCGAAACCAGTACAAGTGGGTACGAAAATACATACGCGCTTGCGAGATTTTCCAGCGCGTTAAGCCTGCGCAGTCTGCACAGGATCCGCTGCAATCTCTGGCGGTTCCGACAGAGTGTTGGAAGTCCATTTTAATGGACTTCGTATTCGGTCTTCCACCCGACAATAGTCGTAAGACTGGAATAGTTGTCTTTGTAGACCGTTTCAGTAAGATGTTACATCTTACTGCAGTATCAGCGAACGTAACCGCCGCTCAAACAGCGCGGATATTCGTTGATACGGTATTCCGTTTGCACGGAATGCCGGAAGACATTGTTTCGGATCGAGATCCGAGATTTACAGGACGTTTCTGGCAAGAAACGTTCTCATTGTTGGGAACCCAGTTGAAGATGTCAACTGCGAACCATCCGGAAACGGATGGGCAGACGGAACGGGTTAACCGCGTTCTCGGAGACATGTTGCGTTCATACGAACATGCCTTTGAACAGTGGAGTGACTATCTGCCACTCACTGAATTCGCGATTAACAATTGGGTGCATGCTTCAACTAAGCATACACCGTTCTACGTGAATGCCTTAAGGCATCCACGAACACCAGCTTTACTTGGCGGTACGCCAAATCTAAGTGGGGGAGGGACCCGCTCAAATTTTGAGCGAGTAATGCGCAAGTTGCAACTGCAACTTGTGAACAAAACGATGGCCCTTCTACTGAAAGTACAGTAGAAGCGGAAGCAGCTTCAAATGAAACTGAAGCTGCATATGATGAATATGTGTCTGCAGCAATGGCTGCAGACAATGAGGGCAACGCAACTACTGCTGATAAAGCAGTAGATGAATTCGTATTACAGCGCCAAGCTGTAATACGCTATATAAAAGATGCACTTGCCTCTGCTTTTGATAAGCAGAAGCAAAATGAAGACAAGCAAGGAAGGGATAACAAAAACTCCTTTCTGAAAGGCGAATTGGTATTACTAAGTACTACTAATTTGCCTATACATGCAATAAGCAACTTCCCTACACGGAAGTTGCTTCCTAAGTACATTGGACCTTTCAAGGTCCAAGAGATTTGGGGGAATGCCTATACTTTAGACATTCCCACAGCAATGCGGCTCCACCCAACATTCTATGTTGGGCGGCTCAAGCCGTATCATTCGTCTTCGTATTACGACGAGACACAGAACCACGGAAGATACCGTGCTTCTCCAAGTCTCCCAAGAGAGACTTGTAATTGGCTTCCAGCCGTTGATGAGCAGAGCGGAGAGTCATTACATCCGCCTTCGACTGCTCAAGATCAGCCTTGTGCCGATCGAGATCTTCCTTACAGCGGGAAAGCTCTATGTACAGAAGATCATTCTTCTGCTGAAGGGCAGTGTGCGCCCCGAGGATGTCGCGGACATTCTCGCGAAGAGACCGATATGTCTTCACAGAGTAAGACATATCGCTGCTCAAAGAGGAATAACCCTCCTCGAGCTTGCAGAGCAAAGAAACATGCTCCACAACAACAACGGCGAGGGAATTTTCAACCTCCGCCGCCCCTGATTGATAATCAGGGGAATAAGCGATATATCCTCGAGCGCTTGATCTCAAAGCGCTCGTTTCCTTCGAAGAAGGGGCAGCGTACCGAGTACTTAGTACGCTGGCTGGGTTACCCCCAAGAGTTCGACTCTTGGGAGCCGATTGAGGTTCTGAGGGCCGACGCCCCAGACCTTTTGACTGAGTTTGAGAAGAAGTCTCGAACACATAATGCGAAGTAGCATCAACAGTAGGTGTTGATGCATTTAGGGCATCGCTTAAGCCCTGAATTTCGGCGGGTACGGAAAACCCACCGTACCCCCGCAACTCCTCCTCTGACAGACGAGGAGCGCCCTGCGTACACCGCGGGCAAACGAGGTGAGAAGGGACACCACAGTTCAACCCTTCTTTGATGCAAGCAAAATGGATGTATTCCATTTTGCCTGTGAGTGCTTTAAAAAGCGCTCGCGCATTACGTGAACTTTATTCACGTAATCATCTGGGCTTTTGTTGTAGTTGTCAACAAAAGCATTCCAACTCTGAGTCAGGGCGTCTTTATCGTCCCTGTTCTTCCTTGACCCTTTCCGGCTCGAATAATGTCGAACCTGGAAAAAGAGGTCAATAAAGTACAGACGCCTATCGTCTGTACTTCGATCGAATCGACGTTACTGGATATTTTCGCAGTCATCCAGCACATTGATATCGAACAGCGCATATTGGCAGTCCCGCTTACGGTGACCGCCACTGTTGGGGGCAATAGCCCATCCAGGGCCCAAAACCCCACGTTGTACGGAACATGTGGTTCCTTACGATGATACGCTTCAGAAGCGGCAGGCGCCGCTTCTGTTCGAGCTCTTTTAGCAGGCGGAACACCGCCTGCTTCAACACCACGCGCCGGGGTTAAACCACCCCGACGTGGAGACGTACTTGGTCCATGTGGGGTTCTGTGTTCCCGCAACCATCTGTGATGATCATTGTCGCTGTCATAGCTGACAGCGACACCAGAGTCGTCATCGCTGTTAGGCGATGAGCACCTAGCGAGTTTTGACTCGCTAGATCCTTTAGTGGGGACATCTGTATCCCCATCACTTTGTCCGGAGTCACACTGTCTCCGAACATGGAAGAACCCTTCCTGGCAACACACCATTCGGGGGTTGTCATCGTGCAAGATGTTGCATTAGCAACATCTCCCTGTTTCTTGCCAGATGCCGCCTTAGCAGCATATGTGGTCGAAGACGGTACGTCTTCCGACCTTTGAGTAGTTGACGCTGCTAATGCAGCGTCACTGTTGTCACTCAACACCTCAGCACCTAGTGCTGAGGGGGAGGAAGAACCTCCTTCATTGTTTTCAGCAGCGCTCTTTAGAGCGCCGCCGTGTGCTTTGACCATCGAGGCGATGGTCAATCAGTTGGTGAATGACAAATTCCGACCAACAAGTGCCACCTATGATTGACCAAAATAATAATTATTATTGGCCAACCACCTTAAGTGGGGGGTGATGTAATGGGGTGCCATTACTTAATTGATATTCAAGTTAGAATATCACAGTTAAATTTCAGACGCGTTGTCTGAAATTCAAATAATAGATCATAAGTTATTATAATCTACGAAGGAAAAGTCGATTCGGTATAAATACCGAATCATGCAGGTTAACTAATAGTACAGTTAGTTTAATACTTGATATTATTATATTAGTTAGGTAATTACTATACTGTTAGCCGCTAACCACCCATTTAATAAACACTCTTAATTTTGCGTTCTCAAGCCTAAGCGAATATATATATATATATATATGCTTTTAATATAGGATTAGTTGTCATCAACTAATCCTACCCCTCCCGTATTGCGCGCTTCCTCGCACAACACAGTGTAACAGGATCAGTCCTGTTACAGTTGCCATTTAATGGTATGCCCATCATGATCAGGAATTCATCCTCTACCAACCGTGACATCGACGATCAGGCTCTCCTGATCAGGCATTCCCGCATTTCCATCATGTAAGCAGTCACGGACGGTGCTCCAGCGATCACAGACAACGCTCTCGTCCTAGATCGGTCCAGGGCTGATGAGCTGATCACTGCGGTCAATCAGGCGTACAGTCTGCAAGATAAGCTACGCCCGCGCGATGAGAAGATCGTTGTATTATCCAACTCGCTCGCAGTATCCGAGGACACTGTCTCGATGCTTCGGCAGAAGCTTGCTTGCGCCAACCTTAAGTGGCTGATCGCGATGACGAGATCAAGCGGGACCGTGAACAGCTTACGACCCTGCGTGATTTTGTCGGTGCGGCGGCCAACGATTTCAAGTCCAAGTTAAGGGCTGCCGAGACAACCATAGCCGACCAACTCGCCCAGAGTCGCGATCTAAAGGGCGGTCGTTATCGTGATCGCTTCCTACTATCGGTTCAGGAAAAGACTATCGCTGATCACGCGCAGGATATCTCACGTCTTACGGCACTCCCTGATCAAGTGACGATTGATCAACTTTAGCAGCGTGTGGACGTGCTACAAGAAGCATACGATCAGTCCCTCTCCAAGAACCAGCGCCTGATCGAGCAGGCGCTCAAACTCGATTGCAAAGCTGAGAGACGTAAACACCAACGTGATCTCATCCGGAAGGAAAATGAAGACAATCGCTTGAAGATGGATGAATATTCCGCCATCATAGCCCAGATGTAGGAAATATTCAATCGCGTCGATGGGGTGTTAGACATCAAGACCGAGGTGGAGGATCTACGCGCCGAGAATTCCAAGTTGAAGAGGGAGCTTTCCCCAGCGCGGTGTCGCTTCAATCACGTATCTGCAGATCGTGACGCACTGTGCTACCAGTTGCAACAAGATCAAGGTGAAGTTGCGCGATTGCGTTCGTTCCACTCGCACCTCCAAACCCAGTTGGCCGGCATGTCACTTCAGATGCAGATCACCCCGGTTGCCGGCGCCTCTCTTGCAGGTTCCGATCAAGCTGCAGGCTTTCCTGCTGGCCTTCAAGGCGATTCTCCAGAAAATTCGGCCAGTCGATTCGCTTCTTCGTCTAAAGGACGTACTCAACGTTCACGATCCACATCCCGGTCCAAGCGACAACGCCTCCTTCCTCCCATTTCGGAGGAGAAGTCAGAGGATGATCATTCGCCAAGTCTTGATCAAGACGATCAAGGTGATTTTTCTGCCCTGATCGACTCAATTCCACCCACTCCAACGATAAGCGAGTGCGGGAGCGAGTTTCCGCTTGACCAAGGTTCTGACGGATTCCTCTTCCCTCGTACGGGTGACTTCAAGTCGTTGATCTTGGCGCCTGATGGTGAAACAGATAAAGACATCATGCCGTGGACTCCGTATCAACTTGGCAGCTTTGATCTGGACAACGTATCGGTGCAAGTGGTGTTGGACTACCTGACACGCCCCGAGAGATGATTGTTTCCAGTTTTCACGCGCGCCCCTTCGGCTGATCAGTGGTGTATTCACCTGATCACTCGGCAGGAGGTGTAGCTGCTGTATCCGCGCCGCCCCTGGGATACCTTCAAGACCATGCTGCTACCCATCTCTTTCCGCTCAGTTGGATGGTTTGACGACTTTGCAGCGAAGTATCAGGCGTTACTGGATCAGAATGCGCAGGCGATCTGGGAGTCGACGCATTATCTCCCCATAGGTTAGAGCCTCCGGGAAAGCGACGACTTCTTCCGAGAGTATTATCAAGGTCGGCGTCAGCGTAGATGCCGCTCCGGGGCCTCATGGAAGAGGGTCGTGGAATTCGTCCTGCAGGGCATGATTGACGGGAAGTGTGATCTGGACATTTTCTTGGACCCGGCGATCTCCCATTGTGCTCGGAACCGTCCCCTGAAGTATGCCCTGGCCGAAGATGGGTCATGGTACCCAGAGTTCTTATCGGACCCACCACCTCGGACATTGCCGGACGCGCCGCGTGAGGTTGATGCCTTTGAGTCTTGGCGGATCCAATATCGCCTTTCTCTTGAGATTCATCCTGGCAGGAACACCCCTCGCTTGTGACGCAAGTTTTATGGGTCCGGTTAGTTGGCTGATCACTTCTTCTTTAATCAATAATCACTCCTGATCAGGATATTTCCCATTGCTGCTTCGTCACTTTTCATGCATAACATAGATCGGTCTTACATCGGCTCATCTGCCGTTGTTCCACCACCGTACTTCGTAATATCCATCGTAAATTCACAACTTCAAGTCAATCGTCATTATTTCCATTAATCATGAATATCGTCAATCGATCTTCTTCAGTCAAATATTCTTCGATTATATTTCATAATCAGTTCGCCAATCATATTTAGTTGGACTTTTCGTCCACTTGCATTACGTAAAACCGATGTCTGTTGCTCATCTTTCTTTCAAAGTCCTTGATCAGAGCATCAAAGTTCAGATCTGCCTCGTCTACCCATGACGGCTCGTCATAACCCTTCCAGTAGACTTGATATTCGCGTAACGTTCTGCCGTACCTAGTCTTTCGACCAGATCGGACATCGGTGACACGATCAACTTCAAATTCGTCTGGATCTAGTGTCCTTTTCAAGCTGTATTTGGGTAGCAAAGCTTCATCGAAATTAAAACGATCTCCTACCCCAGCTGCTAGCACAGTAGTGGGGCAATCTGGAAATTCCTTGACCAATTTCAACTTGGACAGGTGTACCACTGGGAATATGCGATAGTCAGTGCCAGCTGTAATCAATCTCGCCGCATGATCGCCGATCACCTCATCGACTCTGAAGGATCCATGCCCCATGTGCGCCATTTTCTTCGCGAACCCCTCTCTCACCCTATCGAGGTATAACCATACCCTTGATCCAGATTCGATATTGTGTGGTGTCACTTGATCATTATGCTTTTCAGCTCGATAAGCCATTGCTTGGTGCTCGAGTGCTCACTTGATCACGGGCGTAATTTTAGTCTTTCTGCAACTTATATCTCCATCCCGGTCTTTACGCCGAATTCCACCTAGTTGTAATGTTGATTCCAACGATGATCGCGGTTCCCACCCATACGCCAAATAAAATGGTGTTTCTACACGAATGCGATCAGGAGTCGAATTTAGCGCGAATACCAGCCGCTCTGCGTACGAGCTCCAATCCTTCTGACCGACGTCTGATACATACATCTTGATCGCTCGTGTGATGGTTTCCACCGTTCTTTCCGCCTTGCCGTTCGCCTGTGGACGATACACCATAGTGGTACTCTGTAGTTGTCCCACGATCTTGTTGAATGCACGAAATACTTCGAACATAAAACCTGGATCTCTATTATGCCTGATCACCTCACTAGCTCCAAATCGTCGAAATACATATTCTTCATAATTTTCGGCGACTTTCTGCGCTGTTCGAGACGATCCAGCCTTCGCGATCAGCATACCCGTGAACAGATCAGTCCAGATCAACAATTCCGTATGTCCGTCAATTGAGCGAGGCAGCGACGGGATATGATACATGGCTATCAGTTGAAATGGATACGTAGCCTCAATGTTTCCAGGTGACATCCCCTTGATCGTAGGCTGACCCTTCCCCGTCTCAAAAACTACGCATTATCCAAGAAATCTTTGCACGCTGCGAAATAGACCATGCCAATGAAAGTATCGTCTGATCCGCTGATATGTACGCCCTATACCCTGGTGCCCTCCTTCCAAACTCACATGATAATGGTGGAAGACATCCGCATGTAGAATCTCGGGTAAGAACAGATTTATCGAAGAATGTAGATCGTCTAAATCATCACTGGCTTTTCCTTTAGCCATATTTCCACAGTAGATCAACAATCCTTGTTCATCGACATCATAGTTGTCGGCAATTTTTGCGCAATCCTTTACCTCGACTGCACTCAATTGTGAAACGTTACCATGCAAGTAACTTCGAAAATCCGAAATCCACTTCTCTTCGTCCTGCGCCTTTTTCACACGTTCCACCCTCATCCCTTCTATGGATATTTCGGGCCACGTTGACGGTCGCGGTTGACGGAGGTTACGTGATCGCATCGTCACCAGCACTTGTGGGACAGTGGGATCTTCATTCCACGTGATCACTTCAGACAATCTGTTGAGATCGACCAATTCTTCCAGCTGTTTTTCGTCATCAATCTCACATCTTGTTCCACGCTGCATGGTCATAGTGGTGATATGATCAGCAGTCTTATTCTACTCTCTTTGGACGTGCAGTAGATCGTGATCAGTCCATTCGCGAAGGAGTTTAAGCGCACGCTGTTGCAATACTTGCAATCGCGGCGCTTTGCACTATATTTCACCGTGCATTTGCCTGATCACCAAATTCGAGTCTCCACACACGATCACTCTTCCTTTGGGATATCGTGACAGTAGTAGATCCAAACTTAGAAGCAATCAATGGTACTCGGCTTCATTCACCATGATGTTAGGTGCATGATCAGCAACCGCGATCAAGATCTTCCACTCCGGTAATTTCCACACGATAGCACCAAACGCTCCAACACGTCGCTTGACACTTGCAGATACATCGAAACTGATCACATAGAGATCTTCGCCTTTCTCAACCGTGGTAGGTGGCACTTCAATCATCTGTCGAGACTGCTTTTTCGGCGCGATCTCGATCAGGGCTTCATCAATTTCGGCGCAAGGAGTGATGCTTTCAGCTAACGCCCCTAGCACCTCCTCTTCTCCATGTACACATTTCTTGATTTCGAGGTACCATTGTGATAAGATCGCAGCCCATCTGCCCAATCGTCCGTCTAGCCCGTTGGATGTTAGTAACCATTTCAGCGTGGATAAACGTGACAAGACAGTGATCGTCTTTCCTACCAGCATCGTGAAGTAAACATCCAAAACCCGCAGAAGCGCAAGAACTTACTTTTCAACGGGACTGTAATTCAGCTCACCGCTCCTCAATGTTCGACTGGCGAATGCGACGGGACAATACACTTGATCATTTTCTTGTACTAGCGCGGCGGATACCGCCCATTTGCCGGCGTAAACCACGATCACCGGTGTTTTGGTCTAGTCAAAATGGCGCAGGGTTGGGGCTGACGCAATCTTCGCTTTCAACATGCTGAATGCCACTTTGCCCTGATAAATCGATCGCCGTCATGATTAGAATTCTCCTCGATCAATGGTCGGATCTTCAACTCTTGATAATCTATCTCTCTTAATTCGTAGAGCACAGCGTCATAGATCGCGAAGTCTTCAATAAATTGGAGGTAGTAGTTAAAACTTCCCAGAAACGATTGCATAAAACGTAAGGTACCAGGAAAAGGAAATCGATCAGATCATCCAAGTTTTTTGGATTTGTTTCCAAACCTCGGCTAGAGACATGGTGTCCTAAATAAAGGACTTTACTTCGCCCCCAGTACGATTTGGCCACGCAGATCGATAAGTTCCATTGATCGCACATTTCCAACAGATGTCGCACCTTATCACACAGGGTGGTCCAAGTGGGTGCGGGATCAATATATCATCGATATATGAACGCCGATGCAGCAAGGACAGGCCCGGTGTTTGGTCAGGCTCTCCCACAGTAAATACATCAGCCGATTCGTCGGCACCATCCTTAACCTTGAGATACCTGTATAATGCATTTTCGATCAAACGCTGGTAGATATGCGGAGCATTTTTTAGGCCAAAGGGCATCGTATTCCATTCAAACAATCCAAACGGAGTGACAAACGCCGAGATCTGACGTGCTCGATTGGTCATAGACACGACCCAGAAACCACTCGCCTTATACAAAGCGCAAAACCACAACGCTTTATCCAAATCTCCGAGTAGATCAGAGTAGATCAGGGGCATTGGGTATACCGTCAAACGCGTGAGTTTATTCACCGCGCGATAGTCGATACATAAGCGGATATAAACACCATTATTTTTCACGATGATCACTATAGGTGATGCCTAGGGTGGCGTAGACGGCTGGATGATCTTAGTAGCCAATAACCCCTTGATCAAGGCCGATAAACTCTCGCGAAATTGCGGAGCCACCTTTCGACACTTTTGGGCGATTGGGAGCGCATTTCCTACATCGATATCGCAAACAGCTCCACGTGCAGCAGGAGGAGGTAGCGCGTTCCCTTTACCGATCAACAGATGTTTCTTCGACCAAATTATATCGCGAAGCTGATCAATTTCTTCTGCCGTGTTGGCCAAGGGATCACCGACTTGTAAATCATCCTTAGTCACCTCTTCGGTACTTGCAGACACTTCATGCAACGTAGCGAGTTGCTTCTCCAATTCTTCCACGTACAAATCTCTGCCTTCATGGTAGCAAACTTGATCATCGATAGGAATTACGCCAAATTCGCTATGATCGGCTGAGACGGGGTGATCACACATATCTTGAACAGGCGTATCTCTTGTAACTGGTTGCTCAACTCCATGATCCAAGGTCGGACCTTTCACCTCCCGCTCCTGATCGCACCGCTCTTGCACTTCTTGCACCTTGTGCGACCTTCCGGTTACCAATGCCACAGATGTGACGATCGGTCTGTAGGTCGTACTAAAATACTTCGAGGCGTAGGATACTCCTTCTTCTCTACTAGGGGACCTTGATCGACACTTTCTTGATCGTCATGTACAGAATCCGTAGAAGCTTGATACGCGAGATTTTGCCCCTCCTTATAGCGATTGGATCCCACCAAAATAAATCCAGGGCCACGGGGTACGTCATCTTTGTTCATCCAGATACCTAAAATCGTATCGTCTTGCACAATGATCGGATGATCGACGACGTTCGTAACACGCAGGTATCGTAAACTACCCACGCCCCTAGTGATGGTGGGGACCCAATATCTTCCCCGAGTAATCCACAACTTCCGAGATCGCTGATCACGAATCCGAACCTCAGCAAATCGACCTACTGGGATCTGTTCGTACTAATCAAGTTTCATGTAATTTCCACTCGATCCGTACAACTGTCGACGTCCTTCTAATGGGATGATCACCTCATCAGGCAAACTAGTGCACCATGAGCAACGTCTAATCGAACACCAGCTGGTATCATAAAATCCATACCCAATATAGCATCTTGACCGACGCGTCTGCCCACCCATGCATGGAAATAATAAACCAACGAGCCCGCTAACGTAATCTTGATTTTAGTGCGCCCCTCCGTGAGATATGCACTTTCTCCAAAGCCGACACATTCTTGTGTTTGACTCGTGTCGATCTGAAAACTCACCTTAAGAGCAAATGTTGAGTCTGATCGACACTTCACCACCAGAATCAAATAATAGCGTGACACGTTCGTTATTAATTTTACCACTAGTCTTGGCTTGTTTAAACCATTTCTTTGGCGAGTGGTACTTACAATATCCACGTGATTCACCCGGAAGTAGATCAACCTCTATGATCACCGGGGACCGAGAAAACTCATCAATACGGAAATTAGCCAAACGTGGTAATCAGACTGATCACTCTTGACCAGCCCTCTTCTTATCCACATATGCAAAAATACACAAAACAGAACGCTCGTCTCGTACCAGATTCCAACCTGACGAGCGTCCTAGTTTAATATGTCTTCGGCTTCCTTGGGTAACATTCCAGCATGCTTGGTAGGGTTGTACCACTGGCGAATGCGATTATAAATTCTTCCATAGGGCATTTGCCCACATCGTGAACTTCTCCGCACGCTCGGCAGACGTACAAGCATTGATCGGTCGGGTGTCCCTTCTTGCCACACTTCAGACAGGTCAGGCGCTTCCGACAACGTAAATTATCATGCCTGATCGATCCACAATGGCTGCACTTCTTCACCGGCCCTTGATAAACTGCACATGATTGAATTCGTCTACCAGATCGGGGTTCACCAGGTTGATCATGCGTCACTGGTTGATCGCGCATGGCAGCGATCATGTAACGGCGCTGATCACCATCACCATCACCTTCACTGTCATCGGCACTTGATTCTTCACTCCCAGACATCACCTTGATCGCGCGTACTGCTTTAGGCTTCTGATCCGGGGAAGTTGCTCGATCATCGCCGAAATTCTGGCGGAATCGGCTAGTGCCTACCGCCGACTTGGCTGGCACGACTTAGTGCGTGCATAATATTGCAACGTCTTTTCCAAATCCGTAACATTATCCAACCGCAGAAGTGCCATTTGATCAGCGAATTCGCGATTGGTCATCGTGTAGAGGAAATGCTGTACATGCTCACGCAAGATCGTAGCCGATCCGTCCTTGATCGGCAACTTGGCTCGAAATCCCGCCACATTCAACCGGTGAAGATACTCAATGGGAGTTTCATCATATCGTTGCTTCGTGTAGTAATATTGGCGAGATGCCGATTGGCCACTTCCATAGTACTGAGCTTCAAATTCATCAACGAGACATTTCCAACTTGCACGAGTAGATCTGCCGAGCTGAAGATGCCAATTACGCGCCGTCCCTTTTAGCAAATTAGCCATGATCAAGCACTTCTCATGATCACAGGATTGATCACGCATAAATGCTGACTTCAGGCGACTAATAGTTCCGCGCTTGATCTTCATATCCTTGTTTTTATGAAAATTCCGTCTGATCACTGATCGCAGACATCCGAATCCTGGGAATCGGCTGTTGATCAGGCATTCCAGCATACTCTGACGCAACCGTGGCTTGTCGAGGCACAGTGATCGGCTCGTCTGGATCGATAAAATCACGCCGGGATTGTTGATGATGGAACGAATATACCGATTCCATGTCGACATCCTTAACCGTCGCCGATATTCCTGGCTTTTACTGATGATCACGGAGTGAGTACACGGACTCCATATCAACCAACATCTTTGATCATCGCAGCTCTTCCTGGACTTTGCTGGTGGCTTTTCGGGCGTACCACTTCAGGTGTCGCCTTGCCCATTTTCTCAGCCAAAAACTGCCCCATAGCCTTATCGAATCAGGTTTGTATCCGTGGGTATTGCGATGATTAATCATCTTTCGCCTTGACCGATTGGTGTTCCTTCTTAACCGCTGAGAACTTGGATTCATCCTTCTGGAAGATCATCATTATGGTAACCTTGGGTTCTATGCTTCCGGCACTGCTCGACTCCACTTCGGAAGCAACGCCTTCGGAAGGAGCAGATTCATAACAGGACGATCCCGTGTGATATGCTGCGTTGATCGACGGACACGCTTCAATCTTCAACGGAAAGTGCGGGGGTTCCACCTTAGTAGCTCGACCCAATATCGTTACCAACAGATAAAACAGCCACTGGGTAGCGTTCGCAACATCTTCTGGGTCCTATCGGACACTTCTTCAGCATTGTAGGCGCCTGTGGTCAGACCAACTTTCTTGATCAGGCGTGTTAGCCCAAACACCAGCTGTAACAGGGTTACATTCTGGTTACATTTAGTATGTGGTGTACGTGAGTACACTACGGTTGGGGTCAGTATTGACCGGTCCAAAAGGTTTTGGAACATTGGTTATTTTAATCAATCAGGGAAGGGGCCCTTGGTGGAGGCGTGGCAGCCAGCCACGTGTTAGTACACAGGTGCTGTACACTACATTTTAGCTAGATACGAATTTAGTAAGTTCTACTTAGTACTACATATAGTTTACATTAGCTTAAATTAATTTAGGCTAATTACATATTAAATATATATTAAGTTTACATTTCACTCAAAGACTACAAGACGCTCGACCTCGACCGGTCGCGCGCGTAGTGAGTGCAGTAGTGTAAGGGAAGTTCTTCCCTTCGCTACCCCGTTACTAAGGGATCCTTGTGTTAAGGCGTTAGCTTGTGCTAACTAGTAGGCCAAAGGGAAATATTGGCACCGAGTAAGAGAGTTCTCTCTTACTAAGCCCTTTTGTGGCGAAGCGGACCCAAGAATTTTGGTTGTTTCCGGTCAGCAACACAACGATCGGCTTATTGGCGATCGGATTGGTGAAAATACAGGAGGCTTTTAAGCCTATCATGTGCAAGAGGTGTCAAGAACTCGGATTTTGGTAAGTCACATGAGATTGCGTGTATCTACATATTTTCATGTCTGTACATATTGGGGACCATAGGTGGTAGGGAGTTTAGTGTTGATTTTGGCCTTGGGTGTCGTCTTTGGTTTCACCTGCTAAGAACGTTTTTTGGCTTTACGTCTTAATTATTGGGCCTTTAACTCAACCGGAGGTCGTTTCACCCTGTACATCATTCGCCTCTGCACGCCGCAGAGTGTTTGAAAGCGGAGGGTCGAGTAATCCCCTCCAGCTCACTATACCCGGCCGGGACACGTTATAGACGCACTTGGGCCGCCGGAAGTTCCTAGACGGGAGTACATTTTTGTCGGCTTCCCAAGTTCAAGTTACGCACGTTTGGAACGTGTTATTAAGTCTTTTGGATTGTTACATGGAGATATCGTTCGTGGAGTGTATCACGTTCTCATTTGGATCTTCCTATTGGATTACTGGAGTTTATTTCTCATATTGGTTGGGCTCTACTATAGGTTGAGCGATCTGCCCTTTGGAGTATACTCACTCCAAGTATAACTGGTCTACCCGTACCCAGGGTGAAGAGTTACGCCCAGGGTACACCACCCAGCACGGTCCCCCACATTTAGACCACAAGTCAATTCCCAGCACCGATCCACCGAGTGTGTTACCAGCCCATTCCATCGGGTACACAAGGTGAGATGAGAACAAATCGTACCAGGCTTCCGGTGTTAATGACCGGTCGTCTGACAGCAGCGGACGATCGGATCGGATTCTGGGCGAAGGTTCGCGGGGTACCCCTCCCCGTAAGTTGGACGGCCGGGCACGATGGTGGTCAGGTTCTCGACACTACGGTGTTCGATTTTGAACTTGACTCCACCACAATGGTGCGCGTGCCCGGATCACTTGGTGATCGTGGGTATCACCGCGATAATATCTCGCGAAGAATTGATTACAATGAATTAAATGCGGAATCGTTCTGGAGAGTACATAAGGAACGGCTATAGCCTTATGTTCTCGTTGTCGATAAAGATGGCGATGTCCGATCTGGAGGACCAGATCGGGATTAATAAGTTTTTTTCTCCCCATAAGGCTCCCACCGGAGCCGATAGGGACTATAGCAACTCTTGCTATAGTTCCGGAAAGGAGCAGGACTTTTGTACTGATCCTATGTATTTGAATGAATGTTTTGATAAAAGATGAAAGATGGAAACGACTTGGACGTAGATCGGAAAGATCCAATCCACCCTCCCAAGTCCCCAAGCAGAGTCTCAGAATGCCGTCCAAGGAAGACGATTTGGAAGAAAAGTCGCAGGTCGGGGATGGGGTTATCAAGGAAGAAGACCCGACCAGGATGTATTACATCCACGAGTTGAAGCGATTTATTTGTGAAGACCAGGTCATGCGAATTATAGACCCCCAGATCCCCGATCGCCTTCTTGGACCCACCACCGAGACTATCCATAGCGATCGGCCGTTGCTATTGGTGAAGAACCTGCTGGCGATGTTGGCTGAGGTTGGCATCAAAGTGCGAAACCTCGCCAACGTGCAGAAACAGTTCGATCTGGATACTTGGAGGCTGGAGACGTCGATGTCGACCCTCCATGATCATTTGGTGCCGTTGGTGGGGGCGGTTCGCCGCCCAACTCCCACCGTGGCATTGAAGGCCACTGAAGTCACGGCAGAATACGAGGATGTGTGCTCTGACGATAAGTCATTGTATCAGTCTCCACCTGCCTCTAATAGCTCATCGGAGTTGGAGGTCGGTGTTGAGCGGATGACCATGGGGGCGGACCATGCCCCGATGGGAGCATAAAAAGGACGTGCGGCATCAAGGGGATGCATGCCGGTCGGGGCTCCAGGATCCCCACAGGCTTCAGTACATCCAAAGGAGGATACCTACACGTTGCCCATGAATCAAGCTAACGTCCAAGCCATGTTTGAAGCAATGATGGATCGTTCCATGGAAGACCGATGCCGATCGCCTCCGCGCCCGCATGCCAAGGACCGATCTGCCCGGCAAAATGTCAATATTTGCCGGGATGTTGATATGGAATCGGTGGCATCAACGTACAAGGCTATCCGAGGTGGAAAACCAGTTGGCAGAGGAAGACGCAAGCCGCAGCCATCCCGACCGCGCCGATCAAGCAAGAATAGCGATTACGATATGGAGTCGATCGGCGATCCGGATGACCACTATGGGTCAGACGGTGCAGGGGAGGGCAGAACGCGCAAGGCTAACCTAGCCTCCACGACCGCTTTTGATCTCGGATCTACTGCGATCCCACGCATTCTCATGGCTGCGACCACGGATCTCAAGGACTTTACTGGCAAGGACTCCGATGAGGAGCAAGCCAGGTCGTGGTTTGGTCGGGTCAAGTCTGTTTTCTTACGGGATCAGACACCAAAAAGGAACGGTGTCTGATCTTTCGGGATCTGCTGAAAGGACCGGATGCGAACTGGACCCAGCAGTTGGGTCGGGATGTCCAATCTGACTGGTATCTGCTACGTTCAGAATTTGAGGGGCATTACTGCAACTCTGGATTCTCTACCGCCCGCAAATATCACCATATGCAGAAACGGGGCTATGAGACGCCGGTCGAGTACTTGCACCGCCTGAACGTAGCTGCAATTCGCGCCGGGATAGTGATCAAGGAAGGCAACCCGCCGACAGATGATGCTATGGAGCACGTGGGTCACTACATCAGTACCCTGGACGACCAAGAGCTGGCAGATCATCTCACTCTGCTGCGCTTAAAAGATATGGGAGAAGTGGAGCAGACGTTGTGGACGTTGCAGCATTCACGCAGCATGAGGGCGAAGGTAGCCGTTGGATCGGGTCACTACAGATCGAAGACCCAGACCGACCCTATGAAGAGGCCCCTAACCAGATCGTCCCGTGCTGTTAAGGCGATCGTGACTGAAGACAGCACTGGATCGGAAGAAGAAAGTATCGGCCTGTCCAGTAGGGAGTCAGACGAATACTAGTACCGCCACGTTTTCGTCACGGAACCTGCCCCAAGAACCAGATCGACGCCTTACCAGGCAGATCGGTAGGGCAGAAGTGGGAACACGTCCGACCCGGACCGACCTCGCAAGAAGTTTTCTCACTGCGGGTCGAGCAAGCATGACGGTGGGACTTCTGGAAGAAGTTAATACGCAAGAATTGCGAAAGACGCGGCCACGCCACCGATAACCGCCTTTTCGTGTGCAAGTCATGTGGAGAGATCCACGAGGCCGGCCAGTGCAAGATAGAATAGTTTTTCAATCTGATGCGCAAGTGGTATGTGCCGGGCAAGCACGCGAAGATGCTCCCACCGGACGTGTAAAAGATGTTAAACTATAACGCTCGCCAGGTTGGAATCTGGATCGAGCCGAGCGGTCTACGTTTGGCATCTATGCATATGTCGGCAAGGAGATTAAAACCGAAAATACATGTTCTGTTCTAAATTGCGTCGATCGGGATCATCCGGTCTACAATCTCACGATCGACGAATATTCCCTATCGAAGGTGGTCATGCAGCTGGATCTGCTGCCCGGGGAGTCTCGCGGATACTGGAAGTATCATGCGCCCGACAAATGGTTTAAGCAGGTGAAAGCCTGTGGTAAGATTAACAACCAGAAGGCGACGCTGTTATTCGACTCTGGGGCCGAATTCTCGATTATCGACTCCGACTTTGCTCGTAAGGTCGGATGTCGTATAGACGATCCCAGAGACAAGTATTCGTTGGAATTGGTGAAAACTCTTACATGACAGAAGGAAGGACGCGCGTGAAGACCACCCTATCGGGTTCGTTGGTCTACTTCTTCAGCGATTGGGTTGGCAAGCTGGCCGGTCCGGATGCCCTGTTAGGCATGTATTTCATGGTGCCGGCGGGTATTCGCCTAGATCTGTCTCATGGAGTTCTTACACTCCCGGATGAGGTCCAGATCCAGCTAGCTGGCCGGCGGCCCCTATACGGATCGCATACCGATCTGGTCAGGTGGGACCAATATGTCACCATTCCAGTCGGCCAATTTGCTGATACCACGGTCGATAAAGGTTTTCGATCAAGGAATTTATGGGTGACCAGGGGCGATCGGTGGGTGCTGACCTTTGTGAAGAGCGCCGGCCGATTTGAATTTGTCCGAGTCACTAATATCGGTGACAAGACGCTTACGCTCGACAACAATACTATTGTTGGCATGATTCTGGATGAAGGGAAGGTGCCAAGAAAGGCGGGTTCGTCTCGATCGGATCGAGACGGTATGTTGAGTGGCAGAACTTGGCATACCAAGCAACCACCGATCTGATCAGCGATGATGGACCGGTGGAAGAAGATACCTCACCTATGGTTGAACGACTCAGCTATGTGACCCCAAAAAAGATGTTAATTCGAAGAAAAGCACCGCAGTCACCGGACACGGTGGACCATCAAGCAGATGAGCCAAGGTTGGTCAGCATGGTGAGGTCAAAAGAAGAGGCGACAGCGGAGCCGGAAATGGAAAAAAGGGAACATGGGATGGCTGGGGCGGACCACAATGGCACGCCTAAGCAGATTGACGTCATTGAAGAGCAGCCCGCCGATCCGGAACAGCAGTGTGCAACCGATCAGGACGGTTTGGGTGACATTTCCCCAGAAGACAATCAAGTCTGTATACACGAGGGCGGGGATCAGTACATTCAAGAGCTGGAGAGCCAGATGGAAGTCCTCCCTGAAGTGTCTACCGATCCGCCTGAAGTCACCTTGGACGATCTACAAATGGGTGATCGGGATGTCAACAGTCCCGACCAGATCGATAAGCTTAAGAAGACCATCTGGAAGAAGAAACATCTGCTGATCGGGAAAGGCAATGCCTTACCCCCTGCTGCTCGCGGAGCAATCGCAGCGATCTGTGACATCGATGTTGGTGATGCCAAGCCGATCGCCGAGCGATGTCGACGTGTGGCACCACAGTACCGTGAAAAATTGCCTGATCTTATTAAAGGACTGTTGGCTACCAAGATCATTAATCCGTCGACCTCGCCGTGGGCCTCGCCGATCGTGATTGTGATCAAGAAGAACGGCGTCGACATCAGGTTGTGTATCGACTATCGGTTGGTAAATCGGTTGACCAAGCTTATGGTGTACCCGATGCCGCTGATCAGCGATCTGCTAGAAGATCTGTACAAGACCCTATGTTATTGCTCGTTGGATGTGGCAAGTGGATTTTGGGTGGTTTCGATGACGGATCGGGCTCGCGAGATTTCCGCATTTGTTACGCCGTTGGGTCTGTTCGAGTGGAACAGTATGCCGTTCGGTTTGAAGAACGCACCCCAGATCTACCAGAGGCTGATATACAACGCATTGTATGGACATTTCAAGATCAGTACCGATCGGGACCCCACCGAAAACCATGATGTATTTACAGAGGGTGAACCCGATCGGGAAAAGAGACCGTCCGTTCTGGGGAGGCTTTCGTACATCGACGACATACTGATCCCTGCCTCGTCATGGAGCGATCTGTGCGAGAAGGTCGAACGGTTGCTGGAGACATGCGATCGCTGGAACCTGTCGATCAGTGCTGTGAAGAGTTTTTGGGGCATGTCCAAGGTCGTCTATTTGGGTCATATGGTGTCAATCAGTGGGCTGGAGGCTAATCCTAAGGATCTGGAGTCACTGAGCAACCTCCCGTTTCCCAGATCTCTGAAGGCAATGCAGTCCTTCCTAGGGATCCTTAATTACTACAGCCTCTTCATTGAAGACTTCGCGGTCTACGCGGCCGTGCTGTACAAGATCCGGGAAGTCGACTACCATATGTTGCGCAAAGGAGATCGGGCAACTTTACGAGAGGGCTACGACTCCGATCTGCCTGAAGATTTTCCGCCGGTGGAGGCATATGACCACATGAAGCGTGCACATGTTGCTTTAGATATGCTGAAGGCCAAGATGGCGACGGCACCGATTCTCAGGCACTTCGATCCGGAAAAAATGCCGATCGTCATTGTGTATGCTAGTAAGTGGGCCATTTCTGCCACTCTAGTGCAAGAACATGATGGGGTGTACCACCCGGTAACTTTTACGATCTGGACGTTGAAGCCGAACGAAGTCAACTATGGGATCGTCGAAAAAGAAGTTCTGGCTTTACTACGGATTTTGGATTTGTGCTATAACTTGCTGGTCGGCCGACCTGTAAAGGTCCTTTCGAGAAAGTCGACATTGGCCTGGCTATTATCGGCCAATGGGATGGACGGTCGGCTCGGCAGATGGTCAGCGATCTTGTCACAGTGGTCCCTCGAGGTCGTCAAGTGCACCAAGGAAGAGGAAGAGACGTTGGGCACATTGACTGCCAGTATCACGCCTCGGTTTGAAGTGGATGAATTTTTGATGGCGATTGCCCCGAGGAAGCAGCCTCGACAGTCCATCTCGATGCCGCCACCGATCGTCGATCGGGATGAGGAACTCCTGGTCTTGAGTTTCGACGGATAGGCTAGCGTGAAGAAGAAGGTCGGCTCCTATAGCGCCATACTGTGTAAGTTACCACAATGGTCTATAGTAGCATCCGCCGCCGATTTCACGCCTGACATAACGGTAACAAGGCGGAATGTCGGGGGCTCCTTCTATGTCTTGATCTGCTGGCATCACAAAAGAAAGGTCGGATCTTCATATGTGGTGACTCCAACCTAGTGATAAGGCAGATCACCGGGGAGATCGACTGTAAGGCACCACGGTTGAAGTTGCTGAATGATCGGGTGATGAAGGCACTGAAAGACTATCCCAACCACGAGCTATTGCACGTGAAAAGGGATTGGAACCGAAGCGCCGACCACCTCGCGACCCAAGCCATGCGGGACCATATCGGGGTGACTATCACCGAGGAGGCCGTTCTACTTGAACTTATGGACTTAACCTTGGGCTTGATCAGTTCCCGGAGTTGATCAATCCCAAGGACAGCCCCGATCAGGTACATGTGATGGCGGCGACTAGATCGCGAACTCAGAAGTCTCGCCGATCGTTCCCAAAAGAAAGGCTGAGTGAGTGCGTTGTACAACAGCTAAGGGCGGAACGGATACTCAAAGCGCAGAATGAAGAAGAGTGGATCGTAAACCTGAAAGAATATCTGCGCGGTGAACTGTCCGAGTTAACGAACGATCAAGTGAAAGAGTGTACCAAGATCGCGGACAGTTACGATGTGGATGACAATGGATTGCTATATTACTGCCGTGACGTTGACCAAGACAGTGACGATCGAGATCGACTGGCGAAACTGGTGATCCATGAATTTCCACAGCCGTATGTACTTCATAACTACCATGTGAGTCTAGAAGGGGGACGACAGGAAATAGGAAGGACATACCGCAAGATCAGGGCCCACGTTCACTGGAGAGGATTTTTTCGGAGCGTGCAGAAGTATGTGGGCTGTTGCACAGATTTCGAGACCGGAAAGGGCAGACCGATAATCAAGGGGCGATCGCCCGGGAATATCGAGGCTACTTACCCTTTCCAGGTGATAGAAATGGATACATACCGTCTCTGCCCATATCGACGCGCGGCAACACTGAGCTGCTGATCTGGATCGACCTGTTCACTGGTCTGGTGATTGCAAAGTCTAGTGCATCCCGATCTGCGGAGCAGATCGCCCAGAGTTACGAGGAATGCGTATTCAGAAGGTTCGGCGCCAGCGAAGTTATCAGACATGATCTGGAACCCGGTTTTATGGCTGAGGTATTCCGATCGTTCAATAACATGCTAGGCCAGAAGCAGAGCGCGACGATGTCATATCGTCCGCAAGCGAACGGATCGGCTGAACGCATGGTGCAGACAATCACAAGGGAGATCAAGATGGATTAGGCCGATCCGGACCAACGTGACTGGGACGAGTATACAGAGATACTGGTATTCGCACTTAACTCTTCAACCGATCAGGTCCGAGGAGAAACGACTTTTTATCTGGCGTTTGTATGGGACCCTCGATCGACACTTGAAGCGGCGATACCGATCGGCTGCACTCGGACCCGCGATCGCGATGCCCGTCCTTGGCGCATGCAGGTCCAGAAGCATTACCAGCATGCGAAAGAAGTAGTCAATGAAAAGTTGCGTCAGGCCAGACAAGATCGAGCAGATCGGAATAACGATCAGGTCCGCCCTCAAGGTATTGAACCAGGGGCGAGGGTATGGTTATACCTCCATCGGGTCAAGGAAGGCTATGCGAAGAAGTTGGCTCATATGTGGCACGGTCCTTTCCGTGTAGCAGAGCTGATCGGTGATCACGCTGCCCGTACAATCACGATCGGCACAGATTACAAAGTTTTTCCGATCGTGCACGTGTCCAAGCTGAAGCTGGTGAGAGAATTCCCCGATCGGCCTAAAATGCCCTGTCTGGTGGACGAAGCGGAGAGGTTTGTTTTTGATGAGGCTCTGCTTCCGGAAGACAGCTGGGAAAGGCCATTGGAAGAGGACGAATTCGAGGTGGAAAAGGTGCTAGGTGTCCGATCGGTCAAGAAGACCCGTTTCGGTCGCACCCACCGATAATATCTGGTCCGCTGGAAGTATCATGACGAAGAAACTTGAATCGACGAACTCGATCTAAATTGTGGGGAACTGCTACGAGAGTTCGAGCGAGAACGAGTCAGTCGGAATCGCTTCACAGTGATGAAGACCCATGAAGACGAAGACCAAGACACACAGTAGCACCGATCAGTATATCGACCGGTGTGAATATGTGTAAGGTCTGAATTATTGTGAATTTTGTGATGAACTGTGATGAACTGGAGTAGTGGAATTACGAACGTGGTGATGATTTCCGCAATGTGGATGGAAACTGTGTATGATAATGTGTTGGTGCAAGTTTGGAGAAAGTGACGAGATTTGATTAAGGGATCAGATGATCAGGAATTTGAAGAAAATGAAGACATGTATTATTGATTATCTGGTCAGCTACATTCTGCATCAAGAATCGCAATCACCCCACAGACGGCCGATAGTAAATGACGGATGGTCTTCGATCTGGTCCCGATGTTGAATGCGCCAGGGATCCTGTAGATCGATCTGGATCAAGGCGTCCTTCAGGTCTACGACCGGCCTGTCGCACCAAATACCGGGATACCAGATGCCGTCCTCAGTCAACTCCCGGGGGCTCTCAATGCGACGCTTGGCCATGTGAAGAAACACCGGATACAAGAAGATGTCGATGTCGCACTCGCGGGCCAGTATACCTTCCCGAATAAACTGGCATAGGACCAGCCAGGCCTCGCCCGCCCGACTCCGACGCTGTTTCCGGCGCTTCCGATACAAGATCAGGTCTTGGTCACGTAACTTCTGACCCGCGGGAAGGGGGAGATAATGGGTAGACTCCCAGATCGCTTGGCAGTGAGCTGTGTTATAAACCCGAAATCGGCCCAGAAGCAAATCGATCCAAGGAGTCGACGCGAACATGGAATCCAACTTGGCACTGAGCAACACTTCCCATGGTCGATCTACATACATACGGGCGACTTGTGGTCCTGTGACCAGATCCGCCCGCCACACAGACGGGTCAGGGTCTTTCAGAGCTGGAGGGAAAAGCCAGAAATATGGTCGAGACATCGACCGGGATAGATCTTGCTTGGTCAGGGCGGTTCGGTGCAAGCTACTGATCTGCCCCGGTGACCACGGCAAGGTGGCATCCGAAGTCAGCGATGGAAGAGGCCGATCTACGGTCAACAACACTTTCAATCGGGCGTGATTGCGCAGCCCAGATGTGCCGGGATGGAACGAAGGTACCGATCCGGTCGACTCGCGCGTCGGTGGGCACCATCACCCTGGGAGCTGATCGCCTTATTAGTCCCTGATGCAGGATTCGCAGGAACGGAACCTCGGCGTTGGCCGGAGCGGGACTTAGATAACGCAGTGATCAAGAACTCGGAATCGCGCGATCCTCCCCCCGAGTCCTCTCTGGAGGAGACCTCTATACGCTTGGTATTAGCGGCGCGGGGGCGCGAGGTCGCACGAGATTTGGGTATGATGGACTTGTCACCTGCATCCGATCTGGGGCTTGGGAGATGCGCCAGCGTCTTGGATTTCTTCTAGGGCACCGCTCGCTTCTTCTCGAGTTCGGAGTCGCGCGCTATGCCCCGCTCCCTTGAGCCCTTCGACGCGTCCTTGCGCTTCTTGGAGGTTTTTAGAATTTCGGGCTTCTTACTTTTGACCAATGAGTGGCGTCGGGTCCGATCTTGATGCAGATCGACCAGAACGGCCGATGCAGACCGGTCAGCGTTAGAGCAGGCAGCCGGACGCTGGTGCAACAAGTCAGTCAACTGTTGGTAGCACCGGTTTACGGCCGCCAAGCAACGATCTGATTCCTGGGTCCAGGCGTCCGATCGGGTCTGGAAGGACTCGACCTTCCCATCTGCTCCGAACCACGACCTGTAACTCGCTGATCTGTCTCTCCAGGTCACCATGTTGGGTGCGGAGAAAGGTCCGATTGGACAGATCCTACAACCTCTGCCGGTTGACCACCGCGAGCTGTTCCAGGAGGTGCAATCGGTAGGCCTCCAAGCGAGACAGATCGTGCCGTGCGCTGATCAGCCCGTCCAAGATCGCCCGGAGCTGATCGCAATGATCATGCGGCTGCCGATCAGCCGTGAATAGGGCGTCGAACGTTTTGGAGATGTCGGCGGGCAACCGATCTGCATGCAAAGGAGGGTCAGACCAGACTCAAGGTGGAAACAGACCGATCGGCCTACCTTGCGTTGCTTGTTGGACGATCTGGGCCCGGAGACGTGCGTTTTTAGTGGTCACCTCCTGCAACTTCGTGGATATGGAGATCAACGTATCCATCTACTTCCGCAGTTGCAGGAGTAAAGAATCCTTGATGGCTAACTGAGACTGGAGCTCCTTGACTGTTTTCTGGAGCTGATCGACCTCGATCTGATGCCTGTCCGGTACGTCGGACCCTGAAGTGCTGATATAGATATCAGATCGGGACGATCTGGTTGGCGAACCGATATGGGGTGATGAGGAACGCAGGGCACCTCGCAGCAAAGAAGGTCAAGAGAGGTCACAAGACGATCGGGTGTGCAAGACATGTACCTGGCGAAGGTGGACTCAGAGATCTGTCCATTGGTGAAATCCGCTTCTGTGAAGATCTGGATATGATGCGATCGAGCCGCTACCGTTGCGCAGCTGCGACACGACTCAGGGGCGGCTGTGGCGAAGCGGACCCTAGGATTTTGGTTGTTTCCGGTCGGCAGCACACCGATCGGCTTATCGTCGATCGGATTGGTGAAAATACAGGAGGCTTTTAAGCCTATCATGTGCAAGAGGTGTCAAGAACTCGGATTTTGGTAAGTCACATGAGATTGCGTGTACCTACATATTTTCATGTCTGTACATATTGGGGACCATATGGGGTAGGGAGTTTAGTGTTGATTTTGGCCTTGGGTGTCGTCTTTGGTTTCGCCTGCTAAGAACGTTTTTT
>CM047589.1:8721613-8733602 GCA_026184515.1 Peronosclerospora sorghi
ACGTGGAGATATCGTTCGTGGAGTGTATCACGTTCTCATTTGGATCTTCCTTTTGGATTACTGGAGTTTATTTCTCATATTGGTTGGGCTCTACTATAGGTTGAGCGATCTGCCCTTTGGAGTATACTCACTCCAAGTATAACTGGTCTACCCGTACCCAAGGTGAAGAGTTACGCCCAGGGTACACCACCCAGCACGGTCCCCCACATTTAGACCACAAGTCAATTCCCAGCACCGATCCACAGAGTGTGTTACCAGTCCATTCCATCGGGTACACAAGGTGAGATGAGAACAAATCGTACCAGGCTTCCGGTGTTAATGACCGGTCGTCTGACAGCAGCGGACGATCGGATCGGATTCTGGGCGAAGGTTCGCGGGGTACCCCTCCCCGTAAGTTGGACGGCCGGGCACGATGGTGGTCAGGTTCTCGACACTACGGTGTTCGATTTTGAACTTGACTCCACCACAATAGCTACGAGAAAAACAGTGGTTTCGCGACCGGGCGACAAGGAAAAATGAGCTTCGCGGAGATAAGTCACGCTGGAAAAGATGTTTTTATGCGTGCTGGAAGTACTGGTGCTGGTGCGTCACAAGTGCAGGCGCACAATGGTAACCAGAACCAAAAAGCTTTCGGATTACCTGGACAAGTGTCGGTCTAATGGTATACAGTGTTTCGCACACCCACGCCGAAGCAAAAAACGCTTCAGATAAGGCCGTTCGACGGCAAAGAAACGTACAAGGGATTGGGATCCGGTTTTCAAGCTTGGGCCGGATGGTTTTACGGCAAATTAATCTCTCTGAATCTGCCTGTGGGTTTCACTGGACTGAAGATGTGAAGGTAGACCTGCTGGGCCATTATTTGGAGGGCCCAGCAGAGTCATACTATAACAGGCAGTTCGAGGGTTGGTGGTGCAAGACACCAGCCCACTGGTACGTGATGGACAAGTTGCTGTCCGTATTTCACGTGCAGGTGACGCCAGCCCAACGTATGAAACTGTTTATGGGCCGGAAGGAACCTGAAAGATCGTGGCCGGATCATTTTCTGTACCTGACTGCTGTTGCAGAAGCAGTCGGGTCAAATTGTCAGAATTGGGTCCTAAACAATGTGGTGTTTCATGCGGCACCGGAGATGAGGCATATCCTCATCTTCAACTACGACAACACGCGCGAAGATTACCTTCGGCATGCATAGGAGTTGTGCCAGTTCGCGCAGGCCGTGGATCATAACGAAAGGCCGATGAAGTTCGCGCAGAGTGGTGATGTAAATCTGGTGGCTGAAAAGCCGAGAAAATTTGTGAAGAAACGAGTGGGTTACTCTTGTGGTGAGGGAGGGCATATCAAAAGATATTGCTACAAGAATAAGAACGCGAAGGAAGATTTCGCGCTGATGATTGATGAATCGTGTGGCAAAGTGTTATCGGACACGTGGGTACTGGACCGTGGTACGAGTATGCACATAACGTCAGACCTAACGTGTCTGATTGAAGTGAAGAATGCTGCGCGGGAGTTTTACCAGGTGGATGGTAAACGGGCCAAGGTCACAAAGAAGGGGACGTTGTTCATTAACTTTGTGTGCGGAAATATTAGTACGCGAATCAAGGTTAGGGACGTATATTACGCGGAAGGTGTCTCGAGAAATATCTTCTCATATGGAATCTTTGAGGCTGGAGGACTGGCCTTATCCTACAAGAATGGAATGAGAACGCTGGTAAAGCGTGATTCCAGTGTTGGAATCGTCGGAGTTAACGCAGAGCATAATTTGTTGACGATTAAAGGAAAAGTGTATAGATCGAGGAAGTCACGGAAAGAAATGATAATGTCCGCGGCAGCAGCAACGATGCTGATTTCGTAGCCTTCAAGATGTACATAGTGGAAGTCTCATGCACTTACACTCTCGGATGGGACATTTGAACTTCGACACGATCGTGGAGTTGTCGAAGGATCCCCACTATGGGATCAGAATTACGGACTATACCCGGCGCCACAGTGTTACGTGTGCGCAGGGTAAAAAGTCAAAGAATGTGCACTCGAAGAAGGACAGCGGCAAGAATGCGCCAATAGATCGGATTGGCTGCGTGATCTGTTCCGACCTCAAAGGTCCGATCACGCCGATAGATCGGTTGGGAAATCGTTACCTTGTCATTTTCATTGACTATAAGAGTAACTACGTCAGGATTTTCCTCGCGAAAACAAAGGACGTCGCCGCGAAAAAAGTTGAACATTTTCTGTCGTTTTTTGAACGCAATTTCAACTGCAAGATTCACGTGCTAAGGACGGACGGAGTCGCGGAATTTAAAAACGTTGATTACTTCTGTCGGAGCAACGGGATTGAGTGACAAATCAGCTATGCAGGAAATCAAGCAAGTAATGGCAAGGCGGAAGCATGCACCGAACCGTCATGAATATGGCTCTGTGCATACTGTTCGGAAGCGGACTAACATTGACGTTTTGGGGGGATGCGGCGGAGTACGCAGCGTATGAGCTGACCGCACCCCCACAAGCGCGAATGCACGACGAATGTCACCGCTGGAGCTATTGACAGGTATCAAGCCGAATTGGGGCGAGATTTTTACGTTCGAATCGCAGTGTACTGTCTACCAGAATCCTGGGACAAACACGCTGGAGCATCGCGCGCAGGATGCCGAGATAATTGGTTGCAATGGAGAAACGAAGGGCTACAAAGTGTATTTGAAGAAGGATCAGAAGGTTACGATAACTCAGCATGTGAAGAATGTGGAAACGCTGACCGATACGCAAAATCGTCAGCTCAAGAACATGCTTGAGGAAACTGAAGTTGAACGGGCCCAAGAAATAAATCGAAGCTCAGAAGGAGCAGCTCAAGTGTCAGAAGGAGCGGTACAAGTGTCTGAGGGTGATGGACACGCGTTGGACGCGGAACAAGTGGCCAAAAATAATGAAGGGAAAGATCAAGCGTGTTCAAAGAGTTCGAAAAAGGGAAAGAAGTCGCGCTGGACTAGGGAGCGACACCTCACGCGTCAACACGCAAAATCAAAGGCTGCAAGTGAAAGGAAAAGTGAATATAACAGCGATTTGGATGACCAAGGGGAAGTGAATATGCTTTCAGATGTTGATCCAACGAATTTTCGAGAGGCAATTGGTATAGGTGACGCAAATAAATGGATTCAGGCCATGGATGACAAAATCCGAGCGTTGGAGGCCAACGAAATTTGGGACGTACTGCGAAATCCGGATAATGCTAGGTTCCTTCACACGAAGTGGATCTTTAAGACAAAAACGTACGCAAATGGCGCACCGGAGAGTTACAAGGCTAGGATCGTTTCTTGCGGTAACGAGCAGCAATACGGAGTGGACTACGAGTTCACCTTTGCTGCTGTAATGGATATGACGACCGTGAGATTTATTTTCGCACTGTCAAGAAAGTGTAAAGTGCAGGCAATGCACGGGGAAATCCCCAACGCTTATGTCAAAGCGTTGGAGGATGAACACGATATTTATCTTTACGTTCCAAGTGGTATGAAAATTGGAAAATATAGGATGAAAGAGTTGAATTTTGAAAACACCAAGAAAGCGGTGTTAAAGTTAAAGAAGTCGCTTTACGGGCTAAAGCAAGCCGGCAGACAGTGGAATCGCCTTCTGCACGCAAGGCTGACCGAGTGTGGATTTTTACAAAGTTTCACGGATGGGTGTTTATACTATAAGAAGGTTAACGATGACACTGTGGTTGTAGGGGTCTACGTTGACGATGTGATCGTGACGGCAACGACGCAGCATCATATTAAAGGTTTTTTCGGTGGCTTGAAAGATTTGAAGATTAAGAACCTTGGCTATGCCTCAAAATTTTTGGTCATGCGAGTTTTTTACGATGTCAAAAATGGATATATGTTAGATCAAGATACGATGTTCACCGATCTACTCAAGAACTACGGTATGGAGAACGCAAACGTGGTAAAGACTCCTATCGCAGACGAATATGAGAACGAATTACTCAAGGACCAAGAATTACTGAAAAGTGATGTACGCGGAAATGAACCGTCCATTAAAAGCTTTCAATCGTTGATTGGCAGTTTGTTGTAGATATCTCGCTGTTGCAGAGCGGATATCGCGTACGCGGTCCACAAAGGCCACTCTCAGGGCGCATGAGCCGACGAAATTCTACCGGGCAACGGCGAAGCGGATCTTGCGTTTCTTATAAGGAACAAGCGATTTGAAGTTGAAATTGAAGAATTGTCAAGAACGAAAGACTGATGACAAATATGGAATTGAAATTACTGGTTACTCGGTCGCTGATTTCGGCGGATCCAAGGATGATCGGAAGTCTACCAGAGGTGGAATAATTACGATGGAGGGGTGTCTAGTGCATTGGTTCTGCAAAAGGAAGACGTGCGTCTCACTATCGACGATGGAAGCGGAGTTGTACGCTACGTCGGTAGTGGAGTGTGAAATGATCGGTTTCATGGAGATGGCGAAAGAATTTGGTTTTAACGTGAAAGTGCCGATGGTTCTGTTTTGCGACAATCAAGCTGCGATTACGGTGATGAACGGAAATGGAAAGACTGGAATAACCAAGCATATGGATATTTGGGCGAAGTTCCTTATATCAAAGGAAAGCGATGAATTAATCGCGCCAAGTTACGAACCTACCGAAACTATGTTGGCAGATGGACTGACCAAAGGATTGGGTCCTACAAAATTAAAGTTGATGCAAGAGGGACTCGGGTTGAAGACGATCAAGACGAGCTAGGTGTTTGCGGCCGGAAAGCCAAGAAGGAGTGTTAAAAGTGCGCGCAATTCATGCAGCGCCCGGCGTCACCGATGACTTTTATTTAGTTTATGACTTTTCGGTAAAAACCTAGCAAATTTCATATATGCATATTATTAGTTTAAGTACTTAACTTAACACTAATAAAATCACTTTGAATTTTGATTTGTTCCAAGAAAGTACTGTGATTGACTGGGAGCGATTACGGCGTGTTACGTTTGGAAGTTTCCGGATATCGATTACGTGGAATTGTGGACTAGTTACGGCGTTTCGATTCTTATTACATGGTGGATGTTAAAGTGGAACGTGAATAATAAAACTTGTTTACGTTTAGTTACTGGCATCAAGTTACTACCTCTGTTGCGATCGTTTACTCTTGGAATTACTCGCGCTCGTACCCGCTTGTTGTGTCGGAACGCGCGTGCACGAGTACCCAGTGTGAATGAGAGATTCAGAACATTGGGTGCATCCCCATAGAAAGTTAAAGCATAGCTGATGCTCTGCATCGACATGGTGATGGAGCATCCATGTACGCATCATCTCCGTGAATCCAATCGTGCTATGGTTCACCATAGTTGCGCCCACCAAAAAAGATCGAGCGCATATACGTGTCCAGTATCATGAAAGAGCTAAAACCCATTTAAACGGCGTTGACTTGTGCCTCGACCTCCCCAAGCGAAAACTTTTCCGCCAGTAAGTCGAAAAAAACTTCCACAGACGTTTGCGCGATGATGCCTAGAGCTGCATGGGTGGGTGCAAATGTTGCTTAAACTTTGGAAGAAGGGGCGTTGGACAGTACAAATGTTGAAGTTGTGTACATGTTGAAAAAAAGGACGAAACTAGAGTGTCTATAAGTACATGTGAATATTCACGTTGAAGGTTCAAGACTAAGTTTCATAGGAATGTGTTTCACATTTGTCATAAACTGTGTTTTATTATTTTCTCGGGTCAATCTCGTCCGTGGCTGAACAACACGTCTCTACATACGCGTATCCTACCTAATCCAAACAATTAGATCAGCAGAGTGCAGAAGACCGTTTTCCAATCGATTATGAGCCCATGGAAAGGACTACAAAGGAGTTATATTCACATTTTTCTACTTTGAACTGGTATATTGATCATATACCTGTTGCCCAAGATATATTTAGGTGTAATTTTCCCCTTTAAAGGCAGAGAAAATTACGACGCCAATTCGATCAATTGGCGCATTTAATCCACTATCCTTCACTGATCGCGATTTTTTTGTTTCTTTTCCCTGATAACACGTCAAACAATTTCATTCGTTTGCGATCCGTCAGTAATATCCCACTGATTGGGTCCTTCGCCAATCTTTCCACAGCATCGTAATTTAAATGTCCAAGCCTTGCATGAAAATGCATTAAAGAACCTTTTTGGACATCTAATTCTCGACTTGAAAAAATCCGTGTCATTTTTCTCCATGACACGGTAGATGTTTTATCTCGACGCCCACCATCACTGTTACGACATCATTTTTTGTCTTCACGATGTCAAAAATTGGCCGTTTAAATCATAAACATACTCCATTTCACATCCTTTTTTCTTCCAAAAAACCGTAAGAAAATATGTTCTTCGATAAAATCTCGACGTAATATACGTTGTCAATGCAAATAACTTTGGTGTCTCCGCTTGCAATGACTTGGATCTTGATCCACCCTTTTATTGCAACGTTGAGGTTTCTTCCATCAGCCTGTAAACACGTGGTGTTAACCTCTTCATCATCACGAAGGTTTCAAAATCATTGACAAGATGCATGCTAGTACCGCTTACCAAACTGCACTTGCTTCCATCAATTTTTGCCAAGTTTTCGCTGATGGTTAGCGAGAAATCAACTTTTTTTTCGCCCTTTTGAGACATTTTGAGCGAACATGCCCAAACATCCATAGCATTTGACGACTTCTTCTTTTCACTCAACCATGCTAATTGAATCAGTACCCATTGACCTTGTAGTTTGGGCTTTTCCTTCAACCACTTGTGCTCTCAAATGGTACGCCTTTATATGGTCAATTTTTTTAAACATTTTTTTTGCCATCAATGTTTTTTTTCAAATCTGGCGAGGCTTAGTGCACCACATTGTCCAATACAAGTGGTTTCCTACTGCCAATAGCCTTAACAGCTACCAGATAGATGTAGTGCCATTAAAGAACCGTTTCGTGTGTTTGATATTTTTTTCGCGAACAATTTCATCGATTGAGCCGAGGTGATAGTCGTAAGAAATGCATTAAGATTTTTTATCATAACATGAACCAAAGACGGCGACTCCACCCACTTGTCTATTATAGTATCTCTCAGGTGATCCACTCAGAAAGTGGCGCAGGAGATCGACTTTGATGTCTCCGCTTCAGCAATATCCACATGAAAATTCGGCAATTGCAATTTTCTTAATAAATCTAGTTCCCCAATCCTTGAAATGCGGAAACGTACGCTGTCAAAGACGTGTACTAGCGGCTCCTCGAACCTGTAAAGGTGCAATCTGATCTTCGCAAGATGCTCGCTTCCTTCTATTGATAGGCTAGTCTTTTATTCTCTTCTTTGTGAAAATCGTGACTAGTTGAAACAAATTCAAATAGAAGATGGAACATGAGCGTCTGATGAGCTCTCACGTAGGTTAATGTCAAATTATAGTCCTTCTAGCCGATCTGGTCTTCGTCGTGGTTCCATCGCTGTGAGATAAATCGTAAAATTTTAGGCGCCCGACTTGAATGTCAGGTACAATCGCATTACGGCTGAAATGCCTAAAGTATAGGGATTTATTCCTTCTACCCCTTTGGGCGTTAAGGGTTCCAATGAACTTACGTTTACCAGAAACGCTCTATAAAATTAGAATCGTAACAGAATACAATGTTTTGTTCATATTCCGTGTATACGGAATATTGTATCGACAAATATCCGCGCTGTTTGTGCGGCAGTGAAATTGTAAACACTGCAGTAAGATACATATAAACGGTATACTCCAGTACCGATTCTGCACCAAAGAAGACAGATCAGAGAAGAGACGGAGAGCCGAGACTGAAGACAGAAATAGAGCTGGTAGTACCAGATCCTCTTGGGAACAGAACAAGTAGATACGGTGGTGGACCATCATCAAAACCGCTGGTGTTGATGAAAAACTACCAACACCAGCAGCAGAACATCAGCAGTGGAGATGAGTTCGGTAGGCCAGTAGAAGGATCAGGGTGATGATCACTTGACAGGGGTAAGGTACATAGTTGATTTTGGGCAATCCCAAACAAAGAGGTAATAATCAAGTGGTAAAGGTAAAATAGTAGGGAGGAAAACCTGCGATAGATCACACCAGAATTATGATATTGAACACGAGGGGCGGGGCGATACGACTTCGTAGCATAAAAGAAAGAGTTTTGACAGCGAGGTCTGTGGTGAAGTGGAGATAAAAAAAATTTTGACCAGCATGTACCTGTGTATCAGTGACAAGGTTGGAAAGATCGGGTTGGCTGAAGGGGGGAGTATTTTGGGCCAATCGTGTGTCTGGAGTGTTTGGTACGCAAATTTAAGGTGAGGCACACGGTTTACATATAGTTTACATATTGGATTTTAATTGGTTTATTAAATATAATTTTCGTATTACATTGGGTTGCATAAGGCGCGCTTCGATCGGAGTCATTGGGAGCAGAGGGATAACAGGGTCCCCTCTTGCTCATTAAGCCAGGCCAGGAAAAAGCTCCACTGGAAGCCCCACGACGGGAAGAACCCATTAAGTTCACTCACTCCTCAAGTTTTGCCACGTTAAGGAGACGTTTTTTATTTGGCTGGGTTACTCATCGCGATCTGCGATCAAGTGCCAGAAACTATTATTGGCTGGATTACTCACTGCTTAGCAGTCAAGTGCCAGAAACCCTATTGGCTGGATTACTAACTGCTACGTGCAGTAAAGTGCCAGGTTTTACCGCATTCGGAGTGACGATTTCCGCTTCGTTTGCCGATCGGCTATATTGGATTATCTTTTCGTTGGAATTTAGGATCAGTACCCCAGAAGTGTTACACCCACATCGACACCTACAAAAGTCTTCACTAAGCGACGGTCCAGAGAGTGTGTAGCCACCCACACCAATGGGTACACAAGGTGAGACACAAGACAAATCGGACTCGGAGTCCTGTAATACCGATCGGTCACCCGATCGGCACCCAGGCGTAGGTTCGCGGGGTCCCCCCCCCCTGTTAGTTGGTCGACTGGGTGCGATGGTGGTTCAGTTCCGGGCACTTCGGTGTTCGATTTTGAACTGGACTCCACCATATAACTCTTCACCGGATATATAATATTTCTGCTTGCACCGCTATCAATTATCCACAAATTTTTTTGGGATATTCTATTTATCATCTCTTCACTAGGTGTTTTTTTAAAAAACATTTCGGTTGTAGACAACGCAACCTTTTGTGCCAAGTTGTTGTCACTTTTTTCCCTATTTGGCACCTTTTTTACCTTTTCTCTTGCCTTTTGGGGGGAAATTGCGCTTGATGTGTCCTTCAACGTCGCAGCCGTATCACACTCGCTTCCTTTTAGTCTCGACAACTGGGTTTAGCATTTTTATTGAAATGTTGCTGTTGAAAACGTCCTCTTCTAGCACCTACACCCCGACAATCAATACCTTCGCGCGACATGATAATCTTCTCTCATGGGTCGTAAGCGCAGTTTTTAGATGTGCAGCAGCAGATTTGACTGTGTTTTCCATGTATAACTTTCACTCGAGCCACTTTCTTGGGCCAAAGCTACTAGAAAATAGTGTTCGGTTTGTGGTTAAGTGTACCACAAAATTGGTGAATAATTGTGGGCACAACCAGGTGAGTAACTGTGTGTACGATTGTGTGTACTACTGTGTATACAGTTGTGTGTACAACTATGGTGTACATGGACGGGACATAGACGGGGGAACGTGTGAAGGGACGACTAGGTACGGGTACCTAACGGATAGCGACGGACGACAGAAAAATCAGGTCGACTGGTCGACGGTGTACGTGGGAATGGGTAGTTCTGATTGGTTGATATTATGTAATTGGTAGTTCTTAGGATTTAAGTGCTAATAAAGTTCTCCTTTTGCGTCCATCTACTAAGGACATTCAAGGACGGCACCTTTGCGCCTCCCCGAATTAATATACACCTCTACGTCCCGGGCGGGAGCACCTAGTGAATTTTTTGGCCCACCGTCAGGCGTAGAGTGTTGAGAACTCGCCCCGAAACTCCGCCCGCTCTATCAGCGGTATTTTTGTAAAGTTTTTTTGGTTTTGGGAACGTGATCGAGCAGTGCGCTCTCACCTCTTCCCCATTAGTCCACGTTTTTTTGGCCCCTAGTAGTTCGGCTGCTCTAAGCGTCCCACGGGAACTCTAGGTGGATTTTAGTGGAAATCGTCGATCAGCCCGTAGAACGCGCTGATCGACCTCCCCTCTAAGGTTTAAGTTTAGAATACAAGGTACTTTGGGTATTCTATTGAATAATTAAGCTCGAGAGGCTCCGTAAACAAGTGGTGAAGACTTCCTCTGATTGATCAAGTACCCCTTCGCTGATTACCACCCAGATCGTCGATCTGCAACTAGCGACCTGCGATCACCTGTTCGCAACTCGTGCCAATTCGTGGGGAATCAACTTGACCTATCAGCGCTCCTGATCATCGACTGTTTGCGCCTGATCAAGCCTGATCAAGCCTGATCAAGCCCGATCATCCCTGATCGTTTATAATCCCTTGATCGTCGATCACCCCTTGATCATCGATTATCGACCCTGATCATCCCTGATCACCGATCATCGACCCTGATCATCACCTGATTGTTGATCAGCAGCCCTGATCATTGACTGTTTGTGCCTGATAAAGCCTGATCAAGCCTGATCGGACCTGATCGACACCAGTCGACTCGTTACGAATTACCCCAAACTTGCATCAAGGAATTGCAGAGTGACATACCCGCCACCTGGAGAGCGACCTACGCCAAATCGCCGTCTAGTACACAAGGTGAGCAGGAACACAAGCAGTCACAGGACAGCCGCAGGACCCCCTTCGTTATTCGGCAGTCCGGGCGCCGTGGTAACGCCTGATCAATCTTCAAAAACTTTGATCAGCCGCTCCACCACAATGGTGCGCGTGCCCGGATCTTTGGGTGACGCAGGATATCACCGTGATTCTACGCAGTATGGCGCTGCTGCGGAAGTGAAAACGGAAGCAGTAGCAGAAGTGAAGATAAAGGTGGAAAAAGAGGAGGTGGTTGTGACGATGGAAGGCAGTTCGCCGTCGTAATGCCTGGAGAAGAAAGGAAATGCTGATCATCAGGACTTGGGGAGAAATCTTGATGAGATAAAAGAGGAGAAGCCTCAACCACCTCCCGAGGCTTTTTCGGGAGCCCATTCGGATCATAACGCAAGTTATGATCCGCCAAATACATGTGTGTATAATGATCCAGATTGGAAGCCGGTGGTGAAGTATTACAAGACTAACCAGCCGAAGGCGTTGTTAAAGGCGCCTGGGTCGGAGAGCGATGGAAGTCGATCAAGTATGCCACCATCAGAATCGTATCTCGTGAGGACGTTTTATAGGAAGGAACTGGAAGAGTTCTTACTGATGGATTCGATAATGAGCCTACTCGGGGTCACGATCAGCGGAAAATTGATCGGACCGGTTGATCAACCAGTGACGGACCGGAAGGACAAGCTTCAGCTGGTGTAGCCGGTGCTTACACTCACGGTGAGGCTATCGCACAGAGGAAGACTTTCCTTTAAGCGGCGTTCGCCGCTACTTAGCCGATACTCCCTTATAAAAGTGTGGTGGAGTCAGGTTCAAAATCGAACACCGTAGTGTCGAGAACCTGACCACCATCGTGCCCGGCCGTCCAACTTACGGGGAGGGTACCCCGCGAACCTTCGCCCACGATCCGATCCGATCGTCCGCTGCTGTCAGACGACCGGTCATCAACACAGGACGGCTGGTCCGATTCTTTCGTCATCTCACCTTATGTACCCGATGGAATGGGCTGGTTACACACTCGGTGGATCGTCGCTGGGAATTGATGTGGGTCTAAGAACGTGAGACCGTGCTGAGTGGTGTACCCTGGGCGGAACTCTTCTCCCTGGGTACGGGCAGACCAATTATACTCGGAGTAAGTATACTCCAAAGGGCAGATCGCTCAACCGATCGTAGAGCCCAACCAATACGAGAAATAAACTCCAGTAATCCAATAGGGAGATCCAAATGAGAACGTGATACACTCCACGAACGATATCTCCACGT
>CM047589.1:8744112-8788881 GCA_026184515.1 Peronosclerospora sorghi
GGTTCCAGGAACCAAATCGATTTCATGTCGGACTCCCCGATCCGGTGGTAACCCCATCGGCGGGTTGTCACTAATGACATCTCCAAATTCCTTAAGAAAGGAATGGTAAGGGTCCTCAGGATCCGCGAGGATCTTGAGACCGCTTCGGGAATTTAATACCTGTTTGGTTTGCGCCAAAAATGACTCGTCCATCGTAGATGAGGAGTTCAACTCCTGTTCCGGACGCAATACGACAACCTCGTCGATTTCACCTGCTTTCAAAGCAGTTCCAAACTCGTTGAAGGACATCTCCTCCAACGACAACAGCTCGCCTACACCAGGAAACCGTTCCAGGATTACGCCTTCTGTGACATCACCTGTCACACTATTCAGAAACCTATAGGACTGCTGACTACTGGCCTCGGGACTCATCCGGGGATCCAGATGGGGGGAGTCAATTGCCCCATTTATTGGAAGCGCATCGCGCCTATCCACAGAGGTCTCTACCTCTACCACCGGTGACTCGCCGGTCTCACCTACAACGGCGTGGTCGGAATCAATTCCGACGTGCAAAAGAGACGCACTTCGCGTCTCTTCGCTTGGAAGCGCCTCGCACTTATCCACAGGTCTCTACCCCTACCACTGGAGTCGCAACTTGTTCGCCGAACACGGCGTGGTCGGAATCAGTAACGACCTGCAGAAGAGACAAACTACGGGTCTTTTCTCTAGGAAGCGCCTCGCGCTTAACCTCAGAGGAATCCACCTCTACCATTGGGGACTCAACAGTCTCGCCTATATCGGCGTGGGGATTAACCGCCGAATCCCCCTCGTCAAGGAACACTTCCTTGACCTCATTGGGACTGATCATATCTGTAATGGGGTGCCATTACATAATTGATATTCAAGTTAGAATATCACAGTTTAATTTCAGACGCGTTGTCTGAAATTTAAATAAGAGATTATAAGTTATTATAATCTACGAAGGTAAAGTCGATTCGGTATAAATACCGAATCTTGCAGGTTAACTAATAGTACAGTTAGTTAAAGTCTTGATATTATTATATTAATTAGTTAGTTACTATACTATTATCCTCTAAACCAACCATTAAATAAACACTCTTAATTTTGCGTTCTAACCCATAAGTAAATATTTATATATTTACTTTTAGTATAGGATTAGTTGTTATCAACTAATCCTACCCTATTGCATTGCGCGCTTCCTCGCAATTACAGTGTAAGCCTGTAACAGGATCAGTCGTGTTATAATCTCAGTCATCCCAATCTCTGGCATCTCACGCCAGAATCGCTTTTGCGATCGAGCAAAGGTGGGTTCATGACTCGCCAATGCTTCACCCGATCGCGGGTGCGTTGAGCCAATGGACTTAGACTTCCAGTATATCAATGGATCGTAGCGTTCCAGCCACTTCATGCCCAGAATGAGGTCATACATCGAGTCCCAATCCAGGACTAGGCAACGTTATAAGCTGTCGAAGTCTGAAAACTTCAGCTTAAGGTCAATCGAAACCTTGGGTACAGAAACTTATACGCCCGTCGCTAGAAGGACCGTGACAACGTCACGAGAACGTGCCTCTAGGGCCTCGGCATACAGCCGACTCTTCTCCACAGAAGCTCGTCTGACATAATTGTCAGACGCTCCAGAGTCTATCAAGACTCTCCAAGGCTTATCAAAGCCTTTCACGTCCGCAAGGACGACCAGTAAACCTGGCTGGTACACCAACTCGGTGCTAGAAAGCACCGTTTATATCGGGGCTTTGTGCTGTCGGCCGCTACCCTGGGGTTTAACAGCACTGAGGGACCCCCCAGTAGGGCGCCCCGCACCTACTAGGATCTGTCGTTTCCCGACAGCTTGAGCGATGGATTTTTACCTACCCTCGGCCCCTTAAAGCGAGTATCTCGCTGTGGGTTCCGCGGACATCTGTTCCGCAGATGATCCGCACTTTCACACAGGAATCATCTCAGCGGCCCCTGCCGCTGCAGCCTTTCCTGGAGCTCCATTTCAGAACCCAGTGAAGCAGAGTCAGCTTGACTCTTAGCGGAAGCTTTCTCTTCCGCTTCGACCTGACTCAGGTCTATGGGTTTGGGACCCACCTTAGAGGAACGAAAGTTCCTCTCGGCGTTAAACGCTATCTTAAACGACTCCCCGGGATTGGGGTTGGCATCGGAAGAGCTCCAAACGTGCTGGCCCTTCTCTCAGGCCTCCCATGAACACGGTAATGGACCATCGTCCGAGTACGTTTTCGCGTACATCCCTGCCAACAGGGTCTTCCGTTCTTGGATGTAGTCTCCAAGTCCCTAGTGCCCTGACGGCGCCTAAGAAACACCAGCTGATTCTGGAAAACCAGATCAGGCGTGGCATATATGTCCATAAGCTTTTGCTTATGGACTTTACAGGTTGGGAACACGTTGGTGACCGAATCCTAACACGTAAACGCCCATGTACGGGTTTTACCCGTAAGATGGGTCAGTTCAAGTCCCACTTGCAGGTGATCAGCGATCACATTCGCTGCGGCGAAAGCCGTTTCGACCTCTCGAAGCCACACATAAAGGTTATCACCTTTTTCACCGGTGAATTCATTTATCTTAAAGGACAACGGAGTGTGGTGAAGTGGAGGATATATTTACGACATATAGGAGATGATCTGTGGTAGTTACCAATTCTTGGTATATTTTTATCTCACCAAACGCTACACGTTAGCACGATGACACTTTTACGCTGGTGATTTCTTCATACACTGAATATTAGTGTCAAAAAAATGTGTCACACCTTCCATAGGTGAACAATATGAACACTTAGTGTATCGTGATGTTAGTAGTGCGAAGGCTTCTGTCTTCTAACAAGATGCTTCTATCCATCACTAGCATCGAGTGATGCTTCTCACATTTACAAAATGTCTTGGCAAAGTTGTTTTGGTTCTAGTATCATAGCTGTGACGCTAACGCTAAGTTGAGCGTCTCCACCCCCATAAATGTCTATCAATTAGGCGCTAGGGCTCACGAGATAGCAAAGTAACCAGACTATGGAAACAAACCATTAGCACCGCCACAGATAGACAAGACATAGGCACAACTTACCAGCATAACGATGGATGCATTCATAGAAGCAGAGCCAATGAAAAGTCATGCGCCCTCGACTTCATAATGCATCACCAAATGGCGCTAGGGCACACGGGATAACAGAGTAACCAGACCACGGACACAAACCATCAGCAACGCCACAGAGAGACAAGACATAGGCACAACTTACCAGCATAACGATGGATGCATTCATAGCACCAGAGCCAATGAAAAGTTATGCGCCCTCGGCTTCATAATGCATCACCAAATGGCGCTAGGGCCACGGAATAACAGAGTAACCATACCACGGACACAAACTATCAGCAACGCCACAGAAAGATAAGACACAGGCGCAACTTACCAGCACAACGGCGGATTCATACAGAGCGGCAGAGCAAACGAAAAGTTATGCGCCCTCGGCTGCTTGAGTTGATCGCCTAGATCTTACTGGATGTTCTCAAGTGGTTAAGTATTTTGATTTTGGATGAGCAATTTTGACCAATCATCATCGCCCTGCGACGGCCAGATCGCGACGGCAAATCCGATTTATCAAGTTACAGAGGGTGCGAGGGCCAGATCGCGACGGCAAATCTGATCAATCAAGTTACAGAGGGTGCGACGGCCAGATCGCGATGGCAAATCCGATTTATCAAGTTACAAAGGGTGCGACGGCCAGATCGCGACGGCAATATCGCGATGGCAAATCTGACCAATCAAGTTACAGAGGGTGCGACGGCCAGATCGCAACGGCAAATATGATCAATCAAATTACAGAGGATTGCGACGGCCCCAGAGTCCAGTATTGAAGTCAGCGCTGAAGTAACCAAGAAGTAGTGGGTGAGAAAAGTGATTGACGTTGATGTAGGAGTCGGTAGCACTTAATAGAGCGAGATTTTCCTTGAAGTGCGAAGATCTCTCGCGGCCCTCAAAAAACCTTCTTTTTTGACTCAATACAAAAACCAAGTGTAATACAAGGAAGCCGTTGAGTGAACGCCCTAGCAAGTGGAGCAGCAGCTATTTGAAGCGCGCTAGTGTTGGGAGAAGCCCGGAAACGCCTTTTGAAGTGTGTCTCAAGTGTGTTTGATTGATTTGTTGGTTCGGAAGGAAGTATTAAGTACCCGGGAAGTAAAACAAGGAGGACTAGCTTATTACCTCTTTGTGTTGTTGATTAAGTGGATTTATCATAATTTTCAACTCCTTCACGACAACTGGTGCCGCGACCTGGTACTAACGTAGACTTCAAATTCATCTTACCCAATGGCGTTAGTACCACAAGAAGATGGTCCAGATCTCCATTTTACACTAGAATATTCCGATGATGATACTAACAGGACTTACACATTTTCCGAAGCGTGTGCAAAGGTAACGCAGTATCAACACCAGGTGCTCAGATTACCAGGTGATTCGATCTGTTGGTTTTCATTATTTGAGATACGTAAGATGAAGCGGGCTGCACCCAACTTGAGGGTGCGAGAAGATCTCACTACATTTGGAAATCTACAAGCATCTGTAATGGCACTGGAGGATTTGTTCCCAAATTTAGGGTATTAGATTGTCAGACGGGATGAGTTTGAGAGTGCGTGTGATTACGATTTGGCACGGACCGCAGAAGCTATTGGACTGATGATGTCTTTACTATTAGCAGAAAATCAGTGGGAAACATCATTAATGGTATATCGAGAAGAAACTGACAATATCATTCCCACTTACTATATAATAGCAGACACCGTACAAACACCGGTAAGGGAGTCTAAACACCGGGTATGTTGGAGCTCATTGATAGAGATGAGTTTGAGTAAGTGCCAAAGTTGCGACCCAGGAAAATTACCAAAACTAAAAAGAATTGGAGTTCTTACCTAATGACGATGAAATCATGCTCACACCAAAACTAGCTGGGATTAAACAAGAGCCAGGGGTGACCGCACATATGCAGGGTCCAGGGGTGGCTGCGCCTAAACAAGATTCAGTGGTAGCCAATTTGGTGAAGATGATGCAAGATGGGTATTTGAGTTTGGAAGAATTAGCTATAATCACTGCGACCTTGTCAGCTAGTCGAGCACCCAATTCAATGATAGGAGAACCTATTACATCGTATAATACACCAGATTACAGCCCCGGACACATTATAATACTTCAAGGCATGGTATGCCTGGTGGAAGTGCAAATGCGTGGTCACCCTCATCTCAACCAGTTACTGCCATCATTCAGAATACCGAGATAAAACCTTTTGATGGGAATAGGCCGGACGCTGGAAGTTCACGGGCTTGGGTCGCTCGATTCTCACACGTAGCCAATATATCATATTGGAATGATAGTCAACGTCTGGGAATGTTGGTTGATAGTTTGACAAGCACAGCGTCATGGTGGTATGAGCAACTAGCAGATTCGGTGAAGTATGTCTGGGGTACGGTGATCGCGCTTTTTCAGAAGAGATTTGGTGTGGACAAAGTGTCGCCTCGAGTTGTGTATTCAAGATTGACGCAGACACATGATGATCTGGCTACTACATATCTGTACCGATTAAACGCAGCAACGTTGCGAGCAGGAATGGACTTTAGAAATGCGTTCAATGCTTCACTATTGGAAGAACACATTCAACAATTCTTTGATACCATTCATGATCGCACTATACATATGCAGTATCAACATATCACTTTCTCAAATATTGAAGAGCTAGAAAGATTATTGATTAAATATGAAGCACGGCTTATGAGGCCTGGAAAGGAGGTAGCTACACGTAAGAATGCTGATTCTATGTATGAAGACCCGCAACCTAGCGTGCATACGATGGGCAGGGAAGTACATGCAGTACAGCGGGTGCGACCGACGTATGAGGACAAGAGTGCGCGAACGCCAACAAACCCTAATACTGACCATGTTGTGGTATGTGAACACTGTAACCGACGGGGACATGATAAAATTCACTGTTGGAAACTGGTGAGGTTTGAGCATGGTGAGAACTTTGGTCATGAGGCGAAGTGTTGTCGGAATTTCAATGAAGAGATGGCCGATATGCGTACTAAATTGAAGTCAGGAGAGTTGACCAAAGCTCAGGTGGAGGAGCTGTTAAACGCCTAGCCCCACAGTGCATTGCAACCACTGTCGAGAGAAAAAAAGGGGGGGGCATTTTCAAGTGAAAGTGAAGCGACACCGCTGTCACCCTGCATAAAGAAGAAAACCAAGAAAAATACTACATGTTGTATGTGTGGATCACTTACTTTGGATGCGGATAAATAAAATAAGAAAAATTCAAGAAAAATTGACAAAATAATCTACCTCCAGTGAGGGTAAGACACAAGCTGAACTGACGATAAGTGGTGAAGTAACAGAGATTTCAGCATGTGTCACACTGGTGGATAAAAATGTGGGAGAAGGAGTATGGAGAAGCCAACTAATGGAACGCCTCAACCCAAGAAAATGTTAATGTTGGACAAGGGGCGGACATAAATGGTGGTTCATACTCTGTGGAAGATAACACTGTTGGATCTAAAGGAAGTCGGAACCCAGCAGAAGAGGATACAGCTGAGGTGGAGATGTAGAAGCCTCACAAAATAAAAAGTAAAAGGAGAAAAATAACAAGACATTCAAGAAAATAGCAAGAACCCTAACGATGTAGTACATCCCTATCACGAACCCATGTTGGTTGTGATGAGTAGAATGCGGACCCGAGTTGGTTGCTTTAGGTGGAATAACAAAAGAAAAGCAGAATGCATAAACAAGATACATGTTTAGCCAAGAACTGGAAGTTTGTTGGAACATGTGGATAAGTCACGTCGCCTTTTAATTTTATTAACGCAATATGGTTAACTATGACGATGGGAACATGAAGAGGGAGCCTATGAGTGCTCCATGAATTAGAATTAAGATGTGAAATTTGTGTATGAATGAGATCGTACGAAGAGAAACCTGTCAGGGTGCTAAAGGTGTGAAACCTGTACGGCAACAACAAAGATCGTACGATGAGAAACCTGTCACGGTACTAAAGGTGTGAAACCTGTACGGCTATTGTAAAATAAAACGAAGAAAACATGTATATCGAGGTCGACCGTACGAAGAGATACCCGAAAGGGTCCAGCAGATGCAAAACTGGTATGGAGAGTCACGAGATGTTACGAAAAAACGAATAAATAAATAAAAAATAAGACATGGGGCAATAAAATGAGCGCAGGAGCAAGAGGAGAAGAGGCGGAAGGACAAGTCGAGACGAATCCAGTGGTGGAAAGCATGGAAAGGGATGAAAATGAACTGGAAGAGTTTGATCGAGTGAGGACGATAACAAACGTGTGCTGGCGCTAGAAAAGGAGCTGCGAGTGCGAGAGTCGCAGCTCTTGGCATCGTCGACGATTGTGCGAGAGTTGCATGACGAATTAGACAAAAATTGTCGTCGTGAAGTAGTTGCAGTGGAACGTGCGCAGTATCTAATCGATCAATTGGAAAAGATTGCAGCGTGAAGTGGCTAAATTGACGCAGTTGCATCGAGAGTCAAGTCGTAGCCAAAGTACCGGAGTCCAGATACTGCAAGTGGAGTTGAGAGAGAAGGAAGAGAAGTTAAGTACATTGCTAAAGTTAGGTAAGGCCTTATCGATGAAGCAGGCGCAGCTGGAGCAGAGAATTCGTGTGCAGTGGAAAGAAAAGGACGAGGCAGACGAGAGAGCGTCAAAGGTCGAAGCGTTTGCGTAAGAGAGAGGGACCTTTTGACGAGATTGAAACAAAAAGAGGAGGAAACCGCGCGCGTGCTCCAAGAAAAGTCGATGACTTAAGTAGTTGAGTTCGCGCAACCCAGAAGAAACATGGCACTTGACGACGTGGACGCCGAAGAGACGAAGACAGCGACGGAGGAAGAGGTACAACATGCTACAGATATGGATATAGACAAGTTGAATATTGTGTAGTCACAGCCAACGCCAGCTTCTCCCGCAGCCTCCATGACGTCCGCCACTCTAACGCCCGCCAAGGCGGCGCTGACAAAGCGACTAATGATTACCAAAATGCAGTTGTAGAATTTCAAATCATACGCTGGAAAGGTCGAGATTGGATCATTTCATATGTACATCAGCGCCGTCGTGGGGCCCAACGGCAGTGGAAACTCAAACGTTATCGACGCGCTTCTCTTCGTGTTCGGCAAACGCGCGTCCAATCTGCGCTTGAAGAAAGTATCGAAACTCGTACATCGCTCAGCGGACTTTTCTGATCTCGACATGGCTACAGCTTTGGTTTTCTTTCATGAGATTATTTTGACACGGAAGAGGGTGAAGCTGCTTCTGAGATAATAGACAATGAAGCCAACTATACGTGGTTGTGCCCAATTCCGAATTATGTGTTACGCGGACAGCAACGAAAAGCAACGTGAGCAAGTAGTTTTTATCAATGACAAGCCCAGTAATTTTACACGCGTGACGCAGTTGCTACAGGGTAAGGACATCAATCTGGACAACAATTGTTTTCATACTTTGCAGGGAAGTAGAGCAGATTTGCTATGATGAAAAGCAAGGGAGCGGAAGGCACGAATGAAGAAGAGCTTCTTGAGTATGTGGAAGACATTATTGGCTCCAATGTGTATGTGGAGCCGAAGGATCGAGGATGGGGGCGAAGTGGAACAGTGCAATGACACGCGAGGAGAAAAAGTGAATCATGTCAAGCGTGTTTGAGCGCAATCTGCCGTTTGGCGTAACCCAAGAGGAACTGGAGCACATGTTTAGTGGAATTGGACTCGTGAAACAGATTGATGTTAGTAAAGAAAAAAGGGAAGCGCAGGTAATACACCCTCCCCGGGGACCCGGGCAGCGTGGCGACGAGAAAGAGAGCGCATTACAAGTGGCCCAGGCTCAAGTCGAGGCGTTGCAGATGGAATTAGAGGTGCAACGGGACATGGGCGTGAAAAAGCAGCAACGAGGTGCCACGACGATCCAAGACTTGACACAGAATCTACAGCAGACGCTGGATCGACTTGGACAGGAAGAGACACGCGTGCTCGTGTTGCAGGAAGAGAACCATCGACTCGTGACTCAATTGGATGCGATCTTGCAAGAGAAACAGCAACAGGAGCGAGACGCGCAGAGGCTGCGGAACGAGAATGAAACGCTAGCGTCCAAAGTGGACGATCTCATGGCCCAGCTGACGCATGCTCGACAACAGCAAGAGGAGACAGAAGCGAGGTATCTTGACGTATCCTCCACGTTCAATCAGGTACTGGAAGAGAAGGAAGAGTGGATGAAAGCAGCAGACAGTGTCGAGTCGAGGAGTGATGCAGAGTGTGTACGGAATATGGAGACGCAGCTTGCCGAGTGGAAGACGGAAATGGCAGCCACGACCAACGAATGGGCGCTGGAAAAAAAAAGCAAGCAACTTTATCGAGCACGTGTCAAGTGGAGTGCACCCATCCAAGCGACAAGAACAAGCGGAAAGGCGCGAGGAACGAGCTCTCCGCTAAGAAGTGGAGAATCGACTCCTGTCTGCAAAACTGGAAGAGTGTGAGCTTGCACTTAAGGCTCATGTGGAGAAATACAGTGGGCGACGAGGGCTCGATATGGGCTCGGACACGGAACAGTGTGCGGCGTCGGGCGATGATGGTGGCTCCGTTGTATCGAATAGCAAAACCGAATGGAAGTGAAGGTGGTTGTGAGCTAGAGCGTGAAATCGTGACATTGAAAGCGCGAATACACGCAGCGGAAGCGGAAATGGTGGCTTGTAAAGCCGAAAACTTGCGGCTGGTGTTTCAAGTGGCACAGACCGTTGACAGCGCTCCGAAACTCAAGCAAGATTATGAAGCACAACTGCTGACGCGTCTAGAAAAGAGAAAGCTGGCGCCGCTTGATGTTGCCATGGAAGACGTTGCAAGCGACTCGTATCTACAGCGTCGGCTCGAGGCGTTGGCAATGCAAGGAGAAGAGTTCTGCTGCGTCATTTGTAGCCTTCGTAATGCTCTGATGACCTCCAACGTGGAGAATCACAGGCTCACGCACGACTTAGAGGATACGAGGACGGAAAAAGACGTGCTGGAAACGCGTCTGACGGACCTGCATGCCGTGGCGAACCGAAAAGTGGAGACGGACGAGTAGCAAAAGAAAGACCGCGAAGTAGAAGAATTGCGGTCGTCCTTAGTCCAAGCCAAGGTGAATTGTCTCGACCAAAAGCAGCAATTGACCGCGCTAGAGAAAAAGTTGGTGGATGTCTCCAAGTCAAAGAGATCAACGTGTGCCGTGAGTAATGCCTCGCTCGACGCTGAGCGACGCGAATACGAAGCCGCATTGATCGAGGTGATTGATATGGAGAAGAAGCTCCAAGTGGCGTACGAAGCAAAGCAAGGGCTCGAGTCGACATTGAAAGAGCGCCTCGAAGCAAAATCCGACCTCGAATAGCGACTGTCGGTAGCGGAAGACAAGATTGCCGAGTTGAAGCAGCAGCTCGAGCAAAAGATTGCGCTGATTGCGACCATCGAAGAGCAGTTGAAGTCCGTCGACCAAGAGCGCGACCGCCCTGCTGATAAGCAGGCCAAGACCAAGTCAAAACTCGAGCGGAGCCGCGTAAAGCTCGGGGAGATAGTCACATCAGTTGAACGAGCTGGCCGATAAAATCGCCGAGCTCGAGGCGGAGAAGCAGGAGCTTGGTGCGAGGCTCGAGGAGACAGTGTACCGCTCGGAAGAGGATATTCATCATCAGTTGAGGGAGAGACTGTATATGCTCGAGGCGGAAAGGTCGAGCATGGAGGAGGAGAGTAAGAGTCTCGAAAAGATGATGGAACGGCTCGAAGAGCAAAAGGCGCACCTCGAAGCAGCGAACACGTCCAGTTCGCATCAAGTCGCGCTCTTAACGGAGCGCATGGAGACCGCTAGCAGTGAACTTGCCACTTTGTCGAGTGAGAAAGCGACACGGCTGGAGGTGCAGCAGTCACTGGAACGCAAAGTGCGCAATCTCGAGGACGAAAATGTCAAGCTTGCGCGAATGTTGCAAGATACGACGGCCGAGCTACGGGAGGAAGTGAATGTGGTGCGTAGACGCGCGGAAACGCTCGAGGCCTAGCTCATTGAAAGCACGAGCGAGAAGAATCGAGTCGCCGTCGACTTGTTGGCGCTAGAGCAGCGTTCACAAGCCGAGGACGCAGCGCGCGAAAAAAGTTGCGGCCAAGCTCGAGACGCAGAACAAGGAGCTGGCGCACAAGTTGCAAGCGTTGAAACAGATGGCGCAGAAGGCGTTGCACATCGCTGCAAAGGGAGAGTGGCAAGTTGGTAGAAGCGGAAAAGCGCGTGGAGAAGCTCGAGGACGAGCGGGACAAGATCCGAACGGTACTGCATGAAAAAGAGACGAGGAATGAAGCGTGGAGGATGCATCGGGAAGAGCTCCTGCAGCACATGGCAACGCTGATGACGCAGGTAGAGTATGGACAGGGTAAAACGTCCAAGGATGCGCGTGCCGCGGAAGCGACGATTGATCGCTTGACACGCGCCGAGGCGGCGTTAACCGAGTTGGTGGAGTCTCTAAGACGAGACTTGATGGAAGCCGAGTCGTGTGTGATGGTGTTAGTAGAAGAGGCGGGCAAGACGTCTGATGAGGATGAACCCCATGAGAAGACTAAACCTGTTAAGGTGAAGCAAGAGGTTAAAGTTGAGGGAATATATACTTCGACAGCTACAGCATCCGCTAATACCCAGACGACGACGCACGTGCAGAGGGAGCGCAATGATCGCCGTCGACAGCACCGTTACTTCTTACGTGATGTGGAACGACGGAAAGAGGAGCCAAGCAAGTGCCCAGCAGAAATCAGTGTTGATCTTTGGTCTAGGCGATGCTGTGACCCAGAAACATGTGCTTAAGAAGGCAAAGAAAATCGGGGCTGTTGAAAAGGTCAATTTGAACAAAGAAGCTGGCACTGGAAAGTCGTCTGCATTAGTGCAATTTAAAACCTCAAAGGAAGCGGCACGGGCTGTAGCGAAACTTGACCACTACATTTTTCCTTCAAAATATCCTGCTAAAGTGGAAGGATCACGCCTTATTGTGCGGAATTTGTGTTTCGACGCCACGGAAAAGGATATCGAGGAACGGTTTGAGGTGTATGGTCCGATGGTCCGATGGTCCGCTGTTCGAGGGTCACATTGTCCGTATGCCAGGGAAAGAAAACACTGAAACGAACGAAAAGCCAAAAGAAGGTGCTAAGTGTGAACCATCTCTTGGACGCAGTCGTGGGTTCGGATTTGTTTAGGTTCGTGATATAGCTGACGCGCAAGCTGCTGTGGAAAAGTTAAATGGAATAAAGTTGAAAGGCCGTGTGATGGTTGTGGATTTTGCCTCGTCGAAGACAAAGTTCCTAGAGCAGCAAAAGGAGCAAGCGAGACAAGCCGGTGTTGATAATGAGGAAGCGAATAGCGGTGCCATGGATGATGATCAGCTACTAATGGCAGCTGACGATGAGGCGGACTGTCAATTGGATGACTCGGTCGATGAAGAAGAAGACCATGAAGAGTCAGGTTCTAAGGAGGATACGGAAGCACAACGTGAGCGCACGCTATTTATTTGTAACCTTTCTTTTTAAACGACGGAAGACAAACTGCGCGACTTCTTCCTTGCATTTGGTGCTGTTGAGTATGCTCGCATTGTTTACGAGGAGGGATCAGGTCTGTCCAGAGGCGCTGGGTTTGTTCGCTTTAAATCTGCTGATTTGGCTGCTCAAGTCTTGAAACGCGGTGAATTACCCCAAGTTGACAACAAACAGAAACACAAGAGTGACTGGAAAAAGGGGACATTGTCTGCGCTTGCTGATGGTGGCGACGATGCCTTGACGCTTCATGGACGACAGCTCATCTTGTCACGTCTTGTGTCGAAGACTGATGCAGATCAGCTATTAGATGTTAATACTCGTGAGCATCGTCGCCGAGATAAGCGAAACGTGTACCTGGAATACGAAGGTACACTTAATGTAAACAAAGTTGCTAATGCGGAGCTGGAGTTACCTCAGATGGACATCAACAAGCGCCGACGCGCGATTCGTGAAAAGAAACTCAAGCTGCAGAATTCAATGTTCTTTGTATCTCCCGTACGTCTCTCTGTGCGTAATCTCTCCACGTCTCTGGATGATCGCGAATTATAAAAGCTGTTTCATGATATCGCGAGCACTGGTATGCGTGCTAGGAATGTTGACCTCTCTAAAATGAAACCAGAGCTATTGAGCAAGGCTCCAAACCCTCCGATAAAGGTCCAGATGGCAAAAGTGTTGCGTGACATGGAATCCGCGAAAGCTGACCAAAAGCCGCGGTCACGGGGCTTCGGTTTCGTCCAGTTTACAGATCATTTGCATGCACTAGCGGCTCTGCGTGAATTGTACAACAACCCAAAGTACAAAATGTACGCGGCTTGCCGAAATGCTGCCTCTAGTGCCCCTGAAAGCTCGAAATCCCGTCTTATCGTGGAATTCACGTTAGAGAATCATGGCAACAAAAAGGCTTGCAGGGAGAAATACAGGAGGAGACTGAGCCACTATCTGAGCAGAAAGCTGAAGACACGGGTCTTGAGTTGCAGAACGATTTCGAGGGTACGATGCACGGCATGCCTGACGATGAAGAAGGAGAACGGAATGAAAGTGAAGACAGGGAAGAGCTTGATCGTGAAATGGGTGGTTTTGACCAGAATGATGGAAACGTCGTGGATGAAAAACTGTGGGGTGAAGATTCTGACGACGATGAGGATCGAATTGACGAGGAAAAGTTAAGCTTGAGGAAAACGCTGAGGTGAAAGGCGAGGCACTAGAGGATGAGGTGCGTGGTAAGGACGGAGATGAGAAAAGAGAGGACCAGTCAACCTCTAAGGACGAAGACAAGCATTCTGATAGAAAACGTCGCTGCATGCACATACGGAGAAGACATGGAAGAAATACACAGACATATTCGAGGCAAAGAGCAACCTAACACAAAATGTCTGGTACAAGAAGTTCTTCACAGTACAAAGCAAGCTGCTCGCTATGTGTTTGAACAAGAAAGTGCTTGGAATAAGATGAGGCACATATGCAAGGAAGGCGACATATCATGTTTTGCCACGACTATTACTGACGATTCTTCACGTACATTTCTGAATTGTGGTTAAGAAGTATGTGTGTGCGTTCCTTTTGCTCGCTTACGCTGAAGTTACGCAAGGGGCGATTGTGGTAAAGTGGAGGATATATTTACGACATATAGGAGATGATCTGTGGTAGTTACCAATTCTCGGTATATTTTTATTTCACCAAACGCTACACGTTAGCACGATGACACTTTTACGCTGGTGATTTCTTCATACACTGAATATTAGTGTCAAAAAATTGTGTCATGCCTTCCATTGGTGAACAATATGAACACTTAGTGTATCATGATGTTAGTAGGGCGAAGGCTTCTGTCTTCTAACAAGATGCTTCTATCCATCACTAGCATCGAGTGATGATTCTCACATTTCCACAATGTCTTGGCAAAGTTGTTTTGGTTCTAGTATCATAGCAGTGACGCTAACGCTAAGTTGAGCGTCTCCACCCCCATAAATGTCTATCAATTAGGCGCTAGGGCACACGGGATAACAGAGTAACCAGACTACGTACACAAACCATCAGCAACGCCACAGAAAGATAAGACATAGGCGCAACTTACCAGCATAACGATGGATGCATTCATAGCATCAGAGCCAATGAAAAGTCATGCGCCCTCGGCTTCATAATTCATCACCAAATGGCGCTAGGGCACAAGGTATAACAGAGTAACCAGAACACGGACACAAACCATCAGCAACGCCACAGAAAGATAAGACACAGGCGCAACTTACCAGCACAACGTCGGATTCATACAGAGCGGCAGAGCAAACGAAAAGTTATGCGCCCTCGGCTGCTTGAGTTGATCGCCTAGATGATGCTGGGTGTTCTCAAGTGGTTAAGTAATTTTGACCAATCATCATCGCCCTGCGACGGCCAGATCGCGATGGCAAATCCGATTTATCAAGTTACAGAGGGTGCGAGGGCCAGATCGCGACGGCAAATCTGATCAATCAAGTTACAGAGGGTGCGACGGCCAGATCGCAACGGCAAATCTGATCAATCAAATTATAGAGGATTGCGACGGCCTCAGAGTCCAGTATTGAAGTCAGCGCTGAAGTAACCAAGAAGTAGTGGGTGAGAAAAGTGATTGACTTTGATGTAGGAGTTGGTAACACTTAATAGAACGAAATTTTCCTTGAAGTGCGAAGATCTCTCGCGGCCCTCAAAAAACCTTCTTTTTTGACTCAATACAAAAACCAAGTGTAATACAAGGAAGCCGTTGAGTGAACGCCCTAGCAAGTGGAGCAGCAGCTGTATGAAGCGCGCTAGTGTTGGGAGCAGCCCTGAATCGCCTTTTGAAGCGGGTCCAAGTGTGTTTGATTGATTTGTTGGTTCGGACGGAAGTATTAAGTACACGGGAAGTAAAGCAAGGGGGACTAGCTTATTACCTCTTTGTGTTGTTGATTACGTGGATTTATCATAATTTTCAACTCCTTCACGACAGGAGGGCGCACCCCCGTGGACGTGGAATGACTTCCACGACAACTTGCCTCCTGGGCGATGAGGGCATTGACCCTCGCCTTTACGGCCTCGAGGCCCTGCTCCACTAGGAGCTGCATGTCTTCGTCACCCAGTAATGATAACAGCCTGTTAAAGGCTTCCTGATGGACGAGGGTTAACCTTTCCTAATCGTCCTGATTCATCCTTTGCAGAGGATTCCGTAGCCTACCAACACAGGTGTTGGATTGACTACTGCTACCAGATGTAGCCGGTGCGTACACGCACGGTGCGTCTAGCGCACAGAGGAATACTTTCCTAAAGCAGCGATGTTCCGCTACTTAGCCGATACGCCCTTATCAAAGGGCTTAGTAAGAGAGTACTCTCTTACTCGGGGCCAAGATTTCCCTTTGGCTTACTAGTTAGCTCAAGCTAACGCCTTGATACAAGGCTACCTTACTAAGGGGGTAGCTAAGGGAAGGACTTCCCTTACACTACAACACTCACTGCGCGCGCGACCGGTCGAGGTCGTGTGCCTAGCAGTCTTCAGAGTGAAATGTAAACTGAATGTATATTTGATATGTAATTAGCCTAAATTAATTTAAACTAATGTAAACTATATGTAATACTAAGTAGAACTTACTAAATTCGTACCTAGCCAAAATGTAATGTACACCACCTGTGTACTAACACGTGGCTGGCTGCCACGCCTCCACCAAGGGCTCCTGCCCTGATTGGTTAAAATAACCAATAGGTCCAAACCTTTCGGACCGGTCAATACTGACCCCAACCGTAGTGTACTTACGCACACAACATAACTAAATGTAACCAGAATGTAACCCTGTTACACAATGGGTACACAAGGTGACAAGCTATTGGATACGTTTGCTTGGCTGTTCCTGATTGGTTTATACATCTCTCGTTTTGGTTGGTCTCTACGATCGGCTATACGCGATCTGCCTTGAAAGTATATTGGAATTTACTATATCGTGGACATTTGTGTGTTTAGGGTGACGATTACAACCCTAGATACATCCTGCCCCAGAAGTGGATAGAGCCATATTGATCCCCACAAGTCCATATCGCGCGACGGTCCATCGAATGTGTAGCCATCCAAACCAATGGGTACCCAAGGTGACAAGGGTGAAAGAAGATTGGACCAGGCGTCCTGCAGTACTGATCGATCATCCGATCGGAGTGTAGGCGAAGGTTCGCGGGGAACAACCCCGTAAGTGGGTCTTCTGGGCGCGATGGTGATCGGGTTCAGGACACTTCGGTGTTCGAATTTGAACTCGACTCGACCACATTACTCAAATCCCCACAGCAGTAACGTGGGAGTCCACTCCTGCCGACCTTCAGGGAAAAGAAGCACATAGTAAAGCGGGGTATACACTGAGTGCAATGCTGAAATGCGCTGGAGGCGTCCGTCGAGACACTTCAGAATAATGTCGCGATCAGAGACACTGCTGTCATAACCATTTTCCGCCATGATCGCGCCGACCTCGTTGGCACTCCGGGTGTTTTACCTTCTTCGATCGTTTGTTTACATGCAAAGTATACGGAGTTAGAGATCCATTACCTGATCCCCTTTATCCACTGCCACACCTGCTTGTACAACTGCAAGTACGGGTTGTTCTGTTCGAGCATGGCTTAAAGTTACCCCACTATGCGCCGATCCAGATGCGCATAGACATTCATGCGTCCACCAACGCCATGCTGTTGTCGGTGATATCTAACTGCGAAAACTTTTTTTGCTCACCGTGATCCGGCAACAGCGATACCATCCCCACCTTGTAGTCGAAAGGTGTACACCCCTCCGTTTTTCCAACTTTTCACCCAGGGACATTAACGACAGCATTGTGGTGGAGTACAGTCGAAATTAAACACTGAAGTGTTCGGAACTTGACCACCATTGCGCCCAGCCGACCTAATTACTGTAACAGAGTTACATTCTGGTTACATTTAGCTATGTTGTGTACGTAAGTACACTACGGTTGGGGTCAGTATTGACCGGTCCGAAAGGTTTGGACCTATTGGTTATTTTAACCAATCAGGGCAGGAGCCCTTGGTGGAGGCGTGGCAGCCAGCCACGTGTTAGTACACAAGTGTTGTACATTACATTTTGGCTAAGTACGAATGTAGTAAGTTCTACTAAGTATTACATATAGTTTTCATTAGTTTAAATTAATTTAGGCTAATTACATATCAAATATACATTCAGTTTACATTTCACTCTGAAGACTGCTAGGCACACGACCTCGACCGGTCGCGCGCGCAGTGAGTGTTGTAGTGTAAGGGAAGTCCTTCCCTTAGCTACCCCCTTAGTAAGGGAGCCTTGTATCAAGGCGCTAGCTTGTGCTAACTAGTAAGCCAAAGGGAAATCTTGGCCCCGAGTAAGAGAGTACTCTCTTACTAAGCCCTTTGATAAGGGCGTATCGGCTAAGTAGCGGAACATCGATGCTTTAGGAAAGTATTCCTCTGTGCGCTAGACGCACCGTGCGTGTACGCACCGGCTACATCTGGTAGCACTTGTAGTCAATCCAACACCTGTGTTGGTAGGCTACGGAATCCTCTGCAAAGGATAAATCAGGACGATTAGGAAAGGTTAACCCTCGTCCATCAGGAAGCCTTTAACAGGCTGTTATCATTACTGGGTGACGAAGGCATGCAGCTCCTAGTGGAGCAAGGCCTTGAGGCCGTAAAGGCGAGGGTCAATGCCCTCATCTCCCATGAGGCAAGTTGTAGTGGAAATCATTCCACGTCCACGGGGGTGCGCCCTCCGTTGTCCTTTAAGATAACGGAATTCACCGGTGAAAAAGGTGATAACCTTTATGTGTGGCTTCGCGAGGTCGAAACGGCCTTTGCCACAGCGAATGTGATCGCCGATCACTTGCAAGTGGGACTTGCACTGGCGCATCTTACGGGTAAAGCCCGTAAATGGGCGTTTACGTGTTAATATTCGGTCACCAACGTGTTCCCAACCTGGAAAGCCCTTAAGCAAAAGCTTATGGACATGTATGCCACGCCTGATCTGGTTTTCCAGAATCAGCTGGCGTTTCTTAGGTGCCGTCAGGGCACTAGGGATTTGGAGACATACGTCCAAGAACTTAAGACCCTGCTGGAAGGGATGTACGCGAAAGCGTACTCGGACGATGTGTCCATTGCCGCGTTCATGGGAGGCCTGAAAGAAGGGCCAGCACGTTAGGAGCTCTTTCGATGCCGACCCAATCCCTGGGGGAAGCGTTTAAGATGGAGATCAACGCCGAAAGGACTTTTCATTCCTCTAAGGTGGGTCCCGAACCCATGGACCTGAGTCAGGTCGAAGCGGAAGAGAAACCTCCCGCTAGGAGTCGCTCTGACTCCTTTCCGCAGAGCTTCGAAGAGGATCTCCTTGCAATGCTGCAGCGGCATGGGCCGCTGAGATGCTTCCTGTGTGGAAGCACGGATCATCTGCGGAACAGATGTCCGAAAAATCCCCAGCGAGAATCTCGCTTTAAGGGGCCGAGGGTAGGTACAAAGCCCTCGCCCAATCCGTCGGGAAACGACGGCTCCTAGTAGGTGCGGCGCCCTACTGGGGGATCCCTCAGTGCTGTTAAACCCCAGGGTAGCGGCCGACAGCACAAAGCCCCGAGTGAAACGGTGCTTTCTAGCACCGAGTTGGTGTACCTTCCAGGGTTGCTGGCCGTCCTTGCGGACGTGAAAGGCTTTGATAAGCCTTGGAGAGTCTTGATAGACTCTGGAGCGTCTGAAAATTATGTCAGACGAGCTTCTGTTGAGAAGATTCAGCTGTATGCCGAGGCCCTAGAGGCACGTTCTCGTGATGTTGTCACGGTCCGTCTAGCGACGTGACTACAGTTTTCTGTATTCAGGGTCTCGATTGACCTTAAGCTGAAGTTTACAGACTTCGATAGATCAGAACGTTGCCTAGTCCTGGATTTTACTCGAGTTATGACCTCATTCTGGGCATGAAGTGGCTGGAACGCCACGATCCATGGATAGACTGGAAGTCTAAGTCCATTGGATCAACGCACCCGCGGTCGGGTGAAGCATTGGCGAGTCATGAACCCACCTTTGCTCGATCGCAGAAGCGATTCTGGCGTGAGATGAGAGATATTAGGATGTCTGAGATGATCAGTCCCAATGAGGTCAAGGAAGTGTTCCCTGACGAGGAGGATTCGGCGGTTAATCCCCACGCCGATATAGGCGAGACTGGTGAGTCGCCAGTGATAGAGGTGGATTCCTTTGTGGTTAAGCGCGAGGCGCTTAGAGAAAAGACCAGAAGATCGTCTCTTCTGAAGGTCGGAACTGATTCCTACCACTCCGTGTTCGGCGAACAAGTTGCGACTCCAGTGGTAGGGGTAGAGACCCCTGTGGTTAAGCGCGAGGCGCTTCCAAGCAAAGAGACCCGTAGTTCGTCTCTTTCGCACGTCGGAAATTTTTCCGACCACGCCGTTGTAGGTAAGACCGGCGAGTCACCGGTGGTAGAGGTAGAGACCTCTGTGGATAGGAGCGATGCGCTTCCAATAGATGAGGCAACTGACTCCCCCCATCTGGGTCTCGGGATGATTCCCGAGGCCAGTAGTCAGCAATCCTATCGGATGCTGAATAGTGTGACAGGTATTAGGGGGAGTCAACATGACGTTTTTGAGGGGGGGGATAACTGATGGGGGGATTTAGATTTACCGGGGGGATAAAGTTATCGGGTACCCGAGGAGCTGGGTGAAAACGTTATCCCCTTTCCCCCAGTCCGGGTATCCCAAATCCCCCCCCCCCCCCCCCCCCCCCCATAAAAATCCACTTGACACACGCTAACGCGCTCCTCCACAGTTAAAGGGCTAAGCCACTGGGGGAAGGGTCACACAGGACAAGTGGGGACTGGGGTGTTGGTGGCGGGTAAGCGTTGTTGCAAGGAGTTAGCAAGGGGAGCTGCGGATCTTGGCGAGTAAAAATTGTGAAATCCCCCACGTCGACTAGGAGAAATCAGACGGTTTGTCATATGTTGACAGGGGTGATGGACGGGATCTGATCCGGGCTTATCAGGGGTAATAATTTTTCGGTGTTTTGTCATGTTGACTCCCCCTATTGTCACAGAAGGCGTAAGCCTTGAACAGTTGCCTGGGGTAGGCGAAATGTTGTCGTTGGAGGAGATGTCCTTCAACGAGTTTGGAACTGCTTTGAAAGCAGGTGAAATCGACGAGGTTGTCGTATTGCGTCCGGAAGAGGAGTTTAACTCCTCATCCACGATGGACGAGTCAGTTTTGGTGCAAACCAAACAGGTATTAAATGCCCGAAGCGGTCTCAAGATCCTCGCGGATCCTGAGGATCCTTACCATTCCTTACTTAAGGAATTCGGAGATTTTATTAGTGACAACTCGCCGATGGGGTTACCACCGGATCGGGGAGAACGACATGAAATTGATTTGGTTCCTGGAACCAAATACTGCGTCACTATGCAGTGGCCTCTCCCCAAGGAGCAATGCGACGTCATCGACGCATTCTTCAAGGGTAAAGAAGAGGCAGGCATGATACGGGAGAAGACGTCTCCTCATTCATCTCCCACTTTTGTGTTCGTAAACCGAGCGGAAAGTGGCGCATTGTGCATGCGTACAACAAGCTGAATGCAGCTACTGTACCCATGAAGACTCCGATTCCTCTGAAGGATGTCCTCCAGAACAATATGGCAGGCTGGACTGTGTACAGTGCCTTAGATCTAGTGGACGGGTACTATCAGGTGGTCAAGCGAGCATCCGATATCCCGCTTACAGCGGTCAGCACGCCTAGTGGCATGCTGTGGGAGTGGCTAGTTATGCCACAAGGGCTTTCAAATGCAACAGCGATTTTAATCGCTTGGTGACACAACTCTTCCGTCCTCATAGAAAGTACGCTCAGACGTACTTCGACGATATATTCGTTCATATTCGCGCGGAAGGCGACTCGTCTGATGATCAGACGCACCTAATACATTTTCGTGTGGTGATCGAATGTATGCGGGAGAATAAGTTATATGGAAACCCATCCAAGTCTCCAGGAATTTGTGGAGAGAACTTGACTGTTTTGTTTTGCTTACGTTACTATCGCTACGGTATTTTTTAACGAAAATTATGGCTGGAGTAAAAACCTTCGACCAGGAGGGCACACTGAAGGCGGTGCTCTTTCAAGTGAAAAAAAACAAAAGATTGGATCAGATGGAAGAGGAACGATCGAAAGGTTCGGGACGGAGTGTGTATCCGGTTACGGCAAGGGATTCTCTGGTTAGAGGTCATGATAGCCAGTTTCAAGAAAGTATCAAGAATTTCCCGCCATTTGGACAACTAATTACGCTAAAGTATCTGTCTATTGATGAAGGAATCCAGAGGGGCGGTGTACCTCGCATGGATTACCGCGAGAATCCCCAGGCATGCACGCAGGAATTGAGGAAGAAAAACAAGCGGCTGTAAATTTTGTAAATCTGGTCTTACAGACGCGCCCGTACAAGATACCTAAGTTTGTGATCCAGAAGTTCCCAGGGGTAAAGGTTTATCCAGGACTTGGCCTTGGTTTTCGTGATTGGTCGTAGTTATTCATGGAAGCTATCGTGATAGCGGAGATTTCGTCCGGTTTTATCTGGATTGAGAGACTTAAAGTCGACAAATTAGGTGAATACCTTGATGGAGCGGCTTCCCGGTATTTTTGTTCGAACAGAAGGATCTGATGGAAAGTGGCGCAGACGCTGCATTACATATTTGACCAGATTTGGCATGCGTATCGAGTTCCTATCTCGCATCAAGAAGCTGTGCAGCTATTCGCAGCTGAAAAAGACTCAAATAGGTCGCGGAACGATCATTTGCTATATTTAACGGCTTTAGAACGCGTAAGTGGATCCAGCGAGAAGCTGATTGTATAAAACCTGATGAAGTACGCTGTTCCAGTGTTGAGGTACGCGATGATGACGCGGTACGATTCCATGAGGACTGATCTCATTCTACATGACCTGGAATTAGTGGCATGGGATCAAGAGGTGGAAGAAGACCACGTGAAGAGAAAAAGCACACCAAGGTCGGGTGTAAATGTTGTGCACGACCATAAAAGGTAGGTCATATGCCATATTACTGTGGTGGAAATGGTCATATCCAAAGGGAATGCCCGAAAAGATTTGACAAGCGTGAAAAACAAGCTCATCGGAAAGTGCAAGGCTTACCGGAAAAGAAATACGGTCTAGATACGTTAGAAGAAAGTCAATCCTTTTCTGAAGCTCGAGGGTCGAGTGAAAATGATGAAAATAACGCTTTACTTCTCGATAGCGGAGCCAGCCGTCATCTTGTTGATGATGAAGATCTTTTGGATGATGTGGTTCCCTGCACGGGAAATATGAGACGTACGTTGCCCGATGGAAACTTTCTGCAAGTCACCAAGATAGGAAAATTTTTTTTGAGAAGCATCGATGATCCTGATACAATTATGGTTCTTTTAAGAGCTCAATTTTTCTCCGAAATTAGCAAGAAGGCTGATTTCGCTTGGAAAGTTAATGCGGAAAGGTTGCAATTTTATGCATCGAAGTGACAAGATGGAGGTCAGACTAAGAAGGATCTACTGTTTAATGTGAAGGTGTATAGATCTATTTTAACGGCGAATCTGACTACGACGCGACATACAAGTCAGATCGAGACACCGGATAACAAGGCAAGCAAACAAGTTACAAGGGAATTGACAGGAGAAAAAATTTCAGACGTGTCTGTGAAAGAAGATGCAGAAAGTTATGTGGAATCGCAATATGGAAGTGTGACTGGACGTTCCAAGGACACAAGCGATAAAGTCAAGCACACATCAACACAAGTCGCTAAAAAGACGAAGAGGAATGTACGTGACACACCAAGATTCAGTGAGTACAAGAAGACCATGACGGAAAATGAGACTAGGCATAAGTCAGGCGTGGAAGGATAGTCGCATGCAGATGAAGATACAAATACGGTGGCTACGACGGATAGAGAGCATGCGTTGGTGGTGTACGCAGTACTGAGTCCCAGTGATGTCGGAATGGAGGCTAAGTATACAAAGTCCCCTCAGAGTTTCAAGGAGGCGCACAAGCACGAGGACGCTCACATGTGTAAAACGGCGAAAGAGGCCTAGTTGAAGGCTTTACAAGACCTTGACACCTGGGCGAGTGCGAGGATATTCGAGCGATACGTACGAAGTGGGTATATAAAACGAAGCTGAAGGAAGACGGTTAGATTGAACGCTACAAGGCGCGACAAGTGGCACGTGGAGATAAGCAGGTGTATGGAAGAGATCTTGTACTTACGTTCTCGACTGTTATGGATCTTAGTAACGTCAAGGTGGTTGTGGCTATTGCACACGTGCGGAATGTACCAGCAAAGCATGGTGACGTACTAAGCGCTTACCCGAAGGCACATACGGACAAAAATTTCGAGATTTACTTGAATATATCACTCGGAGATAGCGAAGGAAGCATTGAATAATTTTTTGGAGTGAGTTTGCCTAAGAATTTAGCTTCGCGCGTAAAGAAAAAATTGCACGGTTTGAAACAAGCTGGACGCATGTGGCGTGAACTATTACGATGGACGCTTCAAGGCCTGGTCTTCACGCAGTGCATGACGGATACATGCATCTTTTCAATGAATAATCACGATGGAATTGTTATAGTTGGATTTTACGTGGATGATCTACTTGTAACAGGTACAACGGAGATGGTGGTGGATGATTTCTATTCTAAGATGAAGGTACTGCAATTAAAGGATCTAAGACCAGTGAAAAAACTGGGGATTCGAATATGTGGAAATCAAGAGTGTGGATACACCATGGATCAAGAAGGAACTATTACAAGTTACCGGATAAATATAAGAAGGAGAAAGCTAACTCAGTGAAGCTACCGATTAGCGACTTGGGTGACGACATTGAAGATGATAGTTTTTGCAGATAAGCGCGTCGATAGGAGCACCGACCCTGAACACATTCCAGTCTATGGTGGGAAGTCTGTTATGGATCTCTAGATGTACTCGACCAAACATTTTTTTGCTGTTCATCGCGTTACTAGGTGCATGCATGCGCCGAGAAAGAGTGATTTTAAGTTGGCGAAAAAAGTTATTATGTACTTAAAAGGTTCGAAGGAGCTTAAGCTACACCTGGATTGTGAGGCTAAAAGAGATAGATCGTTGCAACTAATTGGATACACTGTTGCCAATTTTGCCGGAGCCAAGAAAGACAGAAAGAGTGTTAGTGGATGCGTTGTGTTTCTAAACAGCATGGTGGTTGTATGGGCGTGCAAGAAGCAAGGTACTGTTGCGTTGTCCTCTGTCGACGCGGAATTCGTGGCCGCCGCAATTGGTAATAAATAAGTTCTCGGACTGAAAGAGTTGCTGGAAGAGATAGGACTAAGTGTGGAGAGACGGATCATTTTAAGGATGGATAACCAGGCCTCTATACCATAGCTGGAGGATGAAGCTAGTGGTGCTGCTTCAAAGCATGTGGACATCAAGCTCAAGGTTCTCGAGGACTAAATGAAGAAGGAGGCAGTGAAACCACTGGACGTGGACAGTGATGAAATGTTCGCAGACCTGCTAACGAAGCCACTCTGTGCATCCAATGTTTCGTGCCTGTGTAGTGAGATTGAACTCAAGTGAAGTCACGGTAATCGCGGAAAGAGTGTTGAAGTTTCAAGTTGATGTGTATAGTCTGGCATGATACGATACAAACTTCAAGTAAAGCGCGACCACAGTGGTCAGTTATGTATTTTTTAGCTGCTTTGGAATTTTAACTGGATATTTGCTTTTATCAGGAATCTTAGGTTTGGTTCTTAAATAAGATTTCATATTAGTATACGTTTAATTGAAACGGAAAGAACGCGTACTTGCTTCCCGTACACCCCTACGTTGATCACGTGGGGCGCGCTTCTTTACCGAAACTTACTCCTAGACTAACAGCTAGCGAGTTGAGAGGAAGAAAAGAAACAACTTGTCTGATTGAAAGCAAATTAACAACTGATTCCTTGTTTCTCGTAGACAACCGATCTAAGTGGATACCCCTGGCACACCATCTGCATCTAAATCTGCTAGATCAAACACCTGCTCAAATATTCACCTGATCACCTCAAAAATGGTGATCAGCCACTAACTATAGTCAACCGCCGCGTACACATAGCAGAAATACCAAGACCACTTGGCCGCCCCCAAGCCTTGTCGTAGCCGTACAGCGCTCTTCTTTTCCATTCAATCCCGTCTGATTCCAGTTATAGCCATTCATGTGGTAGCATCATCCTTATGGTTACACGGATCAACCAGATATTACCGATCCGCTAGTATCGTTTTAACTTCAACGGTTGATCAACGTTAGCCTTCCTTGTCTTGTAATCTCCCTAATCACTTCTTGATACTTAATCTTTCCTAGATCATGATACAAGCTGTTCATACTAGTGAACAAGAAATTTCTCGTAAGATGTCTTTCTCGTTTCTTGTCTACACTGATGCTGCAGGTGTTGGAAGGGCTCGCAATTCCTGTGGCACATGGCGTCGCATGAATTGGTTTTTTGTGACTTTTCGATGAAATCCTGGTGTGCTGTACATAACTTAGGTTAAGTACAGCAAATTACATATATGCATATTATTAATTTAAGTCTATTACTTAGCACTGATAAAATCACTTTTGATTTTGATTTAATTCACTCACTTGACTGCTGTGGACCAAGTACGCCGCGCCTGCGTGTGAAGTTTCCAGGGAATTTTCTTGTGGATAGTGGATTGAGTTACAGTTTCTCGTCCAGTCACGTAGTGGATCTACTGGAATTAACGTGGATAATAGAAGTAATTTGCGTTTTATTGTTGACATTACGATTTATTCTTTTTCTATCGTTCTCTAGACGCAAGCTTGCGCTAGTACTTGCTGACTGCATAGGAACGCGCGTGTGCAAGTACGCGGAACGAGATGAGTGACTCCGAACAGGTTATGAGCCCAAAAGAGGGCTGTAACGCATCAGAAGATGAAGTCAAGCCTGCTGACGTGGTGCTGTTGCTTGGGAATATATTTAATCGCCTGGAGAGGCTGGAAGTGTTAAGCAGCACTTAGAGGCAAGAGGAAAACATTGCGTTCAAGCCCAAGGGATACACCAAGATGAGTCTGGCCTCCCTTGGTGACAGCAGCGAAGAGAAAAGGGGGTTTGCTACTGGATTACAGGGCAGGATGATCTTCGAAGGCATCATCCATTCTGGCTGGGATGCCTTCACTCGAGTTGGAAACCACGGTGCTGGTAGACAGCATGTGCAGGCGCACGATGCGAACCAGCACCAGCAAGCATATGTAATGCATGGGCGAATACCTTCCCAAGGGTTTGGATTGGCGCGTACGCCCTCACCCAAGCAAAAGATGTTGCAGATCAAGCATTTTGAAGGAAAATAGTATATAAAGGACTGTGCCCTGGATTTCAAGCCTTGGGGCGCAAGTTTCTGCGTCAGATCAGCCTTGCTGAAGCGACTTGTGGATTCCAATGGTCCGAGGACGTGAAAGTTGACCTTCTGGGCCATTATATGGCGGTCCCAGCGGAGTCGTACTATAACCGGCAGGTCGAAGGGTGGTGGTTAGAAACACCAGCCCCCTGGTACGTGATGGATAAAATGTTATCCGTCTTCCACGTACAAGTGACTCCGACGCAAGGAATGAAGCTGTTCATGGGTAGTAAGGAGCCTGGAATATCGTGGTCTGACCACTTTCTATACCTGACTAATTTTGCGGAAGCAGTCGTGTCAAATTGCGAAAATTTTGCGCTCAACAACGTGGTATTCACGAGGCACCGGGGATGAGGAAGATCCTCATCGCCAAATATGATCATACACGGCCTGACTATCTGAGGCAGGCAGAGGAACTGTGTCAGTTCGCACAAGCCGTGGAGTTCATTGACAAGCCGATGAAATTTTCGCAAGGTGGAGCAGTGAATTTGTTGTGTGACAAGCATAAGAAGACCGTCAAAAAGCGTGTTTGTTATTCGTGCGGCGAGGAAGCACATATAAAGAATTATTGTCCCAAGAATAAGCCGATGAAGGAAGACTTTGCAATCATGATCGGAGGGAGCTACGGTGAAGTATTGCCGGATACGTGGGTGCTGAATAGTGGTGCTAGCATGTACCTGACGTCGGATCTGACGTGTTTGATTGACGTAAAGAATGTGACCCATCAGTGCTATCAAGCCCATGGTAAAAAAAATTTGAAATTACGAAAAACGGGACACTCTTTATTCACTCAAGTGCGAAAACAAGAGTACGCGAATCAAGGTGAAGAACGTATACTACGTGGAAGGTGTCGCAAGGAATATTTTTTGGTATAGTATTTTCGAAGTGGGAGGACTAATTTTATCGTACCAAAATGGAGTGAGAACGCTACTTAAGCGTGATTCCGGTGTTGGAATCGTCCAAGTGCGCATGGATAGCAACGTGTTGACCGTTCAAGGAACGGTGGATAGGCCAAAAAAGGAGTATAAAGAGGTGGTTATGTCGGTGGCCGCAGCGAATGACGCTGATTTCGTGGCTAACCAAGATGTCCAGAGTGGAACTCTCAATCACTTCCACTCTCGGATGGGACATCCTAACTTCGATACGATTGTGGCACTTTCTAAAGATCCCCATTATAAGATTCGAATTACTGACTACACGTGCAGTCATTGCGTTACGTGCGCACAGGGCAAGCAGTCGAAGAAAAACCAGCCGAAGCAGGACAGTGGCAGAAATGCACCAATCGATCGGATCGGTGGTGTGATTTGTTCCGATCTCAATGGTCCGATTAACCGAGGGATCGATTGGGAAACCGTTACTTAGCAAATTTTATTGACTACAATTGTAACAGGACTGATCCTGTTACAGGCTTACACTGTGTTGTGCGAGGAAGCGCGCAATACAAGAGGAGTAGGATTAGTTGATAACAACTAATCCTATAATCCTATAATAAAAGTGAATATAAATATTCACTTATGTTCTAGAACGCAAAATTAAGAGTGTTTATTTAATGGGTGGTTAGCATCTAATAGTATAGTAATTACCTAACTAATATAATAATATCAAGTATTAAACTAACTGTACTATTAGTTAACCTGCATGATTCGGTATTTATACCGAATCGACTTCTCCTTCGTAGATTAATAACTTATAATCTCTTATTTAAATTTCAGACAACGCGTCTGAAATTTAACTGTGATATTCGAACTTGAATATCAATTATGTAATGGCACCCCATTACAACAATAGTAACTATGTAAAAAAAATCTGGCCAAAACCAAGGATATGGCGGCCAAGAAATTTGAACATTTTCTGGCATTTTTCGAGCGCAAGTTTGACTTCAAGATACACGTCCTAAGAACTGACGGCGGTGCGGAATTTAAGAATGTGGATTATTTTTGTCGAAGCACGGGTATTTTGCGCCAGATCATCGAGTCTGGAAATCAGGCCAGCAATGGCAAGGCGGAACGCATGCATCGGACCGTCATGAATATGGCCCAGTGCATGCTGTTCGGAAGCGGTCTGAATTTGTCTTTTTTGGGGTATGCGGACAAGTATGCGGCATATGTGCTGAATCGCACACCTACAAGCACGAATATCAAGCGGATGTCGCCGCTAGAACTTTTAACCGGCACGAAAACGAATCTCGGTGAGACCGTCACATTTGGATCGCCGTGCACTGTCTACCGGAATCCCGGCACGAACACGCTCGCGCATCGCGCTCAAGTTGCCATAATAATTGGTAGTAGCGAAGAAACCAAGGGGTACAAGGTCTACCTAAAGAAATAGCAGAAAGTGACGATTACACAGCACGTTAAAAATGTGGAGATGCTGACCGGTGTGCCGAACCGGCAGCTCAAGAACATGCTAAATGAAGACGAAGAAAAAGAAGCTCAAGGAGCAAGTCAAGCTTCGGAAGGAGCAAGACGAGCGTCTGAAAGTTTTGTGGGCGCGTTGAACGAAGAAAAGGACGCAGAAAATGATGGAAGTCAAGACCAAGGGTCTTCAAAAGCATAAAAAGAGAAAAATAAGCCGCGCTTGACGAGGGACCGTCATCTTACGCGGCAGCATGGCAAAAAGAAATCTCAAGAAGAAGAGAAGACTGAAAATAATGACCAAGAGGAACAGCAACGTGAAGTTAATTTAATACCGAAGCTGATCCGAAGAATTACCGCAAGGCGATCAGCCGGAAAGATGCAGACAAGTGGGTTCAAGCAATGGACGAAGAAACCCAAGCGCTACAAGCCAACCAAGTGTGGGACATGATGAAAAGGCCTGATGATGTGAAATCACTTCACCCGAAGTGGGTTTACAAAGTCAAAATGGATGAAAATGGTGATTGGGAACGTTATAAAGCAATATCGGTCGCCTGCTGAGACGATCAGCGTTTCGGGGGTTGATTATGAGCTCACATTCGCAGCGTTAATGAAGATTATACAGTACGTTTCATTTTAACGTTATCCCACAAGTGGATAGTGCAAGCGATGCATGGGGACATCCCCAACGCTTACGTTTAAGCGTTGGAGGATGAATACGACATTTTTTGTATACTCCAAGTGGAATGAAGATTGATCCAAGTAAATTGGAAGAATTGAAGGCAGGAAGTGTGAAAAAAGTCGTGTTGAAGTTAAAGAAGTCGCTCTACGGCTTAAAACAATCTGGCAGACAGTGGAATTTTTTTCTGCACTCGAATTTGATTGACTCAGGCTACATACAAAGCTTTACCGATGGATGACTTTACTTCAAGAAGATCACAGGTGATACCGTACCGTGGCCGTAGGAGTATATGTGGACGATTTGCTCGTTACAGCAACCAAGGAGGGTTGCATCAAAAGTTTTTTTGATGATTTTAAAGACTTGGAGATTAAAAATCTCGGTTACGTTTCGAAAGTCTTGGGCGTGCGTTTGAGTTACGACGAAGATCACGGATATCTAATGGAACAAGAAGTAATGATTATGGATTTACTGAAGAACTATGGCATGGAAAATTCAAACGCTATCAAGACCCCTATTGGGGATGAGTACGAAAACGAAGCACTAACGGATCAAGAGTTGTTAAAAACTAGTGTTTGCGATGATGAACCGTCGGTAAAGAAGTTTCAATCGTTGACAGAAAGTTTGTTGTGGATCGTGCGGTGTTGCAGGCCGGATATTTCTTTCGCAGTCCACAACTCCACGCGCAGGGCACATGCGCCCAAAACGTTTGATTGGGCGACCGCCAAGCGGATCCTGCGGTTTTTCAAGGGAACAAGCGGATAAAAGTTTCGAATGGAAATGATCCAAGAAAAAAGACTAAAGAGAGCAGAGAGGTGGATATTTCGGGCTACTCGGACGCGGATTTCGGCGGGTCTAAGGACAAACCGGAAATCGACAAGCGGTGGAATTGTAATCATGGATGGAAGCGTGGTGCACTGGATTTGCAAGCGACAGTCGTGTGTGTCGATGTCGACGATGAAAGCAGATCTTTACACCGCATCGGTTTTGGAATGCGAGTTAATTGGATTCATGGAGATGAACAAGGAAGTAGGAATTTTTGTTAAAGTTTCGATGGTGTTACGCTGTGATAACCAAGCGGAGATTAAATTGATCGAAGGGAACGGAAAAAGTGAAAGAACAAAGCACATGGACATACGTGTGAATTTTTTGATTTCAAAGGCTCAAAACGGCTTATTACTCCTGTTTACGATCTCACGGACACGATGTTAGCAGATGTACTGACGAAGGGATTGTGTCCAGAGAAGTTGAAGTGGATGCAAGAGAAACTTGGGGTGACAGCGATCAAGGTGGACTAGACGGTTTCCACCGGAATGTCAAGAAGGAGTGTTGCAAGGGCGCGCAATTCCTGCGGCACCTGGCGTCGCATGAATCGTGTTTGTTTTGTGACTTTTCGATGAAAGCCTGGTGTGCTGTACATAACTTAGGTTAAGTACAGTAAATTACATATAGGGCGCGACTATTTCCACACCCCATTTTACTATTTTTACACCCCACTTTGACTATTTCCACACCCCTCACAAATTTTCGATCAAAAAAACAAAAACATTGACATTGACATTGTATCTAGTTATCGATCTTAATGGCAGACTCGGGTGATTGACCTTCTTCAGGAATGCCGTACTTCTCTCTATGCTGGCAGGCAATTTCTGCTGCATCCGGCCACGACTCGAGCCGTCGTGCGAACCAGGTGCGCCACGATGCCAGATGCGCAATTTCGTAATTTGTGGCTGGAATTGGCGAGAGGATTTCGAGAATCGGTGGCAATGGGCAGACCTTGGCAAGCTTTGTTACAGCTTTGAAGTGGCTATCGTTGAAGAGGATGGAAATTGGCATCCGGATTTCCATCGTGTCCGGAACGTACATATGTGAAGTACCGTCAAACGCTCCGTTGTTTTCAAAAACAACCAGCGCTCGACGATACACGTTTGCCGCAATGATTCCGTGATATGGCAGCCTGAACCAGTCCTGTGTTGCAGCTGGAGACTTGCATTGTCCAGTGCTGGAAAGCAAGTTCGTAAAGCGTTCGGTGCCAAATGTTTTCATGTAAAAGTCGGCCCGCGCCTCCATGTGCGTAACCATCTCTTGGCGAACTATAACCCAATCGTCTTCACGAAGCCATAACGTCACTGCCAATGCTCGGAACCCACAGTTATCATCCCCGTCCACGTTCTTGTACAATTAGACTCCCAGCTGCAGAAGATCCACAGGCAAGTCGACAAGGTTGGGCAGCGGCTCGCGTGTTGCTTCCGTGACCACCTTTTCAGGCAAGTGGGACTCCGTACACTCCGGGTCATGAGGTTCTTCCTCCTTTTCTTTCTTGCCTTCAGTATCCAAATTGCCCTTCTCTTTCTTCACGCGCTCCGCCATCGAGCATTTTTGAGAAACACGACGATGACCAACTTGCTTTCAGGCGCTGCAAGTGAATTTTCTCCTCTTCTTTTTGGTGATCGGTGGCTCGACATATTCAAAACCGGAGGGTTCCCGTCGCGTCGAGTCTTCCTTTTTCCGTGGCCGGCCCTTCACTCGCACAGAAGGAGGCTCTTTCAACACCTCTGGCACTTGCTGAGAGAGGTTTTCCAGCTCCTTCACTACCGTATCCTGCTGATGGTCGGTTAGAGCCGGGAACGAGATTGCGACTTGATCAAGAAGATCCGGAAGTTGATCTTTACAAGCTTGGGAAGCAGTAGGCAGTGGCGGTGATGCGCGTTGAATGTGCCATTGAGTATGGACGTCGCTCAAATGAAGCGGATGTTGAGCCACCAACATTTCGAGGATGGCATGTTTGCATGGAAGACCCCAAATGCGAGTGTACGATCCCGAGCAATTGTCGTCGGCATCTATGGAAGGCTGGAGTGCAAGCACCAGCTGTATTACAAAATTGGATCAGATGATCAGTCACAAATGTAATCGACAACTCTGTCCAACTTTGCATTCGTGATTGCTTACCTGCTGATGTATTTTGCGCGGAGCAAAGTACAAAATCTTGTAGTTAACGTCGCTAAAGAATTTTCCACTCGGAGTCGGCTGAGCAAAGGTGCATATATTCATGCATTTTTGCTGGCGTTGAATATTGTAATTTGCGACTGAATTGCTGAAAGCCAGGTGCAACCTCTCGCAGCAAGCAAAAATGTTGTTCATGCTGTGAGGTAGATACTGTTTGATCATGCGGTAAGCACGCTCCCCACGTGAAGTCACAGCATTCCCAAAGTGTGGCACACGATCAGTCCATGCGCGGACAAATCGATGCTTATGAAGATCGATCCATGTTTGTTGTATGTACTGGATGACTTCCGTGCAATACGCAGCCTGGAATGCCGTCCATATCTCGTCAAATTCTGATTCCGTTTTAGCGTAAACAACCTAATTTGAGAGCTGAAAATTAGAATAGCAAATTGGCAGACAAACTGAGTTTGAACAAAACTCTTACGGACTTACCGCTTTCCACTGCTTCATAAAGCAGTTCCATTCGTCATTCTGATCGGAAGACAGGTCATCATTACGCTTTTGAACCCGAAACAATGGTTTGCAATGCTTAATAATATTCTTCTCAATGTGCCAATAGCAAAGAAGAATCTGAGCTTGCGGGAAGACAGCGCAAATGCTCGAGATGAGCGCCAGTTCCCGATCAACAACAAAAACAACAGGCGGACCGTCCGCATGGAAGAGCATCCGAATGAATGTGAGCGCAATGTTGTACGATTCCTCATTTTCGCTCGCCATGAACACGAATGCGACAGAAATGTCGTGTATAAGGCTGTGCAACCAACAACGTGAAGCAGTTTTTTTTCTCATTGTTGGGAACCCAGTTGAAGATGTCAACTGCGGACCATCCGGAAACGGATGGTCAGACGGAACGGGTTAACCGCGTTCTCGGAGAGATGTTGCGATCATACGCACATGCCTTTGAACATTGGAGTGACTATCTGCCACTCACTGAATTTGCGATTAACAATTCGGTGCATGCTTCAACTAAGCATACACCGTTCTACGCGAATGCCTTAAGGCATCCACGAACCCCAGCTTTACTTGGCGGTACGCCAAATCTAAGTGGGGGAGGGACCCGCTCAAATTTTGAGCGAGTCAATGCGCAAGTTGCAACTGCAACTTGTGAACAAAACGATGGCCCTTCTACTGAAAGTACAGTAGAAGCGGAAGCAGCTTCAAATGAAAGTGAAGCTGCATATGATGAATATGTGTCTGCAGCAATGGCTGCAGACAATGAGGGCAACGCACCTACCGCTGATAAAGCAGTAGATGAATTCGTATTACAGCGCCAAGCTGTAATACGCTATAAAAAAGATGCACTTGCTTCTGCTTTGGATAAGCAGAAGCAAAATGCAGACAAGCAAGGAAGGAAGAACAAAAACTCCTTTCGGAAAGGCGAATTGGTATTACTAAGTACTACTAATTTGCCTATACATGCAATAAGCAACTTCCCTACACGGAAGTTGCTTCCTAAGTACATTTGACCTTTCAAGGTCCAAGAGATTCGGGGGAATGCCTATACTTTAGACATTCCCACAGCAATGCGGCTCCACCCAACATTCTATGTTGGGCGGCTCAAGCCGTATCATTCGTCTTCGTCTTACGACGAGACACAGAACCACGGAAGATACCGTGCTTCTCCAAGTCTCCCAAGAGAGACTTGTAGTCGGCTTCCAGCCGTTGATGAGCAGAGCGGAGAGTCATTACCTCCGCCTTCGACTGCTCAAGATCAGCCTTGTGCCGATCGAGCTCTTCCTTACAGCGGGAAAGCTCGATGTACAGAAGATCATTCTTCTGCTGGAGGGCAGTGTGCGCCCCGAGGATGTCGCGGACATCCTCGCGAAGAGACCGATATGTCTTCACAGAGTGAGACACATCGCTGCTCAAGGAGGAACAAACCTCCTCGAGTTTGCGGAGCAAAGAACCATGCTCTGCAACAACAAAGGCGAGGGAATTCTCAACCTCTGCCGCCCCTGATCGATAATCAGGGGAATAAGCGATACATTCTCGAGCGCTTGATCTCGAAGTGCTGGGTTCCTTCGATGAAGGGGCAGCGTACCGAGTACTTAGTACGCTGGATGGGTTACCCCCAAGAGTTCGACTCTTGGGAGCCGATTGAGGTTCTGAGGGCCGACGCCCCGGACCTTTTAACTGAGTTTGAGAAGGAGTCTCAAACTCATAATGCGAACTAGCATCAACACAGGTGTTGATGCATTTAGGGCATCGATTAAGCCCTGAATTTCGGCGGGTACGGAAAAACTACCGTACCCCCGCAACTCCTCCTCTGACATACGAGGAACGACCTGCGGACACCGCGGGCAAACGAGGTGAGAAGGGACACCACATTTCAACTCTTATTTGATGCAAGCAAAATGGATGCATTCCATTTTTCCTGTTCGCGAGTGCTTTAAAAAGCGCTCTCGCATTACGTGAACTTTATTCACGTAATCATCTTGGCTTTTGTTGTAGTTGTCAACAAAATCGTTCCAACTCTGAATCAGGGCGTCTTTATCGTCCCTGTTCTTCCTTGACCCTTTCCGGCTCGAATAATATCGAACCTGGAAAAAGAGGTCAATAAATTACAGACGTATATCGTCTGTACTTCGATCGAATCGACGTGACTGGATGTCTTCGCAGTCATCCAGCACGTTGATATCGAACAACGCATATTGGCAGTCCCGCTTACGGTTACCGCCACTGTTGGGGGCAATAGCCCATCCAGGGGTCCAAAACCCCACTTTGTACGGAACATGTGGTTCCGTACGATGATACGCTTCAGAAGCGGCAGGCGCCGCTTCTGTTCGAGCTCTTTTAGCAGGCGGAACACCGCCTGCTTCAATACCACGCGGCGGGGTTAAACCACCCCGACGTGGAGACGTACTTGGTCCAGGTGGGATTATGCGTTCCCGCAACCACCTGTGATGATCATTGTCGCTGTCATAGCTGACAGCGACGCAAGAGTTATCATCGCTGTTAGGCGATGAGCACCTAGCGAGTTTCGACTTGCTAGATCCTTTTTCGGGGACAGCTGTGCCCCGATCACTTTGTTCGGAGTCAGAACTGTCTCCGAACATGAAAGAACCCTTCCTGGCAACACACCATTCAAGGTTGTCATCGTGCGAGATGTTGCATTAGCAACATCTCCCTGTTTCTTGCCAGATGCCGCCTTAGCAGCATCTGTGGTCGAAGACGGTACGTCTTCTGACCTTTGCGTAGTTGACGCTGCTAATGCAGCGTCACCGTTGTCACTCAACACCTCAGCACCTAATGCTGAGGCGGAGGAAGAAGCTCCTTTGATGTTTCAGCAGCGCTCTTTAGAGCGCCGCCGCGTGCTTTGACCATCGAGTCGATGGTCAATCAGTTGGTAAATGAGAGCGACCGACAAGTGCCACCTATGATTGGCCAAAATAAGAATTATTATTGGCCGACCACCTTAAGTGGGGGGTGATGTAATGGGGTGCCATTACATAATTGATATTCAAGTTAGAATATCACAGTTGAATTTCAGACGCGTTGTCTGAAATTCAAATAATAGATTATAAGTTATTATAATCTACGAAGGAAAAGTCGATTCGGTATAAATACCGAATCATGCAGGTTAACTAATAGTACAGTTAGTTTAAAACTTGATATTATTATATTAGTTAGGTAATTACTATACTATTAGCCGCTAACCACCCATTTAATAAACACTCTTAATTTTGCGTTCTTAAGATAAAGTAAATATTTATATTTACTTTTAGTATAGGATAAGTTGTTATCAACTAATCCTGCCCTTATTGTATTGCGCGCTTACTCGCACAACACAGTGTAAGCCTGTAACAGGATCAGTCCTGTTACAGGTACTGTAGTCAGAGTCCATGGGTAACCAGAGTCAGTTAGAAGATATTCGCCTTTTGAAAAGTAATTGTGTGGTCGGTGACAGATATCCACCTGGCGGTAGACAGTCACATCGGCGCAGGATCCAGGAAACCCAACATGCAAGGCAGTTATTCGCTGTCGATGATTGCAAACAACCTGTGCATTCACTGAATAGCGGTGTTTCCGATCATAGTAAGTCTCCCCGCACCGGGCTGGCCGCTGTGAGAGGGGATTTGTGGTACCATCGATGAAGCCGACGCAGACTGGAAACCCGTCTTGCTGAAGCTCCTGCCGGATCGTTTCCCTCTCTACAGGGGAGGGCCAGCGAACTATGTCAGCCGCGAAGGAGTTAAGTGCCAGGATAACACGATCGGTAAAAGCAGCCACCGTCCAAGCACCAATGCCCTGCAATCTCTTAATCGAACCGAGGCTGGCGCCGTTCCCATTCTTTCCGAGGCGTTCTAAAGCGCAGACAAGTTGCAGCTCGACCGGAGTTTGCTCGTGGAAGCTGCTGTTGTGAAAAACGGCATGTCCAGCAATCAGATTGCAGATTTGTGAAAAAGACTCCCTTGACATGAAACACTGCTGGCGAAAATCTACAGGTGACAGCCCCGGAAAAAGCTGGTCCATATACAAACAATACTTTGGCTGGTTGGCGCGTGGGGATACATATCGGGAAGCATATGCAACAGCAAGCACCTCCAAGAGGATGTCTGAGTCCTGTCCAAGAAACAGGTCCTCCTCAGTGCACAGTTCGTCATCCCTCAATGTCCGCAGTTCATCCTCAAGTGACTCCAGCAACAAGGCGGGAAGCAAGGCAGCCTCTGCTTGCTTGATAATCATGCGACGCACTGACGGATACGGCATTATCCGTGTAGAGATGGGATCGGGCTGTCGCTTAAGTGGGGTGAAGAGTAAAACAAAGCGGTGGATCACGCGTCTGCGTTGTAACAGCCGTGGTCTGATGTGCAGGGCGTGGAGGTGCGGTGTGCGTGGTGTTGCGGGGCGTGCTGTGAGGGGTGTTGGGGGTGTTGGGGGCGTTCGGGGTGTGGCGGGGCGTGCTGTGTGCGGGTGCGGGGCGGGATGTGGCGGGGTGTGGTGTGGCGGGGCGTGAAAACCCCGCTTTCACGGACGGGATAAGAGCGTTTTCCTATCACCCACCTCAGGAGGTGGGTGACAAGAGTTATTTGTATAAATAACTGGGTTTTTACGGTTTTGTTTTCCCGGGAATACCTCTTGGTTTTTACATTAAAAACCACCAATTCTGACACCCACTAATATGCATAAGAGTTGAAGCTAATTACGAGACTATATATGTCATGTAATCTACACTGTAACGGGGTTACATTCGGGTAACACTGAGTGTTGGTGTACATGAGTACACCACGGTTGAGGTCAGTATTGGCCGGGTTGAAAGGTTTCAAACCGTTGGTTATTTTAACCAATCAGGGCATGGGCCCTTGGTGTGGTGGTGTGTCAGCCATCCACGTGTCAGTACACAGGTGTGTACACTACATTTTAGCTAGGTACGAATTAGGAATATTCTATTTAGTGTTACATATAGTTTATATTAGTTTAAATAATTACATATTAAATATATTCAGTTTACATTTCACTCTTTCGTACAGACGCACGACCTCGACCGGTCGTGCGTGTAGTGAGTGTCGTAGCGTAAGGGGAGCCCTCCCCTTAGCTACACCATTTGTAAGGGAGCCTTGCCGTTAAGGCACTAGCAAAGGCTAGAGTAAACTAACCCGGGAATCTTGGCCCCGAGTAGGAGAGCTCTCTCCTGCTAAGCCCTTAATAAGGGCGTATAGGCTAAGTAGCGGTGAACGCCGCTTTAAGGAAAGTCTTCCTCTGTGCGCTAGCCGCACCGTGCGTATACACACCGGCTACATACACTAATTATACGGGAATTTACAAATAAGGGAGTGATTTTGAAAATAATTACAGATAGGGGAGTGATTTAAAAATATTTACAAATAAGGGAGTTGTTTTGAAAATAATTACAGATAGGGGAGTGATATGAAAATATTTACAAAATAGGGAGTGATGTCACTGCAAATTTGCGGGGTCAGCGTATACTGACCCCCCATTTCCGTAAACCGACCCCCCTGGTGCATAGCCATGAGATTTTATACAAAACTTAACAGTTACAGTTAGACTGAGCGTTTGGTTATGATGATGTGTTCACGGTGTAAATGTATTCTACTTCTCGGGTGGTACCTCAGCCGTACACTGCAGTAGTTATCACGCGCGATTTTTTCTACTGTTGATGATTCAATCCCGTGCTGTTCCATAAGTTGCCACTACCGCCTCTATCACGTTTTCCGCTCTATACTTTCGACTGGTTATCAGGGCCCGATCACACTGATCTCATTACGACAAGAAAAAAGTTCAACATCTTCCTCGAGAGAAATTAAGGTAAGAGACGTCAAGTCATCCGTGGATGCGCCGTCGACATCGACTGGCACCTCTTTTTCTTCTCTAATGATGCCACATACAATTGCTTCTTGTACATAGAAGTTTGCAAGAAGCACTTCATCGTTTTCAACAGGAAGGGGATCATCGATCCCTTCTCATTCTGTGATCTCAACAGCGCGTTAGTAGCGTTTTTTTCATACGTGTGAGCATCTCAATCCTACCTCGTAACAATACATAATGATCGACATGGAGAGTGCGAAGACACCAACTTCACCGTATTTCCAGCCTGAGTATAATCCGCGATCGTGCACGTAGCCGGGTGCGTACACTCACGGTGCGGCTAGCGCACAGAGGAAGACTTTCCTTTAAGCGGCGTTCGCCGCTACTTAGCCGATACGCCCTTATAAAATGGATTAGTAGGATATAGCTCTCCTAACTCGGGGACAAGATTCCCGGGGTGGTTTACAGATAGCTTTCGCTAACCCCTTGTAACAAGGATACCATTATAAAGGGAGGTAGCGTAAGGTAGAACTCCCTTAGGCTACAATACTCACTGCGCGCGCGACCGGGCGTGGTCGCGCGCCTAGCTCCGCAAATGCCTTAACGGCAAGGCTCCCTTTAGCTACTGCACTCACTGCGCGCGCGACCGGGAGTGGTCGCTCGCCTGGTATTTTTGTAAACTGAATGTATATTTAATATATAATTAGCCTAAATTAATTTAAACTAATGTAAACTATATGTAATACTAAGTAGAACATACCAAATTCGTACCTAGCTAAAATGTAGTGTACACACCTGTGTACCGACACGTGGATGGCTGACACGCCACCACCCAAGGGCCCCTTCCCTGATTGGTTAAAATAACCAATGGTTCAAAACCTTTCAAACCGGTCAATACTGACCTCAACCGTAGTGTACTCATGTACACCGACACTAAATGTAACTCGAATGTAACTCCGTTACATCCTCCCCCATCAAGACTATTTCTTACGCAATAAATCAATTTTTGTTGGATAAGTCCAACGCCAGTACCTCTGGCTATCCATGAACATATTTAGTGGTGTTATGGAAGAAAACTATTCCGGTAACTCGGAAGTGGATGCCCTTGGGGAGATCTCCCCAACGGCTGGTCACGCTGACAGCGCCGTTCGGCGCTGTCGGTCGTCCAACCCATTCCTCACGCGTGGGAAAACGCACTAACTCGTTCGCCACCGTTACCCGCTAGGGGCGTACCTCCAGACTGCCACAGGCAACCACCACCAATGACCGTCCTTGGTTCAAGAAGCCCGACGTGTCAGACGGGCACGGAAGGAACCTCGCGACCCTCAAAAGAGGTCTAAGAACGCGGTCAAGAGGGGTTTAGCCTCCTATACCCCTGGTCCAGCGGCTATACTGCCTCGTGAAATTGCGCGTCGGAACCAACTCCGGGCACGACTACTAACACCCAAACATTTTACTGTTAAGTCCTACCGGACGCGTCTCGGGAAGCAGGCACGCGGTGCCCTCGTGGATATCATCCGCGAGATTCCCTTTGTTCTCTTGCGGGACGAAAGCGTAGAAGACGCAGAACAGGCGTTCCGCGGCTGGGCGGAAGGGGAGAAACGCCTCCCCAGTTTCGATGCGCTGTACAACAGCTTTTCCGAACACGACGTTCGGGTCGAGAGAGCGCTACGCTTGGCCTATGCTCAGGCCAAAGCGCAAGGGCAATTGCCTTCCTCCTATTATACGCGCTCTGCTCTCGATGTGGTGCCGGAGAGCAATGCAAGCACAGCATCTGCCTCCGGCGAACTCCCCGCTACTGGTAGTGAAGGGGCTTCTTCAGCCCCTTTGGTCGTTGATTCTCAGTGGGATTCTCCCGCTCGAAAGCGTCAACGACGTCACGCAATCCTGCCGCAGGGGAGTCTCGTACTCCCACGAGCTCTGGGAATGTGTATACCCTTTCCACTTCACCAGGTACTGGGTCTCACCCAGGTGATGGCGTTGTGCCATCAGGCTTTCCACATGGTAAGGTGGAGTACCCTCCGTATCGAGCACTGGAGGAGGGGGTCGCGCTATTTCGGCGTGACTTCCACGAGCTCTGTGATCGGATCAGCCGTCGCATCCAAGATGCTCAGGATGGACTCCGCAACGAAGGGAGTGTGAATGAACGCATAGAGGGTCGGCTTGCCTCTCTCGAGTCTCTAGTTGCGGAGCTTCAGGGTCGTATTTCAACCCTGTCGGAGATGTTCTGACCTGTCGCGCCTTTCGGCTATCCGGATTCTCACCCTCCTCCGAGAGGGGACCCGCCTCAGGGTTCCGGTATGGCTTAAGCATACCCACATAGAAGGTTGGATGCGTACGCATCGCCTTCGGGATGTCTAATGTATACGACAGCCCTTTCGGGCTAGTACCTTAAAGGGGTCCACAAACCTGGGGTGCAGATTATTCCTCAACACATTGGAAACTGCATATGTAGGAAGATTTTTAGCGTTTAATAAAAAACTTTCTCCTACTTTGTACACTTTTTCGTTACGCCGCCCCTTGCGGTCAGCTTGCTACTTCTGCTTGTCTTGGCTTTCCGCCATGGCATCGCAGACGTGTCGTAAGACACTAAGGCGCGTCGATAAAAACTTATCGATGTGCTTTCGCACGCATATTGTATTTGTTATAAAGGGTCTTTTTATAGACCAGGACTGACATCGGGGAATCCTCCCCCCTCAAGCCCTGGGCCATAGACACGTGGCGTCAACGTAACCCGCGGATTTACTAATCCATTCACATTAAACGGGGTAAACCCCGTAGATGCATGCACCGAATTTGTTTATGGCAAATTCGGTCATAGGAAGCATCTCACTCCAACTCTTGGAGCATCCGTACATAAGCTCCGGAGAATATCCTCAAGAACGCGATTAACGCGTTCCGTCTTGCCCATCACTGGACTCTGGCACCGCTCGCCGGTGATCATCTTGCTCAAACGGTCTACAAAGACCGAAACTCCGGTGGAACCGGCCTTAGGTAAAATCGAAGATAAAATCCTAATGGATTTTGAACACGCCGTTGGAATGGCTACTCCGCCAAAGGCTCACCTTCATATTTATAGATGGACGTGGCCCAAACGAACAATTGGCAATTCCCAATTGTATGCTATAGGTTGACTTGGTCCACACGAACAGTTGGCAATTTCCAACTGTTTCCTATAGCAGCTGAATCTGTAGAGGGTTTGACCCTCTAGCACGACTCACAAGTGCGAATATACGCACCGACCCACTTGTACATTTTGGGTCACCAATACAAAGCGCTTAAAGCGCTGTAGGTCTTATCCCGACCTAAATGACCCCCGGTAGGGGCGTCATGTGCATCAAAGTGAACTTTATATTTCTGTTCCTCATCATGAGGAACAACCACCCGCGGAGTGTCCTCCGCGCTCGTGCTAGAATATAGCAAACCGTCACAGTACCTGTAACGATGTAAACGAGCTTTAGCTCGACTTGACAGGGTTGGCTAAGACGAGCCAAGTACCTTTTCACCTAACGCGCTGATAAGCGCCGTACTCTGTGGGTATTTATCATACGCCTGGCGTATGAGATCCACCACAGATGTGGTGACGAATGTCGCGTGAGCGAGCTCGTAATCGGGACGCGCGACAACGCGTCTGAAAGCACGTTCTGCTTGCCAGGTTTATACTTAACCTCAAAGTTGTACTCCGAAAAGAAGGAGAGCCAACGAGCCATCCGTTCCGAGAGATGAGGCGACTTTGTCGCTGTCCGTAAGGACGCGTGGTCAGTATAAACCACGAACGGCTTTGTGCCGAGTAGGTGAACCCTAAATTTGACAAGAGCATACTTCATTGAAAGTAGCTCCTTGTCATGAACGGGATAATTCCGTTCCGCAGCTTTAAGCTGGCTCGACTCAAACGCAATCACGCGCTCTCGTCCCGCGTCGTCTGCTTGTAACAAAGCACAACCGATTGAGAAATCCGTTCTGCTCATATCGGAGCGGGGCAAGTCTGCATAGGCTGGGAAGGCGTTTCCTCTGCTTCTTTTGGTGAATTTTTGTGACGTGCACTACCGTTTAATAAAGACTCAATATCTTCCAGCAGGATACCGGCGGTTTCAGGGCATTTGAAGTACACAAACATCCCGCTAAGGATGCTTGTGATAGCGAGCAAAAAGAATACGCCATTTATGTTCAACGACGGAAAAAGCTTAACAATCCAAGTCATGACTACACCCATTAGCCAGTTCTCCATCGTGGAGAGTGACACAGATATGGACAGAATATTGAGTTGGAAGATCTCGGTCAGATATATCCAACAACGGAGGCGTCGCAGACGGCGCTAAAAGGTTTCCCAAAGTCTGGGAGAGCAAGAACGGGAGCTTTTAACAAGTTCCCCTTAACCGCTTCAAAAGCGTTTTGGTGTTCGGTTTCCCAACACCAGTCAACATTCCTCTTAAGAAGGCTCGTCAATGGCTTCGCCATTTCAGCGTAGTTCTCGCTGTATTTGTGGAGATAATTGGCTAATCCAAGCCACTTCCGTAAATCTCTAAGATTAACAGGCGAAGGCCACTCCACAATGGCTTTCACCTTCGCGGGATCCGCCCGCACTCCATCCTTACCGTTGAAGCATCCGAGGAAAGGATTTTCCTCAGCACCAAAGATACATTTGGATGCGTTTGCATATACGTTATGCTCTCGCATAAATTCGAGCGCCGCTAGAAGATGTATCAGGTGCGTCTGAATATCAGACAAGTCGACTTCCGCGCGACTATGAACGAATATATCGTCGAAGTACGTCTGTGCGTACTTTCTATGAGGGCGGAAGAGTTGGGTCACCAAGCGATTAAAAATAGCTGGTTTATCGTTTGGTTTTCACCAAAACTGACTCGTCCATCGTGGATGAGGAGTTCAACTCCTCTTCCGGACGCAATACGACAACGTCGTCGATTTCATCTGCTTTTACAGCAGTCTCAAACTCGTTGAAGGGCATCTCCTCCAAAGACAACAGTTCGCCTACCCCATGCAACCGTTCAAGGATTACGCCTTCTGTGACAATACCTGTCACACTATTCAGCATCCGATAGGACTGCTGACTACTGGCCTCGGGACGCATCCCGAGACCCAGATGGGGGGAGTCAATTGCCCCATCTATTGTAAGCGCCTCGCGCCTATCCACAGAGGTATCTACCTCTACCACCGGTGACTCGACGGTCTCACCTACAACGGCGTAGTCGGAATCATTTCCGACGTGCGAAACAGACGAACTACGGGTCTCTTCGCTTGGAAGAGCCTCGCGCTTAACCACAGGGATCTATACCCCTCCCACTGGAGTCGCCTCAGAGGAATCCACCTCTGCCAATGGCGACCCACCAGTCTCGCCTATAACGTCGTGGTAGGAATAATTTCCGACGTGCAAAAGAGACGAAATACGGGTCTCTTCGCTTGAAAGCGCCTCGCGCTTAACCACAGGGGTCTCTACCCCTCCCACTGGAGTCGCCTCAGAGGAATCCACCTCTGCCA
>CM047589.1:8788891-8857738 GCA_026184515.1 Peronosclerospora sorghi
CTCTACCCCTCCCACTGGAGTCGCCTCAGAGGAATCCACCTCTGCCACTGGCAACTCACCAGTCTCGCCGTTAACGGCGTGGGGATTAACCGCCGAATCCCCCTCGTTAAGGAACTCTTCCTTAACGCCATTGGGAATGATCATTTCAGACATTCCAATCTCTGGTATCTCACGACAGAATCGCTTTTGCGATCAAGCAAAGATGGGTTCATGACTCGCCAATGCTTCACCCGATCGCGGGTGCGTTGATCCAATGGACTTAGACTTCCAGTCTATCCATGGCTGGTGGAGTTCCAGCCACTTCATGCCCAGAATGAGTCCAAATCCAGGACTATGCAACGTTCTTAGCTATCGAAGTTTGAAAACTTCATCTTAAGGTCAATCAAGACCTTGGGTACAGAAACCTATACGCCCGTCGCTAGACGGGCCGTGACAACGTCACGAGAACATCCCTCTAGGCCCTCGGCATACAGCCGACTCTTTTCAACAGAAGTCAGTCCGACGTAATTGTAAGATGCTCCAGAGTCTATCAAGACTCTCCAAGGCTTATCAAAGACTTTCACGTCCGTAGGGACTACCAGCAACCCTGGATGGTACACCAACTAGGTGCTAGAAAGCACCGCTTCCCTCGGGGATTTGTGCTGTCGTCCCCTACCCTGGGGTTTAACAGCACTGAGGGGTCCCCCAGTAAGGATCCCCGCACCTACTGGGAGCCGCTGTTTCCCGACGGCTTGGGAGAGGGCCTTTTTGCCGCCCTCGACCCCTTCCAGCGACTATCTCGCTGGGGATTTTGTGGACATCTGTTCCGCAGATGATCCACGCTTTCACATAGGAAGCACCTTAGCGGTCCACGCCGCTGCAACATAGCTAAGAGCTCCGCTTCGAAGCTCTGCAAAAAAGAGTCAGAGTGACTCCTAGCGGAAGGTTTCCCCTCCACTTCGACCTGACTCAGGTCCATGGGTTCAGGACCCACCTTAGAGGAACGAAAGTTCCTCTCGGCGTTAAACGCCATATTCAAAGCCTCCCTCCGGGATTGGGGTCGGCATCGGAACAGTTCCGAGCGTGATGGCCCTTCTTTAAGGCCACCCACCCATGAATACGGGGATGGACACATCGTCCGAATACGCTTTCGCGTACATCCCTGCCAACAGGGTCTTCAGTTCTTGGACATATGTCTCCAAGTCCCTAGTTCCCTGACGGCACCTCAAAAACGCCAGCTGATTCTGGAGAACCATATCAGGCGTTGCATACCTGTCCATAAGATTTCGCTTAAGGACTCCCCAGTTCGGGAACACGGTCGTGCCCGAATCCTGACACGTAAACGCCCATGTACGGGCTTTGCCCGTAAGATGGATCAGTCCAAGTCCCACTTGCAGGTGATCCTCGATCACGTTCGCGGTGGCGAATGCGGTTTCAAACTCTCGAAGCCACACATAAAGGTTTTCACCTTTCTCGCCGGTGGATTCCTTTATCTTAAAGGACATCGGAGGGCGCACCCCCGTAGACGCGGGATAACTCCCGCGAAGACTCGCCCCATGGGCGATAAGGGCATTCACTCTTTCACGCACGGCATCGAGGCCCTGCTCCACTAGATGGCGCATGCCATCCTCACCCAATATGGGTAACATCATTTTAAAGGCTTCCTGTTGGACGGGGGTCAGCTTACCCCAATCGTCCTGATCCATCCCTTGCAGAGGATGTTGATCACCAACACAGGTGTTGGATTGACTACAAGTGCTACCAGATGTAGCCAGGTGCGTACACGCACGGTGCGGCTAGCGCACAGAGGAAGACTTTCCTTTAAGCGGCGTTCGCCGCTACTTAGCCTATACGCCCTTATAAAAGGGTTTAGTAGGAGAGAGCTCTCCTACTCGGGGCCAAGATTCCCGGGGTGGTTTACAGATAGCTTTCGCTAACCCCTTGTAACAAGACTTCCCTTATAAAGGGAGGCAGCGTAAGGGAGAACTCCCTTAGGCTACAATACTCACTGCGCTCGCGACCGGGCGTGGTCGCGCGCCTAGCTCCGCTAATGCCTTAACGGCAAGGCTCCCTTACTAGCGGTGTAGCTAAAGGGAGGTCTCCATTTAGCTACTGCACTCACTGCGCTCGCGACCGGGCGTGGTCGCGCGCCTGGCAGTCTTCAGTATTTTTGTAAACTGAATATATTTAATATGTAATTAGCCTAAATTAATTTAAACTAATATAAACTATATGTAATACTAAGTAGAATATACCCAATTCGTACCTAGCTAAAATGTAATGTACACACCTGTGTACCGACACGTGGATGGCTGGCACACCACCACCCAAGGGCTCATGCCCTCATTGGTTAAAATAACCAATGGTTCGAAAGCTTTCAAACCGGTCAATACTGACCTCAACCGTAGTGTACTCACGTACACCACCTACTAAATGTAACTCAAATGTAACCCCGTTACAGGAGAGGCTCCCATTTTCGCAGCTCGCTTGCGTTCATGGGCGCCTCTCAGAGTGGAAGGCCTGTAATTCTCTGCTCTTTCAGCACGGGCCGCGAGAACTGTTGGAACGTCGTCCTCGGTGGTACTGTTTCCTTCGGCTTCCACTTCTCCACCAGCCTCTTCGTTGTGGCTAATTTTGTCAGCCCACGTAATAAGGCTGTTTGCCGGCTCGTCATCATCCTCGCCACTATTGGTAGCATTCTCAGCGTTGTCTTCTGTGCCACCACAGGGTTTCTCTGTCCGTGTAGAATCAGGATCTGACCGAACAGCACAGTTGACACTATCAGTTCGCCCCAACTCCCGCGAGGCGGCTGGGGAAACATTATCACGTGACCCAAAAAGCTCCAGCATCTATTCGTAAAATGGACAAATTTTGTCCAACATTGCTGCAAAAGTATATATGCCCTTGTGCCTGTCGTCCTCACTGGTACCAAAGCTAGTCTGTTTGTTGGCTTCGTGAAAAGCCTTCTTAAAGGACTTTAAATAGTGTTCGTGCGTGCGGTAGCAAGTGAGTTAAACACCAGTCAAATAACAAAGGTGTTACCAACCCTGTGACTGACCGACAACGCATGCTTCCCGCATCGAGCCCTAGGATCTTCTTCTTTGCCTTACTGTTTATGTGTCGCGCAAGCTCCCCATAAACTGTTGCCTTGGTTTGGTTGTCACCGCCACCTTGGTTTTGGACCGTGTCCCGTGGAGTTTGGCATAGTTGCTGGAGTTTTCCAGCCATTCAACAAGCAGCCGGAAGTGCTCATTTCCAAAGCGGACTGCTCCGGTCTTCTTCTTACTCCCTTCATCCTTCCCTTCTGGGGTATCGCCACGCCGTATGAGCTCTTCTTCAGGGTCGGCTGCCATTTTCCCGCAGTTTGGCTGGCAACGGAGTGTGGGGGGTTGGCGGCAGAAGGCACTCTGGTGTTTCTTTTGTTTTTGTTTTTTTGGGTGAGGGGAGGGGCAGGGCTGGCAGTTTTTTTTTTGTTTTGTTTTTCTCCAAACACGCGCTCTGGCTGAAGTTATTTGGTGGTTTGTCAAATTCTGAAAGGGGGAATAACGGGGACGTGTAACAAATTTTTGTTTTTTTACGAAAAATCCACCCAAAATAGAATAACTTTGCCAGGAAATACAATATCTGACACCCCCAACTACATGTTTGGAACGATAATCACTTCTTGATACACATTCGATAGAGCAAGTCCTGACTTGGTTATCTACATATATCGTCTACGAGCTGTCTTGGGTTGCTGTTTCGTTGTGAACGGATCCTTGGTTGCGACAAAATTCAAGTAAGACAAATTCAGTCTATTCAAGGTTAGAATCGACATCTTTGACTCAAGTTTCTTCCGATATCTACGCAAAATAGACACGAAAACATTTTAACAATTGCACGTTATGGACCGACAAGCAGGAGCGGTAATTTCGGCGCTGGCACTATCCCGCGGCCCATGTAAATGTAATGTTAAAATCTGAACCTCAAACCCCTTAACATGAATGTATTCCAGACATGAAGATTAGAGAAAAGTGAGAAGTAACCTAAAATCCCTTCACATGCAAGGAGACAGCCGAGATATGAGGATACCTAGACGACAGCGTGGTTCTCGACTCTCAGCGACCGTAGCGCGCTTTGACGATCTCCTTCTGGATTTTTCTGTCGACTTTATTGGAGGGATTACCAACCACGATTGCTCCTTCAAAGAAGGTTCCAATCGCCGCATTGCTGTTGTCACCGCCAATGCCCAGAACAATGGCACCCCGTTTTTTCATCACTTCATACCCTTTTGGTCGAGGGCCGTCATACGTGGTTTGAAGCTTTCCACGCTGCGCATTTCCTTGCTTGAGTGCAAACGTTCCGCCGGACCGGCCTTTGAGCATCGCGACCGTGAATTGGTGGTTCACGGGGGGGATATTTGGACAGACTTTGTTTTCTTCACAACCAAAGAGGCCGTCCTCGAGATCCGCGAGGACCCATGGACCACCCCCTTGGCCCTTGGTCCAACCGGTACAATTCCCGAGGTACAGTGCTTCCATCGTGCCAGGACCGTCATCATTGTTCGTCGTTTCAGCGTTCCCGTAATCGAAGCAGCATCCATCATTGAAATGCGTGGCATCCGCGACCATGTACATAGCTTCCGCTTCGTCATCCGTGGCAATACCATCGGTATTGTCGTTGCGATAGCCAATGCCGGTTTCAACCCACACAGCATAAGCCTTGTGGCCGTGAATCGTGATGGGAAACCGATCCGCAAGCGCGGGGCCTTCGCCTTCCCGCTTGGCTCCACCTCCCGGGGCTGCGGTCAAGTGATTCTTCTTGCCCGATTGGTCGTAAATAATTGTAATGTGGCATTGTGTGTCCTTACAAAACGTGTCTTGCGCGGACGCGTTGACGATGCCGCCAGGGCACAAGGGCAAAATGTCCATTTTGCTCTTGTCGGACGCACGGGTAACTTGATACAGGCCACGTGCATAGTACTCGTACAGAGCTCGAACGGTGCTGTGTGCAGCCACGCACGGCGTCCCCGCGGCTTGGTAGACATCACATGGACGAGCGGTGGCAGCTCCGACGAGAAGCGCAAGAAAAAGAGAAGGACCACGGAGCATTGGCAAGCTAGTGTCTGTTTGGAGAATGACAAGGAAGGGTGAAAGTGAAAAGTGACCGATATGGTGTCCATGAAGAGCGATAGCGGTCACGACGGGACGAGTGGACTACTTTTGCGTTTGTTTGATACTACAAACGATACCTAACGGGATCTGTTTTCGAGCCAGTCGCACAGCTGTCGAGGTAGTAATAGTGCCATAACCAAGCCATACCCCCCGTTGCCTGCAAGGTACAAATACGGAAAGTTTAGAGATAAGTATAGGCAGATCAACGAAAAAGTCTTTACACCATATCACTCGTTTAGGTAGGTCATTGTCTCGCAAATCTTCAGGTCAGGAACGTGGGTAGGTGTAGCCAGTTCTGTGCAATACTTTCTTTTGTTGAAGGGGTTGATGTGATGATACATGTAAATTCGATATGTGGAAACGGATTGGCTATAAATGCACGCTGGAAGATTTCAAGCTTAGAACAAAGATAGGACTACCTTAAGAGTTTGTTGAAGTACTCTTTAAGGTCTAAAGCTTGAGCTCGTCGTCTTTACTTTTTCGTGTGGTCATTATCTTTAGTGATGTGACGTGTCATCTATCTATGGCTTTTCAATATTCAAAGTTGCTTTGCTCAACGTTTGCAGTGCGCTAAAGTTTGCGCAAGCTATTGATCAGTCGAAAATACAGTAGATCCTGTCTAAAATAATACCCTTGGGACCACCCCTGGCCAATTAATTTACGCAGGTTATCAACTAGCTGCAGGGCGCGTCCGACTACGACGGGCACCCCTATAGGCGAACGAAGTTCGACCTGCTACAGCCAACCTTTATATGACATACTTTGTAAGAAATTTATACATTTAACAATTAAAACGCAGGTCGAACTCCGCTCGCTCTAGAAATTTCGAAGACGTTCGATGAAATGTCGGTGAGGTTGCTGCAATGATGTAATAGCGGAACAATCAGTTTCTGGGAAATTGTACCCATTTTAAGGGATAGAAATTCAATTGTAGAAAATGAAAAGAAATGCAAGAAGAAATTATACGAGAAGTACAAGAAGTATACGAGAAAAAGAATGTAATACAATATGCTAAGGTGAAAACGAGATTTAATGCGTATCTTTACGCTCAAGGGACTGTAACCTCTCATTTTCTTGTATCCGCTCGAGCATGGATCGAGCAACACCTTTGATTGATTTCCCTTCGGCAAGAAGACGTTGCGCATGGCGGGGATTCAAGTGTTCCAAGCGGTCGTAAGTGAATGGCGGGTCGAAAACCAATCCGGTGAAGTGTTTGACTCGAGAGATCGCGACGAATGACAAGCCTGCGACAAATTCAGTTGGTCCAGTAGACACCACCGGTTTCTCCAAAGTAAGTCCCTGGCATTTGTGAACCGTCAGAGCCCATGCCAAGGCCAGTGAAAATTGAGTACGAGAGCATCAGTTTCCTTTGAAGTCAATGTAACGGGGTTACATTCGAGTTACATATAATGTTGGTGTATACGAGTACACCACGGTTGAGGTCGGTATTGACCTATTTGAAAGGTGTTGAACCTTGGGCTATTTTAACCAATCAGGGAAGGGGCCATTGGTGTGGTGGTGTGTCAGCCATCCACGTGTCAGTACACAGGTGTGTACACTACATTTTAGCTAGGTACGAATTAGGAATATTCTACTTAGTATTACATATAGTTTATATTAGTTTAAATTAATTTAGGCTAATTACATATTAAATATATTCAGTTTACATTTCACTCTATTTTGCGGACGTGCGACCTCGACCGGTCGCGCGCGCAGTGAGTGTCGTAGGTAAGAGGGAGCCCTCCCTTTACTTACATCCCGCAAAGTGAATACAGCCGTTAAGGCTAAGTCGTAAACCAGCCCGGGAATCTTGGCCCCGAGTAGGAGAACTCTCCTACTAAGCCCTTTACAAGGGCGTATCGGCTAATTAGCGGTATCTACCGCTTTAAGGAAGAGTCTTCCTCTGTGCGCTAGCCGCACCGTGCGTATACGCACCGGCTACAGTCAAACTCTCGCCGAATTGGGATCAACGGGACAACTGGTTCACCACTAGCGCATTGAATTGTCAGGCCGTCATAGTTGTCAAAGTGAACCATCACCGCAGTAGTGATACGAAGGGGGGGCGAGAGTGATTTTTGTACACGATATCGACCACAGTTCCGAGAGCCCCGTTCACCAAACTTATGAGATACAAATTTCGATGAGTGCTTTCTTCTGGGAAAATGGGAAAAGATTTGCGCAGACATACCTTGATCCGTTCAAATGTTGAACGTCAGCATGACGCGGGCACCAACACAAAGCGATACGACCGCCTCCAAGCCTTCTGCCTGGTCGTCTGTGGCCGTTTCGGCACCTTCCCCGGTATGTTTCGCCTTAATACGATCGACTGGTCGATTCAAGGACAGAAGATTGTCTAAGTTGTATCTTTCATTTTCGGCCTTTGTCGTGAAAATCCGCAGAGTATCCTTGAATGTGTCGATTTAGGAGAGTGGCAGACGAGCGGGTGTCCGTTGCATGAAGCGCGTGTAATCCTCCGGGGTTACCTGGTCTTCCCGTAATCGCAGCAAGGCCTCACGGAACCCTTTCTGTTCCTCGGTCTTTCCCCGTTGCCGCATTATTTCCGTGAGTGTGACAAACGTTGTGAAGGAGACATAGGCATGGCGACCAAAGTCAGACAGGTTGTTTGTGGTACGAGCTACCTTTTGTGAGTAAAGCGGGGTGTCACCGACCGGAGGCAGTTGCATAAAATCGCCAAACAGGATGACGGCTTTTCCAGCGAATGGCAAATGGTGGGTGGAGGGAAATATCTCGCGCACGCGTCTTGCGATCCTTCCGAGCAATCTTTGGCCGATCATACTCTTCTCGTCGATGATTAACACTTCCACGTCGGTATATTTGTCTTGGAGTTCCCGAAGTTTGCGAGGTCGTAGTGCCGTAAAGCCCTAGGCGGAGATCGAGAGTTCAGAGTGGATAGTTGTAGCACCAATGTTGAAGGCATCTACTCCCGTTGGAGCCATGAAGCAATACGGGACACTCTTTCCCGCGCGTGTAGAGTGACGGAGCAGGGTAGACTTGATCGCGTGAATCAGATGAGACGTTCCTGTTCCAGCAGTGCCGCGTACGATGATCCGGGGAGCCGTTGATGAGCAATGAGTGTACCGGCCAGATCTGGGGGGTTGGAAGTGTTGATGGTGGTGGATGAAGAAGATTCTTGAATTTTCATCGTCAGAAAAGCGGAGAAGTTGACATCTTGAGGGTAGTTGTGGACAGCAGCACCCCAGTCATGATTCCTGTCCATCTCCCGATTGCCCAAGTCATCGGCAGGTGCAGTTGATCGGCGCGGTCCGAGAGCGGAGGCTACCATCCATTCTTCGCGCTCTTCGGGGTCATCGTCTTCCTGATCGCTAGCATCTTCTTCCTCCTCCTCGACATTATTTTCCTCATTGGGTGAGTACTCTTCACCGAGCGAATCCGGAGCATTACGTATGACATCTTGATGTCGTATGTACAGATCCTCCCAAGACAGGTCGCCAGAATCGGTTAAGCCGGACACGGAGCGAAACGGTACATGGAGAAGGACTTTAAGTCAACAGAAATCTTCCCATTTCGGTCTATGACGTTCTCCAGAGATGCGGGGGAAGATGCGGATGATGCGTGCTTGGGCTGATCTGAAAGGCTTCCAATGACCCTTTTCAAAACGACAGGTTCGAAACATCTCATGCATGGACTGATTTTAGTATTCTGACGATCGAGCCACGTATTTTTCGATCGGGTTTTGGACATCGGATTCTGGACCGTCATGATCTTGGTCTTCGGGTTGAGGCGCGGATCCAGATGGGCGAATGCGAAGAGAGCGGTCGACCATGTTGTCCTCGTCTTCGACTTGATCGCTATCTTGACGAGGTATACGAAGACGAACAAAATACAGAGAATAAAAATAATGGGGCAGTCCCGTAAGGAAGTGACAAGTTTCACGGGCGGAAAAGTCGCGATCGGATATTGTGCCGACCAGAAGTTTGGAAATCGATACCCGAAATGCATTGCCTCCCTGATCAGCGACATCCTTGGACCGGAGGATAGCAGCAAAGCATTGACGGCGTCAGCGGAGCTCTTCTCGTTCTTCGCAACGAACTTGGAGATGTATGAAATGGCAGCATGAAGGGAAATGACTATGTCGAGATCAACGTTTCCGCGCCTACCCTGTAGCTGTAATGCGCCGCCTTGGGCATTGAGAAGGGTGTCATTTCGCTTGAAGTCCAACGAAAGCTTAGACATTCTCGTTCATCTTGACTTCGGTTGCCTGTAGGAGGGGTTTGGGGAAGCCGAATCTGTAGTACTCCTCGTCTCTCCCCTTGAGTTTCTTAAGGTAGTATGGAGTACATTTGGTGTGGAGTTGAGCGGAATTGAGCAGCTGAATGTAGTCCCCCATTTCAAAACGAAGATTGGTGTACTCTTCATCAAAAGGATGAGTAGAGAAGACGGGGAGCTGGGCTGAGGACTGGATGCCAGTTGGTTATGATGGAATCCACGTAGTCCACCACCTGCTGGTTGACGATGGGGTCGTTGACGGCCTGAATGTCCCATTCGCTTCCGTTTTGTCGCCACCCAAAACCATGGATATGGGGAGATCCCCTCGCTTACCATTCAAAACGGTACCAGAAGTCGACGTATCCCCATTCTTTGCAGATGACGGTCTTGAAAAGGGTTTCGAACCGTTCCACAGCGAACCAAGCTGATATATGCGGGTTTTCAATAAGGTTGCTCCGTTTGGATCGGGAAGAGCCTTCGGTGTTGTCAGGAGAGGTAGGAAGCATGTCATTGATAAGTTGGTGCAGCTCTGGCCAGCGCGTATCAGCACAAATGAAAGTGAAAAAAATCAATCCCCTTGACACCCAGTTGGAGAATCATATCCTTCAACTTCATCTGCCGCTCCATTCAGTACTGCTGGGTTCCCCGAAGTGTCCGACCATACGAAAAAAAATTTTAGCGAAGGAGGAGTCATTGTGAAGCCGTTCGAGGACGTGCTCCACAGACATCGTTGCTTCCGAGGGGTGTTGGCGGATGTATACCCTGCCGGCCGTAAGTGCTTGCCACCGCATACAGGCATTGAGGGCGAAGTACCGAAAACGCGGGTCTCGGCCGAAACAGCCATCCTCGTACTTCATAAGGTGTTTGAAGTATTCCGCAGGCTTGACTTTGACGAGGCGAGGAGCTAGGAAGTCGGCGGCACCGGTGGGAAATAGATGCGGAAAGGCCTGGGAGATGTAGCCCTCTGTCTGGAACTCGTTGATGGGAGTGTCGGAGGTGGTGGGTCAGTTGAGTAGGTGCTCGGTGTCTTCATGTGTCGTAGGAATTTCGATTGACGATTTCTCGAACAGCTTGAACGAGGTGCTCGGTCTCCGTGTGCTCTTGTGCGCGTGAAGGAACGAAACTTCCACCCATGATTTCATGCTCATCCTCAAGCGCATCCTCTTCTTGTGGAGGGCCTTGGTCATTGCGGGAGGGTGAACTTGGGGCGGTTATGGTGGGTAAGAGGTGGGCAACGTTGCCATCAGACGGGAGATAATTCAAATTGTCCTCATTGATGCGGAGATGGGCGTAGTACCTATGATCAAGAGATCTGAAGTCAGTTTCACCTTCCTCCATGACAACGTGAAAGATTAACTAATTAACGTACCGATTGTTTTGAATCAGCCACAACAGGGCATCTTGGACTTTCTGGCGGCGAACACGAAAGTCTGTATAATCGTTGTCGTCGGGTGGGGTGCTCGGACCGGATGATAAGCGTTTCGATGGATGATACAAGTCGGGGAAGTTGTTGGGCAATTGGTGACACATTTTGCGGTAAGTTGATGACATGACCTATAACCATACTGACCTGGATTATAGGCGAAATGCATCCGTAAATGACAGATGAAATGTCAGAAGCTTTCAAACCTACCCCCTTTTAAGATGTGACACCCGATAATGGGAAGGACCCAGGCGATCAGCAATGACTCGACATCGGTAAATCGGTCAAGTTCAGCAGGCACCGGCACAGGATCCATGTTGTTGGCGGAGGAGAACATATGGACAACATTTCTCTTGTATTCCCCATGGCAGCGACGACACATTCCAGTCTCTTGAAGGATAGCCATATTCGGCCAAAGTTCTTTGCAAGATGGGCAATGCACGACCTTGGTGAGGTTTTTCATTAGAATACCAAAGTTCTGGAGGCGTAGTTTCTGGCTATCGGACAGCGTGTGCAAAGGATTGTTGGTAGGTGGAGTTGGCAACGGTGTGGTAGACGATGTGCCTAACAAAGACAATTTGGGATTAGCATTATAAACAAACAGAAACAAATATCGACACTCGACACGTACCTTGGTATGTGATGGATGTAGGATCATTCAGCGGTCTTGGTTCATTAGAAGGATCTGAACGATGCTGTGATGTCAACGTTTAAGGGATGATATACGCAATTGAGTCGGACTGGCTGAGATGTTGACATACCGTTGTGGGTTGTTGCAGGGTCGACAACGGATTAAGCGGTGATGAAGATTCAGATGCGGGTAAAGTTCTAAGTGGGGCATTGTCAATGAGTGGATCACAAGGACAGGAAGGTGAGATGAATATGAGGAAGAACCTAGAGGGTATAGCAGCAGGCGTCGGGGGCTTGTTTATGTTTGGTGAAGAGGCGTCAGAGATGGGGGAATGCTGAATCTCTGACAGGGGGGGCACGGCGTTGGGATCTTGCTAACTTGTTCTTGTGAAGGACGTTCTCGCGATTCGCTTGATAATATCGTCTCTGTGCTGCAGATTATTCTCCCGCTTGACAGTTTTCCTCTCTTGGTCATTCTAATACTTGGATGGACGACCACGCTTGCGCGGGATGGTGAAAGATGATCAAGGGTAGGCCAACGGCCCGTCACAAAACATGAGAGCTCACTTCGTTCGCGATTACGGAGTACTATGGCATCTGACGCTTCGTATCCCTCTCAGAAACATGCCGTACCCGTCCACAACACCGAGAGACCACAACCATCAACCAGAAAACCCACACGCAACTCTGCTCAATATTCCGCTAAAGGGAGCAGAGCACACCACAATATCGGATAATATCCGCACTGACCTTTGCAAGTATCACGCTTCAAATCCAAATCTGACGCAGAAAGATCTTGTCAGCTGGCTTCAACAAAAGCATGATTTCAACGTCAGCCAAGGCACCGTCTCCAAACACACTCAAACGGTCGGCAGAGCTGCTCAAGCTTGACCCTGAGGTAGCAAACCAAAACAGCAAACTCCAGTGGGCGGTCAAGTATCCAATGATGGAAGACGCACTCGTCGCTTGGTTCCACAGCTATCAAGACTGTGTCAACCTCAGCGGCGATCACGTATGTGAAGCCGCCCATCAGATGCTCGACAAGCTCTATTCCGACCATGATCGCAATTTCAAGTTTTCCAATGGCTGGCTCGAGGCATTCAAAAAGCGCCATAACATCCGCTCGCACCGGCAGTGTGGTGAAGCGGACCCAAGAATTTTGGTCGTTTCCGGTCAGCGGCAGACCGATCGGCTTATCGGCGATCGGATTGGTGGAAATCCAGGAGGCTTTTAAGCCGGTCATGTGCAAGGAGTGTCAAGAACACGGATTTGGGTAAGTCACATGAGATTGCGTGTACTACATATTTTCATGTTTGGTACATATTGGGGACTATAGGGGGTAGGTAGATTTTGGTTTGGGTTTTGCCAGTTTTGGGATTTGCCAAGTTTGGGTTTTGCTTCGTAAAGGTTTTGGCTTTAGCTTCGTCGAAGAAACCGTTGGACGTCTAACTCAACCGGGGTCGTTTCGCCTTGCACGTCAGTCGCCTCTGCACGCCGCAGAGTGTTTTGGGAGCGGAGGGTCAAGTAATCCCCTCCAGCTCATAATACCCGGCAGGGACGCGTCATAGACGCATTTGGCCCGCCGGAAGTCCCTCGACGGGAGTGCACTTTGTTCGACCTCTCAAGTTTAAGCTGTGCACGTTTGGAACGTGCTATTACGTCTATTGGATTATTTCGTGGAGATATCGTTCGTGGAGTGTGTCACGTTCTCATTTGGATCTCCCTATTGGACTATTGGACCCTATTGGATTACTGGAGTTTATCTCCCATATTGGTCGGGCTTTACGATCGGATCAGCTATCTGCCCTCTGGAGTATACTCATTTCAAGTATAACTGGTCTACCCGTACCCAGGGTGAAGAGTTCCGCCCAGGGTACATTACCCAGCACGGTCTACCACATTTAGACCACAAGTCAATTCCTAGCGCCGATCCACCGAGTGTGTTACCAGCCCAATCCATCTGGTACACAAGGTGAGATGCAGAACAAATCGGACCAGGCGTCCTGTGTTGATTATCGGTCGTCTGCCAGCAGCGGACGATCCGATCGGATCGAAGGCGAAGGTTCGCGGGCTACCCCCCCCCCCGTAAGTTGGAAGTCCGGGCACGATGGTTGTCAGGTTCTCTACACTACGTTGTTCGATTTTGAATTTGACTCCACCACAATGGTGCGCGTGCCCGGATCACTTGGTGATCGTGGATATCACCGCAGCAATATTCACCAAAGAATTGATTACAATGAATTGAATGTGGAATCGTTCTGGAGAGAACATACGGAACGGCTATCGCCTTATTTTCTCGTTGTCGATAAGGATGGCGATGTACGATCTTGCCGGGTGGAGGACCAGATCGGGATTAATAAGTGTTTTCCTCCCCATAAGGCTCCCACCGGAGCCGATCGGGACTATAGCAGGTATTGCTATAGTTCCGGAAAGGATCAGGGCAAAAGTCCTGATCCTATGCATTTGAATGAATATTTTGACGAAAATAAAATAAAAAGCGAAAACTACATGGAGGCTGATCGGAACGATCCAGCCCCCCCCCCCAAGGTTCCCAAGCAGAGGCTCAGAATGCCGTCCGAGGAAGACGACTTGGAAGAGAAGTCGCAGGTCGGGGATGGGGTCATCAAAGAAGAAGACCTGACCAGGATGTACTACATCCACGAGTTGATGCGATTTATTCGCGAAGACCAGGTCATGCGGATTATAGACCCCCAGATCCCCGATCGCCTTCTCGTACCCACCACCTAGCCGATCCAAAGCGATAGACCGTTACTGTTAGTGGAGAACCTTCTGGAGATGTTGGCCGAGGTCGGCATGAAAGTGCGAAATCTCTTCAACGTGCAGAAACTCTTCGATCTGGATACTTGTAGGTTGGAGATGTTGATGTCGACTCTCCGTGACCATTTGGTGCCGTTGGTGGGGGCGGTGCGCCGCCCAACTCCCACCGGGGCATTGAAGGTCGCCGAGACCACGGCAGCATACGACGATGCGTGCTCCGACGATAAGTCGTCGTATCAATCTCCACCCGCCTCTAACAACTCATCGGAGTTGGAGGTCGGTGTAGAGCGGATGACCATGGGGTCGGACCAGACCCCATGGGAGCATAAAAAGGACGTGCGGCAGCAAAGGGCTGCATGCCGGTCGGGGCCCCAGGAGACCCCCCAGGCTGCAGTACCTCCAACGGAGGAAACCAACACGTTGCCAATGACCCAAGCCAACGTCCAAGCCATGTTTGAAGCGATGCTGGAGCGTTTCTTGGGAGATCGATGCCGATCACCTCCGCGCCCACATGCCCAGGACCGATCTGCCCGGCAAAACGTCAATATTTGCCGGGATGTGGATATGGAGTCAGTGGCATCAGCGGATAAGGCTATCCGAGGAGGTAAACCAGTTAGAAAAGGAAGACGCAAGCCGCAACCAACCCAACCGCGCCGATCGAGCAAGAGTAGCGATTACGACATGGAGTCGGTCGGCGATCCGGGTGACCACTATGGGTCAGACGGTGCAGGGGCGGGCAGAACGCGTAAGACTAACCTAGCCTCTACGAACACATTTGATCTTGGATCTGCCGCGATTCCCCGTATTCGTATGGCTGCGACTACGGACCTCAAAGACTTTACTGGTAAGGACGCCGACGAAGAGCAAGCCTGATCGTGGTTTGGTCGGTTCAAGTCTGCTTTCTTACGAGATCATACACCAAAAAATGAACGGTGTCTGATCTTCAGGTATCTGCTGAAAGGACCGGCTGCGAACTGGATCCAACAGTTGGGTCGGGATGTCCGATCTGACTGGGATCTGCTATGTTCAGAATTTGAGGGGCAGTACTGCAACTCCGGATTTTCTACCGCCAGCAAGTATCACCATATACAGAAGCGGGGCGACGAGACTCCGATCGAGTATTTGCACCGTCTGAACGTGGCTTCAATTCGCGCCGGGATAGTGATCAGGGAAGGCAACCCGCCGACCGGTGCCGCTATGGAGCACGTGGGTCACTATATTAGTACCCTTGATGACCAAGAGCTGGCAGATCAGCTCACTCTGCTGCGCCTAAATGATGTGACGGAAGTGGAGCAGACGTTGCGGACGCTGCAACACTCGCGCAGTATAAGGGCGAAGGTCCCCGTTGGATCGAGTCGATACAGATCGAAGACCCAGACCGACCCTGTGAAGAGGCTCTTAACCGGATCGGCCCGTGCTGTCAAGGAGATTGTGACTGAAGACAGCACCGGGTCGGAAGAGGAAAGTAGCAGCCTGTCCAGTCGGGAGTCGGATGAGGACCAGCGTCGCCACGTTTTCATCACGGAACCTGACCCAAGAACCAGATCGGCGCCTAACCAGGCAGATCGGAAGGGCAGGAGCGGGAACAAGTCCGACCCGGACCGACCTCGCAAGAAGTGTTCTCACTGCGGGTCGAGCAAGCATTACGGTTGGGACTGCTGGAAGAAGTTAACATGCAAGAAGTGTGAAAGACGCGGTCATCCCACCGATCACTGCCTATTCGTGTGCAAGTCATGTGGAGAGATCCACGAGGCCGGCCAGTGCAAGATTGAAGAGTTTTTCAATCTGATGCGCAAATGGTATGTGCCGAATAAGCACGCGGGGATGCTTCCACCGGACGTGGAAAAGATGTTAAACTAGAACGCTCGCCAGGTTGGAATCTGGATCGAGCCGAGCGGTCTACGTTTGGAATCTATGAATATGTCGGCAAGGAGAATAAAACCGACAATACATGTTCTGTTCTCAATTGCGTCTATCGGGATCATCCGGTCTACAATCTCACGACCGATGAATATACCCGATCGAAGGTGGTCATGCAGCTGGATCTGCTGCCGGGGGAGTCTCGCGGATACTGGAAGTATCATGCGCCCGACAAATGGTTTAATCAGGCGAAATCCTGTGTTAAGATTAACAACCAGAAGGCGACGATGTTGTTTGACTCTGGGGCCGAAATATCGATTATAGACTCCGCCTTTTCTCGTAAGGTCGGATGTCGTATAGACGATACCCAGAGACAAGAATGCGTCGGGATCGGTGAAAATTCTTATATGACCGAAGGAAGGACGCGCGTGAAGATCACCCTATCGGGTGCGTTGGTCTACTTCTTCAGCGCTGGGGTTGGCAAGCTGACCGGTCAGGATGCCCTGTTAGGCATGGATTTTATGTTGCCGGCGGGTATTCGCCTGGATTTGTCTCATGGAGTGCTTACACTCCCGGATGAGGTCCAGATCCAGTTAGCTGGTCGGCGGCCCCTATACGGATCGCATACCGACCTGGTCAGGTGGGGTCAAGATGTCACCATTCCAGTCGGCCAATCCGCTGAAAACCCGGTCGATAAAGGTTTTCTATCAAGGAAGTTATGGGTGACCAGGGGCGACCGGTGGGTGCCGACCTTTGTGAAGAGCGCCGGCCGGTTTGATTACGTTTGACTCACTAATATCGGTGACAAGCCGCTTACGCCCGACAACAATACTATTGTTGGCATGTGGCTAGCGGAAGGGAAGGTGCTAAGAAAGGCGGGGTTCGTCTCGATCGGATCGAGACGGTATGTCGAGTGGCAGAACTTGGCAAACCAAGCGACCACCGATCGGGTCAGCGATGATGGACCGGTGGAAGAAGATACCTCGCCTATGGTGGAACTACCCATCTATGCAACCCCGAAGAAGATGATGGTTCGAAGGAAGGCACCGCAGTCGCCGGACACGGTTGACCATCAAGCAGATGAGCCAAGGTTCTTCAACATGGTGGTTTCACAAGAACAGGCGACAGAGGGGCTGGAAACAGAAACAGAAAAAAGGGAACATGAGATTGCTGGGGAGGACCACTGTAACGGGTACTCCCTTTGACTACAACACTCACTTCGCGCGCGACCGGTCGAGGTCGTGCGCCTAGCAGTATTAGAGTGTTTTGTAAACTGATTTATATTTAATATGTAATTAGCCTAAATTAATTACATTTAGTGTCGGTGTACATGAGTACACTACGGTTGAGGTCAGTATTGACCAGTTTGAAAGGTTTTGAACCATTGGTTATTTTAACCAATCAGGGCAGGGGCCCTTGGGTGGTGGTGTGTCAGCCATCCACGTGTCGGTACACAGGTGTGTACACTACATTTTAGCTAGGTACGAATTGGGTATATTCTACTTAGTATTACATATAGTTTACATTAGTTTAAATTAATTTAGGATAATTATATATTAAATATATTCAGTTTACAAAAATACTTAAGACTGCCAGGCGCGCGACCACGCCCGGTTTCGCGCGCAGTGAGTGCAGTAGCTAAAGGGAGCCCTCCCTTTAGCTACACCCTTAGTAAGGGAGCCTTGCCGTTAAGGCATTAGCGGAGCTAGGCGCGCGGCCACGCCCGGTAGCGCGCGCAGTGAGTATTGTAACCTAAGGGAGTTCTCCCTTACGCTACCTACCTTTGTAAGGGAATCCTTGTTACAAGGGGTTAGCGAAAGCTATTTGTAAACCACTCCGGGAATCTTTCCCCCGAGTAGGAGAGCTCTCTCCTACTAAGCCCTTTTTTAAGGGTGTAACAGGACTGATCCTGTTACAAGCTTACACTGTGTTGTGCGAGGAAGCGCGCAATACAAAAGGGGTAGGATTAGTTGATGACAACTAATCCTATACTAAAAGTAAATATATAAATATTTACTTATGGGTTAGAACGCAAAATTAAGATTGTTTATTTAATGGGTGGTTAGCGGCTTATAGTATAGTAATTACCTAACTAATATAATAATATCAAGTATTCAACTAACTGTACTATTAGTTAACCTGAAAGATTCCGTATTTTTACCGAATCGACTTTTCCTTAGTAGATTATAATAACTTATAATATATTATTTGAATTTCAGACAACGCGTCTAAAACTCAACTGTGATATTCTAACTTGAATATCAATTATGTAATGGCACCCCATTACAAAGGGCGTATCGGCTAAGTAGCGGCGAACGCCGCTTAAAGGAAAGTCTTCCTCTGTGCGCTAGCCGCACCGTGCGTGTACGCACCCGGCTACATCTGGTAGCACTTGTAGTCAATCCAGCACCTGTGTTGGTGATCAACATCCTCTGCAAGGGATGGATCAGGACGATTGGGGTAAGCTAACCCCCGTCCAACAGGAAGCCTTTAAAAGGCTGTTACTCATATTGGGTGAGGATGGCATGTGCCATCTAGTGGATCAGGGCCTCGATGCCGTGCGTGAAAGGGTGAATGCCCTTATCGCCCATGAGGCGAGTCATCGCGGGAGTTATCCCGCGTCTACGGGGGTGCGCCCTCCGATGTCCCTTAAGATAAATGAATTCACCGGCGAGAAAGGTGAAAACCTTTATGTGTGGCTTCGAGAGGTTGAAACCGCATTCGCCACAGCGAAAGTGATCGAGGATCACCTGCAAGTGGGACTTGCACTGACCCATCTTACGGGCAAGGCCCGTACATGGGCGTTTACGTGTCCGGATGCGGTCACGGACGTGTTCCCAACCTTGGAGGTCCTTAAGCAAAAGCTTATGGACATGTATGCAACGCCTTATCTGGTTTTTCAGAATCCTCTTGCGCTTCTGAGGTGCCGTCAGGGCACTAGGGACTTGGAGACATATGTCCAAGAACTGAAGACCCTGTTGGCAGGGATGTACGCGAAAGCGCATTCGGACGATGTGTCCATCCCCGTATTCATGGGTGGGTGGCCTTAAAGAAGGGCCATCACGCTCGGAACTGTTCCGATGCCGACCCCAATCCCGGAGGGAGGCTTTGAATATGGCGTTTAACGCCGAGAGGAACTTTCGTTCCTCTAAGGTGGGTCCTGAACCCATGCACCTGAGTCAGGTCGAAGTGGAGGGGAAACCTTCCACTAAGAGTCACTCTGACTCTTTTTTGCAGAGATTCGAAGCGGAACTCTTAGCTATGTTGCAGCGGCGTGGGCCGCTAAGGTGCTTCCTATGTGGAAGAGTGGATCATCTGCGGAACAGATGTCCACAAAATCCCCAGCGAGATAGTCGCTGGAAGGGGCCGAGGGCGGTAAAAAGGCCCTCGCCCAAGCCGTTAGGAAACAGCGGCTCCCAGTAGGTTCGGGGCGCCTTACTGGGGGACCCCTCAGTGCTGTTAAACTCCAGGGTAGGGGACGACAGCACAAAGCCCCGAGGGAAGCGGTGCTTTCTAGCACCGAGGGAAGCGTTGCTTTCTAGCACCGAGTTGGTGTACCAGCCAGGTTTGCTGGTAGTCCTTGCGGACGTGAAAGGCTTTGATAAGCCTTGGAGAGACTTGATAGACTCTGGAGCGTCTGACAATTATGTCAGACGGACTTCTGTTGAGAAGAGTCGGCTATATGACGAGGACCTAGAGGCACGTTCTCGTGACGTTGTCACGGCCCATCTAGCGACGGGCGTATAGGTTTCTGTACCCAAGGTCTCGATTGACCTTGAGCTGAAGTTTGCAAACTTCGATAGCTAAGAACTTTGCCTAGTCCTGGATTTGGACTCATTCTGGGCATGAAGTGGCTGGAACGCCACGAGCCAAGGATAGACTGGAAGTCTAAGTCCATTGGATCAACGCACCCGCGATCGGGTGAAGCATTGGCGAGTCATGAACCCACCTTTGCTCGATCGCAAAAGCGATTTTGGCGTGAGATGCCATATATTGGGATGTCTGAGATGATCAATCCCAATGAGGTCAAGGAAGATCTCCTTGACGAGGGGGATTCGGCGATTAATCTCCGCGCCTATATAGGCTAGACTGGTGAGTCGCCAGTGTTAGAGGTGGATTCCTCCGAGGTCAAGCGCGATGCGCTTCCTAGAGAAGAGACCCGAAGTTTGTCTCTTCTGCAGGTCGGAATTGATTCCGACCACGCCGTGTTCGGCGAACAAGTTGCGACTCCAGTGGTAGGGGTAGAGACCCCTGTGGTTAAGCGCGAGGCGCTTCCAAGCGAAGAGACCCGTAGTTCGTCTCTTTAGCACGTCGGAATTGATTCTGACCACGCCTTATTAGGTGATACCGGCGAGTCACCGGTGGTAGAGGTAGATACCTCTGTGGATAGACGCGATGCGCTTCCAATAGATGGGGCAATTGACTCCCCCCATCTGGGTCCCGGGATGAGTCCCGAGGCCAGTGGTCAGCAGTCCTATAGGATGCTGAATAATGTGACAGGTGTTGTCACAGAAGGATTAATCCTTGAACGGTTTCCTGGGGTAGGCGAACTGTTTTCATTGGAGGAGATGTCCTTCAACGAGTTTGGAACTGCTTTGAAAGCAGGTGAAATCGACGAGGTTATCGTATTACGTCCGGAAGAGGATTTGAACTCCTCATCCACGATGGACGAGTCAGTTTTGGTGCAAACCAAAAAGGCATTGAATGCCCGAAGCGGTCTCAAGATCCTCACGGATCCTGAGGACCCTTACCATTCCTTACTTAAGGAATTTGGAGATGTCATTACTGACAACCCGCCGATGGGGTTACCACCGGATCGGGGTGTCCGACATGAAATTGATTTGGTTCCTGGAACCAAATACTGCGTCACTAGGCGCGTCACTAGGCAGTGGCCTCTCCCCAAGGAGAAATGCGACGTCATCGACGCATTCTTCAAGGGCAAAGAAGAGGCAGGCATGGTACGGGATAACACGTCTCCCCACTCATCTCCCACTTTTGTGTTCGTAAGCCGAGCGGAAAGTGGCGCATTGTGCATGCGTACAACAAGCTAAATGCAGCTACTGTACCCATGCAGACTCCGATTCCTCGGAATGATGTCCTCCAGAACAATATGGCGGGCTGTACTGTGCATATTGCCTTAGATCTGGTGGACGGGTATTATCAGGTGCTCATGCGAGCATCCGATATTCCGCTTACAGCGGTCAGCACGCCTATTGTCATGCTGTGGGAGTGGCTTGCTATGCCAAAGGGGCTTTGGAATGCGCCAGAGACTTTTAATCGCTTGGTGACTCAACTCTTCTCCCCTCATAGAAAGTACGCACAGACGTACTTCGACGATATATTCGTATATAGTCGTGCGGAAGGCGACTTGTCTGATATTCAGACGCACCTGATACATCTTCGAGCGGCACTCGAATGTGTGCGAGAGCAACAGTTATATGCAAACGCATCCAAATGTATATTTGGTGCTGAGTAAATTCCTTTCCTCGGATGCTTCATCAGTAAGGATGGAGTGCGTGCGGATCCCGCGAAGGTGAAAGCCACTGTGGAGTGGCCTTCGCCTGTAAATCTTAGAGATTTACGGAAGTGGCTTGGATTAGCCAATTATCACCACAAATACAGTGAGAACTACGCTGAAATGGCGAAGCCATTGACGGGCCTTCTTAAGAAGGATGTTGACTGGTGTTGGGAAACCAAAGACCAAATCGCTTTTGAAGCGGTTAAGGGTAGCTTGTTAAAAGCTCCCGTTATTGCTCTCCTAGTCTCTGGGAAACCTTTTAGCGTCGTATGCGACGCCTCCGATTTCGCAATGGGATGTGTTTTGTTACAAGCAGACGACGTGGGACGAGATCGCGTGATTGCGTTTGAGTCAAGACAGCTTAAAGCTGCGGAACGGAATTATCCCGTTCATGACAAGGAGCTACTTGCAATGAAGTATGCTCTTGTCAAATTTAGGGTTCATTTACTCGGCTCAAAGCCGTTCGTTGTTTATACTGACCACGCTTCCTTACGGACAGCGACAAAGTCGCCTCATCTCTACCAACGGATGGCCCGTTGGCTATCCTTCTTTGCGGAGTACAATTTTGAGATAATTACAAACCGGAAAAACAGAAATGTACTTGAAGACGCGTTGTCGCGTCGTCCCGATTACGAGCTCGCTCAGGCGACATTCGTCACCTCGTCTGTGGAGGATGTCATACGCCAGGCGTATGAGAAAGACCCACAGTGTACGGCGCTTATCAGCGCGTTGGGTGGAAAGGGACTTGGCTCGTCTGAGCCAACCCTGTCAAGTCGAGCTAAAGCTCGTTTACACCGTTACAGGTACTGTGACGGTTTGCTATATTATAGCACGGGCGCGGAGGACACTCCGCGGGTGGTTGTTCCTCATGATGAGGAACTGAAATATAAAGTCCTCTTTGAGGAACATGACGCCCCTACCGGGGGTCATTTAGGTCGGGATAAGACCTACGAGCTTTAAGAGCTTTGTATTGGTGACCCAAAATGTACAAGTGGGTCGTTGCGTATATTCGCACTTGTGAGTCATGCTAGAGGACCAAACCCTCTACAGATTGAGCTGCTATAGGAAACAGTTGGAAATTGCCAACTGTTCGTATGGACCAAGTCAACCTATAGCATACAATTGAGAATTGCCAATCGTTTGTGTGGGCCAAGTCCATCTATAAATATGAAGGTGAGCCTTTGGCGGAGTAGCCGTTCCAACGGCGTGTTGAAAATCCATTAGGATTTTATCTTCGGTTTTACCGAAGGCCGGTTCCACCGGCGTTTCGGTCTTTGTAGACCGTTTGAGCAAGATGCTCACCTGGCAGCGGTGCCAGAGTCCAGTTATGGACAAGACGGAACGCGTTAATCGCGTGAAATCCATTAGTATGGATTTACCGTAGGATTTTCCGAAGGGAAAGGCCAGTTTAACCGGCATTTCGGTCTTTAGACCGTTTGAGCAAGATGCTCACCTGGTAGCGGTACCAGAGTCCATTGATGGACAAGACGAAACGCGTTAATTGTTTTCTTGAGGATATTCTCCGGAGCTTATGTCCGGATGCTCCAAGAGTTGGAGTGAGATGCTTCCTATGACCGAATTTTCCATAAACAATTCGGTGCATGCGTCTACGGGGTTCACCCCGTTTAATGTGAATGGATTAGTAAGTCCGGGGTTACGTTGACGCCACGTGTGTGTGGCCCAGGGCTTGAGGGGGAGGAGTACCCGATATCAGCCCTGTATGCTCCTGTCCGTTTGTTTGGCCTACCCGTCTGGGCGGCCGGCAGGCTGCCCGACCGCGTGCAGCTCGGGTATGCGCTTGTAGCCGCCACGGCTCGCGCACTGGGCGCTTTCCACGTCCCCAGTGTCCTAGACGAATATATTGTTGTTTGTTTGGCCGACCCGGCATGGCGGCCAGCAGGCTTCCCGACGGCAAGACGGGGCGGAGCGTCTGATGGCGCGACTCCATCATCGGGGTCAAACCCAGTATTTGGTGAAGTGGAAGGGTTATCCACATTCACAGAGTTAGTGAGAGTTCGAGACCCCCCCTGCGGCAGGATTGCCGTGACGTCGTTGACGCTTTCGAGCGGGAGAATCCCACTGAGAGTCAACGACCAAAGGGGCGGAAGAATCCCCTTCACTCCCAGTAGCTGGGAGTTCGCCGGAGGCAGATGCTGTGCTTGCATTGCTCTCCGGCACCACATCGAGAGCGGAGCGCGTATAATAAGAGGCAGGTAATCGCCCTTGCGTTTTGGCCTGGGAATAGTACAAGCGTAGAGCCCTCTCTACCCTAAAGTCGTCTTCGGAAAAGCTGTTATACAGCGCATCAAAACTAGGGAGGCGTTTCTCTCCTTCCGCCCAAGCGCGGAATACCTGTTCTGCGTCTTCGACGCTTTCGTCCCGCAAGATAAAAAAGGGAATCTCGCGGATGATATCCACGAGGGCACCGCGTGCCTGCTTCCCGAGACGTGTCCAGTAGGACTTAACAGTAAAATGTTTCGGCGTTAGTAGTCGGGCCCGGAGTTGGTTCCGACGCGCAATTTCACGCGGCAGTATAGCCGCTGGACCAGGGGTATAGGAGGCTAAACCCCTCTTGACCGCGTTCTTAGCCCTCTTTTGAGGGTCGCGAGGTTCCTTCCGTGCCCGTACGGCACGTCGGGCCTCATGAACCGAGGACGGTTCATTGGTGGTGGTTGCCTGTGGCAACCAGGAGGTATCACCCCTAGAGGGTAACGGTGGCGCATGAGTTAGTGCGTTTTCCCCACGCGTGGGGAATGGTTTGGGCGACCGACAGCGCCGTTCGGCGCTGTCAGCGTGACCAGCCGTTGGGGAGATCTCCCCAAGGGCATCCACTTCCGAGTTATCAGAATACTTTTATTCCATAACACCACTAAAGGTGTTCATGGATAGCCAGAGGTACTGGCGTTGGACTTCTCCAACAAAAATTGATTTATTGCGTAAGCAATAGTCTTGATGGGAGAGGATGTAACGGGGTTACATTCCAGTTACATTTAGTGTCGGTGTACATGAGTACACTACGGTTGATGTCAGTATTGACCGGTTTGAAAGGTTTTGAACCATTGGTTATTTTAACCAATCAGGGCAGGGGCCCTTGGGTGGTGTCGCGTCAGCCATCCACGTGTCGGTACACAGGTGTGTACACTACATTTTAGCTAGGTACGAATTTGGAATATTCTACTTAGTATTACATATAGTTTATATTACTTTAAATTTTTAGGCTATTTACATATTAAATATATTCAGTTTACATTTCACTCTAAAGCGCAGACGCGCGACCTCGACCAGTCGCGCGTGCAGTGAGTGTCGTAGGTAAGAGGGAGCCCTCCATTTATCTACACCCTTAGTAAGGGAGCCTTGCCGTTAAGGCATTAGCGGAGCTAGGCGCGCGACCACGCCCGGTCGCGCGCGCAGTGAGTATTGTAGCCTAAGGGAGTTCTCCCTTACGCTACCTCCCTTTATAAGGGAAGCCTTGTTACAAGGGGTTAGCGAAAGCTATTTGTAAACCACCCCCGGGAATCTTGGCCCCGAGTAGGAGAGCTCACTCCTACTAATCCCTTTTATAAGGGCGTATCGGCTAAGTAGCGGCGAACGCCGCTTAAAGGAAAGTCTTCCTCTGTGCTCTAGCCGCACCGTGCGTGTACGGACCCGGTTACAACCACGACGGCGCGCCTAAGCAGATCGACGTCGTCGAGGAGCAGCCCGCCGATCGGGAACAGCAGTGTACAACCGACCAGGACGGTTTGGATGATATTGCCCCAGAAGACGATCAAGTTTGAATACATGAGGGCGGGGATCAGTACATTCAGGAGCTGGAGAGCCAGATGGAAGTCCTCCCTGAAGTGTCTGCCTATCCGCCCGAAGTCACCTTGGACGATCTACAAGTGGGTGATCGGGATGTCAATAACCCCTATCAGATCGATCAGCTTAAGAAGATCATCTGGAAGAAGAATCATCTGCTGATAGGTAAAGGCAATGCCTTATCCCCTGCTGCTCGAGGAGCAATCTGTGACATCGATGTTGGTGATGCCAAGCCGATCGCCCAGCGATGCCGACGTGTGGCGCCACAGTACCGTGAGAAATTGTCTGATCTGATTAAAGGACTGTTTGCTACCAAGATTATCAAACCGTTGACCTCCCTTGGGCCTCGCCGATCGTGATTGTAATCAAGAAGAACGACGTCGACATCAGGTTGTGCATCGACTATCCGTTGGTAAATCGGCTGACCAAGCTTATGGTGTACCCGATGCCGCTGATCAGCGATCTGCTAGAAGATCTGGACAAGACCCTATGGTATTGCTCGCTGGATATGGCAATTGGATTTTGGGTGGTTTCGATGACCGATCGTGCTCGCGAGATTTCCGCATTTGTTAGACCGTTCGGTCTGTTCGAGTGGAACCGTATGCTGTTCGGTTTGAAGAACGCGCTCCAGATCTACCAGAGGCTGATCGACAACGCACTGTATGGACATTTCAAGATCAGTACCGATCAGGACCCTACCAAAAAACCATGATGTATTTACAGAGGGTGAACCCGATCGGGAAAGTAGACCGTCCGTTTTGGTGAGGTGATCGTATATCGACGACATTCTGATCCCTGCCTCGTCATGGAGCGATCTGTGCGAGAAGGTTGAACGGTTGTTGGAGACGTTCGATCGCTGGAACCTGTCGATCAGTGCTGTGAAGAGTTTTTGGGGCATGTCCAAGGTCGCCTACCTGGGTCACATGGTGTCAATCAGTGGGTTGGAGGCTAATCCTAAGGATCAGGAATCACTGAGCAACATCCCGTTTCCCAGATCTCTGATGGCAATGCAGTCCTTCCTAGAGAGCCTGAATTACTACATCCGCTTCATTGAAGACTTCGCGGTCTACGCGGCCGTGCTGTACGAGCTCCGGGAAGTCGACTATCATATGTTGCGCGAAGGAGATCGGGCAACTTTACGGGAGGGATGCGACTCTGATCTGCCTGCAGATTTTCTGCCGGTGGAGGAAGATGACTATATGAAGCGTGCACAGGTTGATTTCGGTATGTTGAAGGTCAAGATGGCGACTGCACCGATTCTCAGGCACTTCGATCCGTAAAAAATGCCGATTGTCATTAAGTATGCTAGTAAGTGGGCCATTTCGGCCACTCTAGCGCAAGAACATGATGGATTGTACCACCCGGTCACTTTTACGAGCCGGGCGTTGAAGCCGAACGAGTCAACTATGGGATCGTTGAAAAGGAAGTTCTGGACTTACTACGGATTTTGGATGTGTGCTATAACCTGCTGGTCGGCCGACCTGTAAAGGCCCTATCAAGAAAGTCAACATTGGACTGGCTGTGATCAGCCAATGGGATGGACGGTCGGCTCGGCAGATGGTCAGCGATTCTGTCACAGTGGTCCCTCGAGGTCGTCATGTGCACCAAGGGAGAGGAAGAGATATTGGGCACATTGGCTGCCAGTATCACCCCTCTGTCTGAAGTGGACGAAGCCCTGATGGCGATTGCCCCAAGGAAACAACCTCGACAGTCCATCTCTATGCCGCCACCGATCGTCGATCGGGATGAGGAACTCCTGGTCTTGAGTTTCGACGGATCGGCTAGCGTGAAGAAGAAGGTCGGCTCCTATAGTGCCATACTGTGGAAGTTACCACAATGGTCTATAGTAGCAGCCGCCGCCGATTTCACGCCGGACATAACGGTCAATGAGGCGGAATATCGGGGGCTCCTTCTATGTCTGGATCTGCTGGCATCACAGAAGAAAGGTCGGATCATCATATGTGGTGACTCCAACCTAGTGATAAGGCAGATCACCTGGGAGATCGACTGCAAGACACCACGGCTGAAGTTGTTAAACGATCGGGTGATGAAGAGGCTGAAAGACTATCCCAACCACGAGCTATTGCAAGTAAAAAGGGATTGGAACAGAAGCGCCGACCACCTCGCGACCCAAGCAATGCGAGACCAGACCGGGGCGACGATCACCGAGGAAGCCGTTTTACAGGAACTTATGGACATAAACAGGCTCCCGGAGGTGATCAAGCCCAAGGACAGCCCTGGTCGGGTGCATGTGATGGCCGCAACCAGATCGCGAGCTCGGAAGTCCCGCCGATCGTTCCCCAAGGAAAGGCTGAGTGAGCGCGTCGTGCAACAGCTAAGGGCGGAACGGATCCTCAAGGCACAGGACGAAGAAGAGTGGATCGTCAACCTGAAAGCATATCTGCGCGGTGAACTGTCCAAGTTGACGAATTATCAAGCGAAAGAGTGTTCCAAGTTAGCGGACAGTTACGATGTGGATGACAATGGACTGCTATATTACTGCCGTGATGTTGACCAAGACAGTGCCGATCGAGACCTACTGGCGAAACTGGTGATCCCTGAGTTGCTGCAGCCGGATGTACTTCATCACTACCATGTAAGTTTAGAAGGGGGACATCATGGCGTAGGCAGGACATATCACAAGATCAGGGCCCACTTTCACTGGGGAGGACTTTTTCGAAGTGTGCAGAAATATGTGGGCTGTTGCACAGATTGCGAGACCGGAAAGGGCAGACCGATAATCAAGGGGCGATAGCCCGGGAATATCGAAGCTACTTACCCTTTACAGGTGATAGCAATGGATCACATACCGTCGCTGCCCAGATCGACATGCGGCAACACTGAACTGCTGATCTGGATCTACCTGTTCACTGGTCCGGTGGTCGCAAAGGCTAGTTCCTCCCGATCTGCGGAGCAGATCACCCAGAGTTACGAGGAATGCGTATTCAGAAGGTTCGGCGCCAGCGAAGTTATCAGACACGATCGGGAACCTGGTTTTATGGCCGAGGTGTTCCGATCGTTCAATAACATGCTGGGCCAGAAGCAAAGCGCGACGATAACATATCGTCCGCAAGCGAACGGATCGGCTGAACGCATGGTGCAGACAATCACAAGGGCGATCAAGATGTATGTGTCCGATCCGTACCAACGTGGCTGGGACGAGTATGCAGAGAGACTGGTATTCGCACTCAACTCTTCAATCGATCGGGTCCGAGGAGAACGCCTTTTTATCTGTCGTATGGATGGGACCCTCGATCGACACTTGAAGCGGCGATACCGATCGGCTGCACTCGGACCCGCGACCGAGATGCCCGTCGTTGGCGTATGCAGGTCCAGAAGCACTATCAATATGCAGAAGAAGTCGTCAAGGAAAATTTTCGTCAGGCCACACAAGATCGGACAGACCAGAATAACGATCAGGTACGACCTCATGGTATTGAACCAGGGGCGAGGGTATGGCTATACCTCGATCGGGTTAAGGAAGGCTATGCGAAGAAGTTAGCTCACATGTGGCACGGTCCTTTCCGCGTAGCAGAGTTGATCGGTGAGCATGCTGCCCGTCTGATCACGATCGGCACGGATTACAAAGTTTTTCCGATCGGCACGTGTCCAAGCTGAAGCTGGTCAGATAATTCCCCGATCGTCCTAAAATGCCTTGTCTGGTGGACGAAGCGGAGAGATTAGATTTCGATGAGGCTCTGCTGCCGGAGGACAGTTGGGAAAGGCCATTGGAAGAGGACGAATTCGAGGTGGAAAAGGTGCTGGATGTCCGATGGGTCAAGAAGACCCGTTTTGGCCGCACCCACCGAGAATATCTGGTCCGCTGGAAGGATCATGATGAAGAAACTTGGATCGACGAACTCGACCTAAATTGTATAGCACTGATACGAGAGTTCGAGCGAGAACGAGTCAGTCGGAATCGCTTCGCAGTGATGCAGACCCACGAAGATCAAGACACACAGTATCTCCGATCAGTATATCGATCGGTGTGAATATGTGTGAGGTCAGAATTGTGTGAATTTGTGATGAACTGTGATGAACCGTGACGAAATGGAGTAGTGGAATGACGAACGTGGTGATAATTTTCGCGATGTGGATGGAAACTGTATATGATAACGTGTTGGTACAAGTTCGGAGAAAGGGATGGAATTTGGTCAAGTGATTGGATGATCAGGAATGTGAAAAGAATGATGACATGTACTATGGATTATCTGGTCAGCTAGATGCTGCATCAAGGACCATTATCTCCCCACAGACGGCCGATAGTCAGCGCCGGATGGTCTTCGATCTGGTTCTGGTACTGATTGCGCCAGGGCTCCTTCCGATCGATCTGGGCCAAAGCGTCCTTGAGGTCGGTGACCGGCTCGTCACAATGAAGACCGGGATACCAGGCGCCGTCGTCAGCTAGCACCCCGGCTTTCTCAACCCGACGCTTGGCCATATGGAGAACCACAGGATACAAGAATATATCGAGGTGGCATTCGCGGGCCAGCATCCCTCCCAGAACAAATTGGCATAGGGTCTGCCAGGCCTCGCCTGCCCGACTCCGGCGCCTCTTCGGTTTCTCTGGAACACGACCAGGCCTTGATCATGTTGCAATCGACCAGGAAGCACTAGATAGTGCGTAGACTCCCAGATCGCTTGGCTGTAAGTTTCGTTGAAAGCCTTAACTCGACCTAGGAACGAGTCGGTCCACGCAGTCGACGCAAACACGGACTCCAGCTTGGGGCGGACGAATACCTTCCATGGCTCATCTTCGTACAGACGGGCGATTTGTGGTGCTGTGACCAGGTCCGCCCGCCATGCAGAAGCGTCAGGAGTCGTGGGAGATGGAGGAAAAAGCCAGGATCCCGGGAGCGACAGAGATCGTGCTAATATCTGCTTGGTCAGGGCAGACTGGTACAAGCTACCGATCTGCCACGAGGACCATGGCGAAGTGGCATCCGAAGTCAGCGATGGGAGAGGCCGACCTCCATACAACAACCCTTTCAATCGGGCGTGCTTGTACAGCCCAGATGTGCCGGGCTGGAACGAAGGTCCCGATCCGGTCGACTCGCACGTCGGTGCAGCACCATCACCCTGGGAGCTGATCGGCTTATTAGCCCCCGATACGGGCTTTGCAGGAACGGAACCTCGGCGTCGATCTGACCGGGACTTGGATAACGCAATCATCAAGAATTAGGAATCGCTCGATCCGCCCCCCGAGGCCTCTCCGGAGGAGACCTCTATGCACTTGGTTTGCTCGACACGGGGGCTCGAGGGCGCACGAGATTTGGTGGCGATAGACGCGTCATCTGCGACCGATTTGGGGCTTGGGAGATGCGCCGGCGTCTTGGATTTCTTCTGGGGCACCGCTCGCTTCTCCTCGAGTTCGGAGTTGCGCGCTATTCCCCGCTCCCTTGAGATCTTCGTCGCGTCTTTACGCTTTTTGGACTTGGAGGTTTTCAAAATTTCGGGTGGGTCGCTTTTGGCCAATGAGTGGCGTCGGGTCCGTTCTTGATGTAGACCGACCAGAAGGGCCGATGCAGAACGGGAAGCATTAGATCGGGCATCCGGACGCTGATGCAACAAGTCAGACAACTGCTGGTAGCACCAATTCACGGCCGCCCAGCGATGTTTTGATTCCTGGGTCCAGGCGTCCGATCGGTCCTGGAAGGACTCGACCTTCCCGATCTGCTCCCGGAACACGACCTGTAACTCGCTGATCTGTCTCTCCAGTCAACACGTTGGGTGCGGAGTAAAGTCCGATCGGACTGATCCTCCAACATCTGTCGGTCGACCACTGTGATCTGTTCCAGGAGGTGCGATCGGTAGGCCTCCAAGCGGGATAGATCATGTCGTGCGCCGATCAGCCCGTCTAAGATCGGTCGGAGCTGATCGCGATGATCATGAGACTGCCGATCAGCCGTGAATAAGGCGTCGAATGTTTTGGCAATATCGGAGGGTAATTGATCTACATGCAAAGGAAGGTCAGACCAGACCCAAGATGGAAACAGACCGATCGACCTACCTCGTGTTGCTTGTTGGGCGATCTGGTCCCGGAGATGTGCGTTTTCAGCAGGCACCTCCTGCAACTTCGTGGACATGGGGATCAACGTATACACCTCCTTCCGAAGTTGCAGGAGTGAAGAATTCTTGGTGTCTAGCTGGGACTGGAGCTAACGGACTGTTTTCCGGAGACGGTCGGCCTCGATCTGATGCCGGTCCGGTGTATCGGACCCGGGAGTGCTGAGTGGAGTGCTGAGAGGGCTGTCAGATCGGGCCGATCTGGTCGGCGAATCGAGATGGGGCGATGAGGAACGCAGGGTACCTGCAGCAAAGAAGGTCAAGAAAGGTCACAAGGCGATCGGGGGTGCAAGGCAAGTACATGGTGAAGGTGGACTCGGAGACCTGTCCATTGGCGAAGTCCGCTTCTATGAAGATCTGGATATGATGAGATCGGGCCGCTACCGTTGCGCGGCTGCGACACGACTCAGGGGCGGCTGTGGTGAAGCGGACCCAAGAATTTTGGTCGTTTCCGGTCAGCAGCAGACAGATCGGCTTATCGGCGATCGGATTGGTGGAAATCCAGGAGGCTTTTAAGCCGGTCATGTGCAAGGAGTGTCAAGAACACGGATTTGGGTAAGTCACATGAGATTGTGTGTACTACATATTTTCATGTTTGGTACATATTGGGGACTATAGGTAGTTAGTTTTTGGTTTGGGTTTTGCCAGGTTTGGGATTTGCCAAGTTTGGGTTTTGCTTCATAAAAGTTTTGGCTTTAGCTTCGTCTAAGAAACTGTTGGACCTCTAACTCAACCGGGGTCGTTTCGCCTTGCACGTCAGTTTCCTCTGCACGCCGCAGAGTTTTTTGGGAGCGGAGGGTCAAGTAATCCCCTCCAGCTCATTATACCTGGCCGGGACGCGTCATAGACGCATTTGGCCCGCCGGAAGTCCCTCGACGGGAGTGCACTTTGGTCGACCTCTCAAGTTTAAGTTGCGCACGTTTGGAACGTGCTATTACGTCTATTGGATTATTTCGTGGAGATATCGTTCGTGGAGTGTGTCACGTTCTCATTTGGATCTCCCTATTGGACTATTGGACCCTATTGGATTACTGGAGTTTATCTCCCATATTGGTCGGGCTTTACGATCGGATCAGCTATCTGCCCTCTGGAGTATACTCATTTCAAGTGTAACTGGTCTACCCGTACCCAGGGTGAAGAGTTCCGCCCAGGGTACATTACCCAGCACGGTCTACCACATTTAGACCACAAGTCAATTCCTAGCGCCGATCCACCGAGTGTGTTACCAGCCCAATCCATCTGGTACACAAGGTGAGATGCAGAACAAATCGGACCAGGCGTCCTGTGTTGATGATCGGTCGTCTGCCAGCAGCGGACGATCCGATCGGATCGAAGGCGAAGGTTCGCGGGGTACCCCCCCCCCGTAAGTTGGAAGGCCGGGCACGATGGTGGTTAGGTTCTCGACACGGTGTTCGATTTTGAACTTGACTCCACCACAGCAGTTTGTAGATAGTGGCAGCCTGAACCAGCAAGTCAACCGATGAAATCGTTCCACTCCTTCGTGAAACTCTGGATAAGTACGAGTGAAAGGACATCTACAACATGGACGAGACAGGCCTATTCTTCCGGATGCAGGTAAGCTTTACGTTGTTCCGTATTTTAATGATTGTTCAATCACGGATTTTAACACAGCGGCAAACTTCAGACGGACAATTTCCTAGCCACGCGGCAACTGGAGGGCCGGAAGAATAATAAGGAGAGGATCACTGTGGCGGTCAGTTGCAACGGTTATGGTAGCGACAAGCTTCCTTTTTGGATCATCGGAAAGTTTGCCAATCCGAGGTGTTTCAAGAATGTGGTGAAGTGCTATTGAAAATTTTGAACAGCATGTACCAGTGTACCCGTTATTAAGTTGGAGCGATCGGGTTGGCTACAAGTATGCAGTGTTTGGGCCAATCGTGTGTCTGGAGTGTTTGGTGTGCAGATTTAAGGTGAGGCACACGGTTTTGCATGTAGTTTACATATTGGATTTTATTGGGTATTAAATATAGTCTTCGTTTTTCTTTGGGTTTGATAAGTCGCCGCCCCTACCACAGGGGTTATTGGGAGCAGAGGGATAACACGGTCCCCTCTAGCTCATTTTTCCCGGCCAGGACACGTAGCTCTACCGGAAGTCCCACGACGGGAAGCATCTCACTTCGTTCACTCACCCTTCAATCCCCACACGTTTGGAACGTGTTATTATCTTTCGTATTGGCTGGGTCCCCGCATCACATCGAGAGATCTGCCCCAGATTATTGGTTGGGTCAATGCGCCGTTCCGCCGTTCCGCCCCAAATTTCTATTGGCTGGGTCTACGCGCCATTCCTCCGGTCCGCCCCAGTATTTGTATTGGTTGGGTCTCCACACCGCTGCGCGGTCTTCCCCAAGTTTTCATTGCATTTGGAGTGACGATTTCCCCTCCATTTGCAGATCGGTTTCATTTGGATTATCTATCGTTGGTTTTCGGTACAAGTACCCCAGAAGGGGTACCATCCATATCGGTACCTATCAAGACCCATACTAAGCGACGGTCCACTAAGTGTGTAACCACCCATACCAATGGGTACACAAAGTGAAATGGATAAAACAAATCGGACCCGGCGTCCTGCAGTGCCGATCGGTCACCCGATCGGCTCCCAGGCGAAGATTCGCGGGGTACCCCCCGTAAGTTGGTCGGCTGGGCGCGATAGTGGTCAAGTTCCGGACACTTTGGTGTTCGATTTAGAACTGTATTCCACCACAATGGTGCGCGTGACCGGATCATTTGGTGACCGTGGATATCACCGCGATGTTTCGCAAAGTTTGGATTTTACAAGTTTTGATATGGATACTCTCTGGAGAAAACACAAGGAACGCCTATCGCCTTGCGTGGTATTGGTTGGAAAGTGTAACGGGGTTACATTCTGGTTACATTCAGTTATGTGATGTACATGAGTACAGTACGTTGGGGTCAGTATTGACCGGTCCGAAAGGTTTGGACCTATTGGTTATTTTAACCAATCAGGGCAGGAGCCCTTGGTGGAGGCGTGGCAGCCAGCCACGTGTTAGTACATAGGTGGTAAACGCTACATTTTGGCTAGGTACGAATTTAGTAAGTTCTACTTAGTATTACATATACTTTACATTAGTTTAAATTATTTTGGCTAATTACATATTAAATATACATTTAGTATACATTTCACTTAAAATACTGCAGGACGCACGACCTCGACTGGTCGCGCGCGCAGTGAGTGTTGTAGTGAAAGGGAATACCTTCCCTTAATTACCCCCTTATTAAGGGAGCCTTGTGTTAAGGCGTTAGCTTGTGCTAACTTGTAAACCAAACGGGAATCTTGGCCCCTATTAAGATAGTTCTCTCTTACTAAGCCCTTTTATAAGGGCGTATCGGCTAAGTAGCGGCACCTCTCCGCTTTAGGAAAGTCTTCTTCTGTGCGCTAGCCGCACCGTGCGTGTACGCACCGGCTACAGAAAGGATGGTGATGTTCGATCTGGTCAAGGGGAGGATCAGATCGAAATTAATGAATTTACTACTCCCCATACTGCTCCTGCGGGAGCCGATCGGCGCGAGGAACGCTTATCGCCTTGTGTAGTGGTCGTGGAAAAGTATGGATATAATCTATATGGCCAGGTGGTGGACCAGATCGAGATTAATAAGTTTATTCTTCCCTATAAGGCTCCAACCTGAGCCGATCGGGACTATAGCAAGTATTTCTATAGTTTAGGAAGGGATCAGGACCCTGTTCCTGATCACATGTATTTCGACGTAAAATTTCATGATGTGAAAAACAATATGGGGGCGGATTACCCTGATCCGACCGAATTACCAATGAGGAAACCCAAGCAAAGTCTCGAAATGCTCTCGGACGATGACGACTTGGAAGAAAAGTCGTCGATCGGTGATGGGTTTGTGGATGACAAGGAGGTGGCCATGATGTATTACATATACGAGTTGAAGAAGTTCATTCGCGAAAACGAGGTCACGCGAATTGTCAAACCCCTAATTACGGATCGTCTGCATGGACATACACCGAACCGATCGACTCGGATCGACCACTGGACCTGGTGAAGAATTTTCTGGCGATGTTAGCCGAGGTTGGGATGAAGGTGAAGAACGTTAATGGTGTTGCAAGTTGTTTGAAATTAATACGTGGAAGCTAAAACTAGCTATGTCGACTCTACATGACCATTTGACGCCATTGATGGGGGTGGTACGCCGCCCAACACCCACAATCGCGGTGGAAGCCCATAAACCCGCGGAATCACTTGATGAACAGTCACTTTCGGACAACAGCTCGCTGTATGTGTCGCCACCTTCCTCTAAGTGTTCATCGGAGTTGGACCGGATGACCATGGCTTACATTAACAGTCGCTGAGGACATAAAAAGGACGTGCGTCAGCGTGAGGAGGCATGCCAGTCAGGGCCCCAGGGGCGCCCACAGGTATCGACACCCCCCAAAAGCAACCCAGTCACCTCTCCCGCAACAGAAGGAAGCATTTAGGCCATGTTTGAAGTCATGATGAAACGTTTCATTGAAAGCCAGGGCCGATCGCCTCAGCGCCCTCATGCACCAAGTCGAACATTCCGGCAAAACGACACCGTTTACGCGTATGTTGATATGGAGTCGGTAACATCGGCGGATAAGGTGTTTGAAGGTGATGGAGTGGTTCATAATGCTAAGCGCAAGTCGCATCCAGCCCGCCCTCGCCGATGGACAAGTAGCAGCGATTTCGACATGGAGTCGAATGGCAAAATTGACAATGACTACGGTGGTACGGGCATAGGCAGTACGCGCAAGTCGAACCTAGCCTCGACTACTACTTTTTATTTCGGTTCGACGGCGATCCCAAGAATTCGTATGGCTGCAACCACCGAATTGAAGGATTTCACGGGGGGAAATGCTGATGAAGAGCAAGCCCGATCGTGGTTCAGCCGAATGAAGTCCGCCTTCCTCCGTGATCAGACATTGAAGAAATAACGGTGCCTGTTCTTCCGATATTTGATGAAGGAACCGGCTGCGAATTGGATTCAACAATTAAGTCGGGATGTCCGATCTGACTGGGACCTATTATGTGTGGAATTTTGAAGGGCAGTATTGCCACTCCGGCTTTTCTACCGCCAGGAATTACCATCACATGAAGAAAAGGGGTGATGGAACGCCGAATGAGTACCTCCATTGACTCAATGTGGCCGCGATGCGTGCAGGGATCCCGATCAAGGAGACCGTTCCACCGACCGGCGATGCCAGTGAACATGTTAGCCACTTCATTATCACGCTTGATGATCAAGAGCTGGCCGACCAACTTACTTTGCTACGTCTCAAGGAGGTAGGAGATATGGAGCAAACACTACGTATATTGCGCCACTCCAGCAATATGAGGACGAAGGTTGCTGTTGGATCGAGCCGATTCCGATCGAAGACTCAAGCTGATCCAGTGAAGAAGCCCACGTCCAGATCGGCCCGAGCGATTAAGGCGCTCGTGGCCAATGCTAGAACCGGATCGGAAGAAGAGATATCTGTTGGTCCAGCCTGGAGTCAGACGAGGAGCAGTACCGTCACATTTTCGTCTCACAGTCTGCGCTGAGAAACCGATCGGTGTCAAGAAATACCGAACGGAAGGGAAGGAGCGGCAACAAGTCAGACTCAGACCGCCCTCGAAAGGAATGTACACACTGCGGATCGACTAAACATGATGATCGGGGCTTCTGGAAAAGAGATCACCTGCAAGAAGTGTGAAAGACGCGGCCACCCTACCGATCACTGTTTGTTCGTATGCAAAGCATGTGGATAAATTTACAAAGATGGATAGTGCAAGATGAAGGATTTTTTTTAACCAGATGCACAAGTGGTATGTGCCAGCCAAGCATGCAGGAATGTTGCCACCCGACGTGGAGAAGATGTTAAACTAGGTCGCTCGCCAGGTTGAAATCTGGGTCGAGACGAGCGATCTACGTTCATCATCTATGCATATGTCGGAAAGTACAAAAAGACAATCGCAAAAAGGACAAGCGACAGGAGTCATTCAATTTACGGTCTTGCGACTGATGAATAATCCCGATCGAAGGTCGTTATGCAGTTGGACCTGCTTCCTTGCGAATCGCATGGATATTAGAAGTATCACGCTCCTGACAAATGGTTTAAAGAAGCAAAATCTTGTGGGAATATCAACAATGAAAAGGTGACGATGTCACTTGACTCTGGAGCAGAAGTCTCAATTATTGACTCCGCCCTTGCTCGTAAGGTCGGATTTCAGATAGACAACACACAGAGGCAAGAATGCGTCGGAATTGGCGAGAATTCCTACATGACCGAAGGAAGGAGGCGTGTCAAGATTACTTTACCTGGTTCATTGGTATATTTCTTTAGCGCCTGGGTCGGTAAGATAACCGGACAGGATGCGCTCCTTGGCATCGATTTCATGGTACTGGCAGGAATACGTCTTGATTGTATCCCATTGAGTAATTACTCTCCCGGATGAAGCCCAGATCCAACTGGCTTGTCGACGCCCCTTATACTAATCACACACTAATCTGATAAGATTGAGCAAGGATATTATTCCTGCGGGCCGAGCGGCGGATACCCCAGTGGAAGGGCTACCGAACGAAGAAGTTGTGGATAACCAGGGGCGAACAGTGGGTGACGACGTTTGTGAAAAGGGAGGCCGAAAAGATTACATACGGGTTACTAACATTAGTGACGAACCACTGACGTTAGGCAACAATGCGATCGTTGGTATGTGGGTGGCCTAACGAAAGTTGCAGGGAAGAAAGGGTTTATTTCGATCGGATTAAGAAGATATGTTGAGTGTCAAAACTTGGCATATGAAGCTACCACCGATCTGGTCAGCGATGATGAACCGGGCGAAGAAGACCCCTCACCTTTAATGGAAAGGCCGGATTACGCAACACCCAAGATATTCCGAAGGTTTTCAACACAGTTACCTGATACAGTGGGCTCACAGGCAGATGTGCCGAAGTCGACAACACAGTTGCATCTCAAGATCAGGTGACAGTGGAACCGATGGTAGATGGAGACGGTCGTAATATTGCTAAAGACGAGTGTAATGGCGTTTCCACCTAAGTTGATATCGCAGAAGGACAGTCCGTCGATGGGGAACAGCATTTCCCGTTCGACAGGGCAGATTGAGCGAAGTTACCCAGCGGATGACCAGGTGTGTATACACGGGGGCGGAGAGAAGTGCGCTGAAGGATCAGAGAGTCGGATGTCGAATCTATCCGAAGTGTCAACCAATCCGCCTGAAGTGACCCTAAGAAATCCGCAAGGAGGTGACCGAAACGCCGACACCCCTGAACAGACCGATCCGCTCAAGGAAATATTGTGGAAGAATAAATATTTGCTAATTGGAAAGGGTACTTGTGATATCGTCAGGAGTAATGTCAAGCCGATCGCCCATATTTACAAGCTGAAGCTGGTGTACGAGTCAGCCAGATTCGAATTTGATGAAGTCCTATTGCCCGAAGACAATCAGGAAAAAGCACCGAAGGACGATGCGTACGAAGTGGAGAAAGTACTGGGTGTCAGATCGGTCAAGAAGACGTGTTTAGGTCGGACTCTACGGGAATATCTGGTCCGCTGGAAGGATCAAGAAAAAGCAACTTGGATTGATGAACTCGATCTGAATTGTGGTGCTCTTCTAACAAAGTTCGAGCGAAATCGAGTCAGCCAGAATCGTTTCAGAATGAAGCAAGCTCAAAAAGTTGAAGATCAAGACTCAAAATAACATCAGTCGTCATGGATGTACCGATGGATGTGAATTCTGTGACGTCTGTATTATGATTACGACTATGAATGTGCAACGATCTGTGATGAACTGGAGTGATATATCGATGGTAGTAAAGTGACTTGAGGATGTGGATATTTTTTCCTATGGTAACGATTCTCACGTTGTGGATATAGTTGGATGTGGTAAGGGTGGAGCGTGACAAACGCGGAAAAAGGCTATACCAGATGGGACAATCGGGGGATCTGAAAATGGAATTTTTATTGATGAAAATATGAACGATTACCCGATCGGTTCCTACGGCAACATCCAGACCTGAAGGGGGAGAGTCACCTCGACTTTCAACCCTCTCAATGCCGCATGATGGTGTAAACCAGAAGTGCCAGGTTGTAGAGAGGGTACAGATGCCTTACCGGTCAGTCCGGATGCCCCTTCAACACTGTAGTCCTCCTTGTGCGCCACTTGGTGGGCTTCTGACGCTGGCGTCTCGATAGCTGCAGTGGAACGAAGACGTTGGGTGGATCGAGATTGAGAGAGAGCAAGAAGTAGCTCATCCGAAGCCATTGATACACCCTCCGAGTCCTCCCCAGGCGAGATTGACGTACGCCTTAGCCGGACAGTGTGTGGAACCGAGGGAGCTACATTTTCGTCGCTTGTGTGGACGTACTCGGACCCGCCGCTGTCACGCTTGGGGGCTTCGCCTGTGTCTTGGCCTTCTTTTGCGGCGCTGCTTGTTTCTCCTCGTAGTCTAGGTCTCTTGCTATACTCCGCTCCCTCGCGTCTCTCTCCGCGTCCTTACGCTTCCTATTATGATTGTGAATTTTGTGGAGTGGAATTGCTGTTAATAAATGGCGTGATAATCTACCCGGTCTTGATTTAGAGGCGTAGCCGGTGAAATTCGATCGAAGACCCGCGAGGGCGCTCGAAACTGGTCCGCACGGATTGGAGCTAGCGATTTATGTATTGGACAGTAGGCCAGTCATTCATCACGGTACTGGTGAATGATACACCAGCGACGATTCGACTCTTGAGTCCAAACGCTGAGCCGACCTTGGAAGGTGTCAGCTTTCTCTGTGTAATTTTCTATCGAAAGTTGCAACTCGGTAATCTGCCGCTCCAAGTCGCGCTGTTGCGAGTGCAGGAACGATCAGTCGGACTGATTCTCGGACCTCTGTCGAGTGATCAGCGCGATCTGTTCTCGGAGATGTGATTTACAGATCTCGAAGCAATCCAGATCGTGACGAGCGCTGATCATTCCCTCCAATATCGGTTGGAGCTGATCAAAGTGGTTATGTATCTGGCGATCGGCGGTGAACAGTGCGTTCACTGCTTGGTTGATACCGATCGGCATGGATCTGCGCGTGGACGAAAGTGAGAACAGACTCAAGGTTGAGTTAACGGATGATCAACATACCTTGTTTGATCTGTTGCGAAACCAAGGTCTTGAGACGCTCATTCTCGGCTGTCAAGAGTGTACGATCGGCTTTCACAGCCTCAACCTGTTTGGAGAACCTCTTTACGTCTTGACTCAACCGTTGATATGTGGCGTAGACCGTGGTCAGCTTCTGACGTTCAACTTTTAACTTCTGCTGGGGCATATCGTTCGCTTTCCGAATCCGATCGACCTCGACTCGGTACTCGTCTTGTTCTCTGACAATTTGAGTATCGCCGGAGTCGTCAGATCGGTCCGAACGAGAATGTGCGGATAGTTCGAACACCGATCGCCTGTGAAGACAAATGTTAAGGGAAAAAATGTGGCTATTGTATATCAAGCGGAATTACGCGGAGAAGTGGACCCAGATTGATGCATGGAAATTGGATACTGTTGGTGAGATTAGGCCACTACCGTTGTGCGGCAGCAACCAGACTCAGGGGAGGCTGTGGTGAAGTGAAGGCGAATTTTTTTTAATAGTATGTACCGGTATACCGTTGATCAAGTTGGAGTGATCGGGTTGGTTGAAAGGGGAGAGTATTTTGGACCAATCGTGCGTCAGAAGTGTTAAGTACGCAGTTTTAGTTGAGTCACACGATTTTGCATGTAGTTTACAAATTAGGTTTTAATTGGATATTAAATATAGTGTTCGTTTGTCGTTGCTTTACGAAAAAGTCTCCCCCTCCTGCCACTGAGCCTTTGGGAGCAGAGGGCTAACACGGTTCCCTCTAGCTCAACTTTCCCGGCAAGACGCACAACAGGCGCACAAGGTCCTCCGTAAGTGTAACGACGGGAAGCGTTACCTTAAAGGCACTCACCATTCAATTCGCACACGTTTGGAACGTGTTTTAATCATTGTATTGTTTGGGTCTACGCATCGCATCACGCGGTCCGCCCCAAATTATTGGCTGGGTCTACACACTGCTTCGCGGTCTGTCCCAGAGTATTGATTAGGTCTACACACCCCAACGCGAGGTCTTCCCCAAGTTACTATCGTATTTGGAGTGACTATTTCCGCTCCATTTGTACTTCGGATTGTTTGGATTATCTTTCTTTGGACATTGACGTGTCGAGGGCTACTTTCTGCACTTGACACTAGTTAACCCAGAAGTGGTACATTCCATATTGGTACCCACTGAAACCCATATTGCGCGACGGTCCACCGGGTGTGTTGCCACCCAAACCAATGGGTACACAAGGTGAGATCTCTGAAGAAAAAACGACCAGGCGTCGTGCAGTGCATATCGATCACCCGATCGGGATGCAGGCGAAGGTTCGCGGGGTACCCCCCACCGTAGTGGTCGGTTGGGCGCGATGGTGGTCGATTTCAGTACACTTCGGTGTTTGCTTTCGAAGTAGACTGCACTACAGAGCTTGTCAAGCATCTGCTGGGCGGCTTCACATACGAGATCGCCGCTGAGGTTGACACGGTCTTTTATGGCAGTGGAACCAAGCGACGAGTGCGTCTTCCATCATTGGATACTTGAACACCCGCTGGCGTGTGCTGTTCTGGTTTGCTACCTCCGGATCAAGCTTGAGCAGATCTGCCGACCGTTTGAGCGTGTTGGAGACGGTGCCTTGGCTGACCTTGACATCATGATTTTGTTGAATACAGCTGACAAGTTCTCTCTGCGTCAGCTTTGGGTTTGCAGCGTGATGCTTGCATAGGTCAATGCGGATCTTATCCGACATTGAGGTGTGCTTTTCTCCCTGTAGCGGCATGTTGAGCGGAGTTGCGTGTGGGTTGTCTGGTTGATGGTTGTGGTCTCTCGGTGTTGTGGACGGGTACGGCAAGTTTCTGACAGGAATATGAAGCGTCAGATGTCATAGTACTCCGTAACTTTATAACCTGTGTAAATTAATCAGCCAGGGATGGTTCCAAGGGTATTATTTGAGATAGGCTCTACTGTATTTTCTACTGATCACCAGTTTGCGCAAACTTAAGCGCACTACAAGCGTTGAGAAAAGCAACTTTGAGTATTAAAAAGACATAGATAGATTGTTGAAGTGTCCCGAAATTCGGCCGCGCCGTGGGTCGGACGTATTTGGGCATTTGCGACTTTCAGTAAAAGGGTTTTGGGAAATTACCCAATTTTATGGGGGAATTACTATTTGCACGCCCCAAAATTGCTATTTGCACGCCCCCGCCCATTTCTACACATCTATGTAACAATTCCTTTTTTATATTGTAAATAATGACCGTCGCCTTTTTGGAATTTGCGAAGGAAGAATTCGCTGACCTTCTGGAATCAGTAATTGGCGACGAGGAAACTTCCAGCCAAAAAAAGAAGGCCAGGTAATGTAGAGAAAGGTTTTACAAGCACTATCGTTTATGTATGAGTGGGATTTGTTGCCCAGGCCCTTTGCCAATAGCACCAGCCTTTGCTTCATAGAAAATTGCGCCGAGTTTTATTTTCGCATTTTTCATTACGAGGGGTCAGCGTATACTGACCCACCCCCCGTTTCCGTAAACTGATACGGTGTCATTCATGACGGCCTCTGGGATCCTTACAATAATCAGCATATGGGTATGTGCGGCAAAAAATGTGCAGCCGACTATGGGTTTACGAGAGACGATCAAGACGCTTTTGCTATTGAAAGTTATCGTCGTGCAGTCGAGGCAAGTGGACGAGGCTTTTTCAAGACGGAAATTACTTACACCTGTGACTATCGAGGGACGACGTGGTAGTGAACCCAAAGTGTTTGACACGGATGAAGAAATGTTTAAAACCCAACCAAAGAAAATCCCCACCTTACGCTCAGCGTTTAAGAAAGATGGGACGATCACTGCTGCGAATGCGTCGACTTTGAATGATGGTGCAGCGGCCATGGTGCTCATGACTGGAGATAAAGCGCGAGAACTCGTCTTCAATCCACTTTCACGTATTAGAGGTTTTGCGGATGCTGCACAGGATCCCGTCGAGTTTACCATTGCACCTTCCAAGGCCGTGCTGTTAGCACTCAATCATGAGGGACTGCAACTAAGTGGCGTGTACTATCATGAGATGAGCGAAGCCTTCTCGGTTGTGGTGCCAGCGAACATGCGGCTCATGAACATCCCGCACGACCGTGTGAATGTGCATGGTGGGGCCGTCGCTATTGGCCATCGCCACCGTTACATATGGAAGAACATCCAATCTTAGCATCCTTTTCTTAAGGAAAAGGATGCTAAGATTGGATGTTCTTCCATTTGTAACGGTGGCGGCGGCGCGGGTGAAATGATTATCGAGCGCTTAAACTAGATGCGACGTAGGTAATCGGGACGTGCCATTTACTTACTCCCACGGTCATGTTCCTTATCATTCCCGTCTGACAAAATCTCGTGTAGATTCTTACGTAACAGAAAGCGCTGGTCTTCCGTTAGTTCATGTGCGTCACACATGGTTTCCACAAACGATTCGATCTGGGTGATTGGAACGTCAACCTCGCGATCCATCGTCACTTTCGAAGGCTAGGCGACGGTCATTATTTACGATATAAAAAGGCATTGTTACATCGATGTGTAGAAATGGGCGGGGCGCGTGCAAATAGCAATTTTGGGGCGTACAAATAGTAATTGCCTTTTATGGGTCTTACCCAAATTTGTATATACATTTGGTTAGATTAGGTTTTTACTTAATTCTAATATACATACTTCAGAATTCTAAATGTAGCACAGAAGTACATAAGTACGCAGGTAAGACATAGTACGTTTGCGCACGCGTGGCACAGGCCCGAATTGATTACTTGTAAGAACGTGGAGGTGGAATTGCATTACGTTTGTGGTCTAATCTTATTACTTTTGATTTACTTACGATTTGGAATCAGTCCCGTGGAATATGAGTGGCTTCATATTACGTGGTTATAGAACAAGCATATCACGCATATCATTACGATTTGGAAGCACGTTATCCGGAGCAGGCTAGCGTAAACAGTACAGCGTAGTGACATGAGTGAAGAGCATGAAGTAGAGCGCAAGGTTCAACATAGATGACTTGTCACATCACTAAAGATAGTGATCACACGAAAAAGTAAAGACGACGAGCTCAAGCTTTAGACTTTAACGAGTACTTCAACAATCTCTTAAGGTAGTACTATCTTTGTTCTAACCTTGAAATCTTCCAACATGTACCCACGTGCATTTATATCCAATCCGCTTCCACATATCGAATTTACAGGTATCATGACATCAACCACGCTGAGTATTGCACAAACTGGCTATGTACCAGGGTTACATTCTGTTTACATTCAGTATGTGGTGTACGTGAGTACACTACGGTTGGGGTCAGTATTGACCGGTCCGAAAGGTTTGGACCTATTGGTTATTTTAACCAATCAGGGCAGGATTCCTTGGTGGAGGCGTGGCAGCCAGCCACGTGTTTAGTACACAGGTGGTGTACACTAAATTTCAGCTAGGTACGACTTGAATAAAATCTACTTAGTATTACATATAGTTTACATTAGTTTAATTAATTTAGGATAATTACATATATTAAATATAAATCAGTTTACAAAAATACTTATGACTGCTAGTCGTGCGACCACGCCCGGTCGTGCGCGCAGTCAGTATTGTAGCCTAAGGGAGTTCTCCCTTACGCTACCTCCCTTTATAAGGGAATCCTTGTTACAAGGGGTTAGCGAAAGCTATCTGTAAACCACCCCGGGAATCATGGCCCCGAGTAGGAGAGCTCTCTCCTACTAATCCTTTTTATAAGGGCGTATTGTCTAAGTAGCGGCGAACGCCGCTTAAAGGAAAGTCTTCCTCTGTGCGCTAGCCGCACCGTGCGTGTACGCACCCGGCTACATCTGGTAGCACTTGTAGTCAATCCAACACCTGTGTTGGTGATCAACATCCTCTGCAAGGGATGGATCAGGACGATTGGGGTAAGCTAACCCCCTTCCAACAGGAAGCCTTTAAAAGGCTGTTACTCATATTGGGTGAGGATGGCATGTGCCATCTAGTGGATCAGGGCCTCGATGCCGTGCGTGAAAGGGTGAATGCCCTTATCGCCCATGAGGCGAGTCTTCGCGGGAGTTATCCCGCGTCTACGGGGGTGCGCCCTCCGATGTCCCTTAAGATAAATGAATTCACCGGCGAGAAAGGTGAAAACCTTTATGTGTGGCTTCGAGATGTTGAAACCGCATTCGCCACAGCAAAAGTGATCGAGGATCACCTGCAAGTGAGACTTGCACTGACCCATCTTACGGGCAAGGCCCGTACATGGGCGTTTACGTGTCCGGATGCGGTCACGGACGTGTTCCCAACCTTGGAGGTCCTTAAGCAAAAGCTTATGGACATGTATGCAACGCCTTATCTGGTTTATCAGAATCCTCTTGCGTTTCTGAGGTGCCTTCAGGGCACTAGGGACTTGGAAACATATATCCAAGAACTGAAGACCCTGTTGGCAGGGATGTACGCGAAAGCGCATTCGGACGATGTGTCCATCCCCGTATTCATGGGTGGCCTTAAAGAAGGGCCAGCACGTTCGGAACTGTTCCGATGCCGACCCCAATCCCGGAGGGAGGCTTTGAATATGGCGTTTAACGCCGAGAGGAACTTTCGTTCCTCTAAGGTGGGTCCTGAACCCATGGACCTGAGTCAGGTCGAAGTGGAGGGGAACCTTCCGCTAAGAGTCCCTCTGACTCTTTTCGCAGAGCTTCGGGCAGATCTCTTAGCTATGCTGCAGCGGCGTGGTCCGCTAAGGTGCTTCCTATGTGGAAGCGTGGATCATCTTCGGAACAGATTTCCACAAAATCCCCAGCAAGATAGTCACCTGAAGGGGCCGAGGGCGGCAAAAAGGCCCTCGCCCAAGCCGTCGGGAAACGACGGCTCCCAGTAGGTGCTGGGAACCCTACTGGGGGACCCCTCAGTGCTGTTAATCCCAGGGTAGGGGACGACAGCACAAAGCCCCGAGGGAAGCGGTGCTTTCTAGCACCGAGGGAAGCGTTGCTTTCTAGCACCGAGTTTGTGTACCAGCCAGGTTTGCTGGTAGTCCTTGCGGACGTGAAAGGCTTTGATAAGCCTTGGAGAGACTTGATAGACTCTGGAGCGTCTGACAATTATGTCAGACGGACTTCTGTTGAGAAGAGTCGGCTATATGACGAGGACCTAGAGGCACGTTCTCGTGACGTTGTCACGGCCCATCTAGCGACGGGCGTATAGGTTTCTGTACCCAAGGTCTCGATTGACCTTAAGCTGAAGTTTGCAAACTTCGATAGCTAAGAACGTTGCCTAGTACTGGATTTGGACTCATTCTGGGCATGAAGTGGCTGGAACGCCACGAGCCAAGGATAGACTGGACGTCTAAGTCCATTGGCTCAACGCACCCGCGATCGGGTGAAGCATTGGCGAGTCATGAACCCACCTTTACTCGATCGCAAAAGCGATTCTGGCGTGAGATGCCAGAGATTGGGATGTCTGAGATGATCAATCCCAATGAGGTCAAGGAAGTGCTCCTTGACGAGGGGGATTCGGCGATTAATCCCCGTGCCTATATAGGTGAGACTGGTGAGTCGCCAGTGTTAGAGGTGGATTCCTCCGAGGTTAAGCGCGATGCGCTTCCTAGAGAAGAGACCCGAAGTTTGTCTCTTCTGCAGGTCGGAATTGATTCCGACCACGCCGTGTTCGGCGAACAAGTTGCGACTCCAGTGGTAGGGGTAGAGACCCCTGTGGTTAAGCGCGAGGCGCTTCCAAGCGAAGAGACCCGTAGTTCGTCTCTTTAGCACGTCGGAATTGATTCTTACCACGCCTTATTAGGTGATACCGGCGAGTCACCGGTGGTAGAGGTAGATACCTCTGTGGATAGACGCGATGCGCTTCCAATAGATGGGGCAATTGACTCCCCCCATCTGGGTCCCGGGATGAGTCCCGAGGCCAGTGGTCAGCAGTCCTATAGGATGCTGAATAGTGTGACAGGTGTTGTCACAGAAGGATTAATCCTTGAACGGTTTCCTGGGGTAGGCGAACTGTTTTCATTGGAGGAGATGTCCTTCAACGAGTTTGGAACTGCTTTGAAAGCAGGTGAAATCGACGAGGTTATCGTATTACGTCCGGAAGAGGATTTGAACTCCTCATCCACGATGGACGAGTCAGTTTTGGTGCAAACCAAAAAGGCATTGAATGCCCGAAGCGGTCTCAAGATCCTCACGGATCCTGAGGACCCTTACCATTCCTTACTTAAGGAATTTGGAGATGTCATTACTGACAACCCGCCGATGGGGTTACCACCGGATCGGGGTGTCCGACATGAAATTGATTTGGTTCCTGGAACCAAATACTGCGTCACTAGGCGCGTCACTAGGCAGTGGCCTCTCCCCAAGGAGAAATGCGACGTCATCGACGCATTCTTCAAGGGCAAAGAAGAGGCAGGCATGGTACGGGATAACACGTCTCCCCACTCATCTCCCACTTTTGTGTTCGTAAGCCGAGCGGAAAGTGGCGCATTGTGCATGCGTACAACAAGCTAAATGCAGCTACTGTACCCATGCAGACTCCGATTCCTCGGAATGATGTCCTCCAGAACAATATGGCGGGCTGTACTGTGCATATTGCCTTAGATCTGGTGGACGGGTATTATCAGGTGCTCATGCGAGCATCCGATATTCCGCTTACAGCGGTCAGCACGCCTATTGTCATGCTGTGGGAGTGGCTTGCTATGCCAAAGGGGCTTTGGAATGCGCCAGAGACTTTTAATCGCTTGGTGACTCAACTCTTCCGCCCTCATAGAAAGTACGCTCAGACGTACTTCGACGATATATTCGTTCATAGTCGCGCGGAATGTGACTCGTCTGATGTTCAGACGCACCTTACACACCTTCGAGCTGTGCTCGAATGTATGCGAGAGCATAAGTTGTATGCGAACGCATCCAAATGTATCTTTGGTGCTGAGAAATTCCTTTCCTCGGATGCTTCATCGGTAAGGATGGATTTCGGGCGGATCCTGCGAAGGTGAAAGCCACTGTGAAGTGGCCTTCGCCTGTAAATCTTAGGGATTTACGGAAGTGGCTTGGATTATCCAACTATCTCCACAAGTACAGTGAGAACTACGCTGAAATGGCGAAGCCATTGACCGACCTTCTTAAGAAGGACGTGGATTGGTGTTGGGAAACCAAACACCAAAACGCTTTTGAAGCGGTTAAGGGTAGCTTGTTAAAATCTCCCGTTCTTTCTCTCCCAGATTCTGGGAAACCATTTAGTGTCGTCTGCGACGCCTCCGATTTCGCAATCGGATGTGCTTTGTTACAAGCAGACGATGCAGGAAGAGAACGCGTGATTGCGTTTGAGTCAAGACAGCTTAAAGCTGCGGAACGGAATTATCCCGTTCATGACAAGGAGCTTCTTGCAATGAAGTATGCCCTTGTCAAATTTAGGGTTCATTTACTCGGCTCAAAGCCGTTTTTGTTTTATACAGACCACGCGTCCTTACGGACAGCGACAAAGTCGCCTCATCTCTACCAACGGATGGACCGTTGGCTATCCTTCTTTGCGGAGTACAATTTTGAGATAATTACAAACCGGGAAAACAGAAATGTACTTGCAGACGCGTTGTCGCGTCGTCCCGATTACGAGCTCGCTCACGCGACATTCGTCACCACATCTGTAGTGGATCTCATACGCCAGGCGTATGAGAAAGACCCACAGTGTACGGCGCTCATCAGCGCGTTGGGTGGAAAGTGACTTGGCTCATCTGAGCCAACCCTGTCCAGTCGAGCTAAAGCTTGGTTACACCGTTACAGGTACTGTGACGGTTTGCTATATTATAGCACAAGTGCGGAGGACACTCCGCGGATGGTTGTTCCTCATGATGAGGAACTGAAGTATAAAGTCCTCTTTGAGGCACATGACGCCCCTACCGGGGATCATTTAAGTCGGGATAAGACCTACAGCGCTTTAAGCGCTTTGTATTGGTGGACCAAGATGTAATGGGGTTCCATTACATAATTGATATTCAAGTTAGAATATCACAGTTTAATTTCAGACGCGTTGTCTGAAATTCAAATAATAGATTATAAGTTATTATAATCTACGAAAGAAAAGTTGATTCGGTATAAATACCGAATCATGCAGGTTAACTAATAGTACAGTTAGTTTAATATTTGATATTATTATATTAGTTAGGTAGTTACTATACTGTTAGCCGCTAACCACCCATTTAATAAACACTTTTAATTTTGCGTTCTCTCTCTAAAGCGAATATTATATTTGCTTTTAGTATAGGATTAGTTGTCATCAACTAATCCTACCCCTCCTGTATTGCGCGCTTCCTAGCACGACACAGTGTAAGCCTGTAACAGGATTATTCCTGTTACACCTGGTAGCACTTTGTGGTCCGTCTTAGCGACCACAGTTCCGTTCCGCTAATCAACTAGCGAAGCAAAGATTAAGAGCAGATCGGCATCAAGTCGTGAGACATGACGCCTGCCGAGCGATAGAGAGAGCTGGAAGTGGTGACGAAACACTTCCCCCACTTCTCGTCGCGTAGTAAAGACGCGACGGTAGAAATGGTTCTGTCCATGGGGACCGACATCCTTACTTTCCTCCTGGGTAAGACCCCGGAGGAAGCGATAAGGTGGTGAATCGCTTTGGGCAAAACCACCTAGAAAAGCCAGCAAGGCCCGCGCAAGAGGCAGCGCGGACCGCACCTGCACCTGCAACGCATAGCGTTGAAGTGGTAAAGGCGCGAGTACCGCCCTTTACCGGTGAAGGGGGAGATCCCCTTCGTAGATGGTTCGCAGAGGTGGAAGATGCCACCTCTGCGCAAAATATTGTTGACGAACGTCAACAGGCGTACTTCGCCACAACATGTCTGGGCGGCAGAGCCAGGTCATGGGCGATGAGTCGCAGAGCCACCAATGACTCTGCGTTCCTGACTTATCAGGAATTAAAAGCTGAGCTAAAGCTCAACTTTGAAGCTCCAGAAATGGAGCTAAGTAGTCGGCAGGAGTTCATGGAACTCCGGCAAGGTAAGCTTGACCTTCAAGCTTACGCTCAGAAGACGCAATATTTGCTGTCAAATATTGTGTAGGAGCCGGTGCCCCCTGCTATGCAGGTCACTGGCTTCATGAAGGGACTCAATGATGGTCCCGTCAAACAGAGTCTTTACCGGCACCCGCCAAAGACTCTAAGGGATGCCATTGATATGAGCATTCTTGAAGAGTTCAGCATGCGATCAGCATCATCGCATGCTGGGTACAGCCGAAGGGCTCAACAGCCCTTCGCTTTTGACATGCCGCAACAGCATGTCAACAATCAGCAGTCGGGCAGAAGAAGTTCACACTCTCAAGAAACAGCCACCCGCTCCAGAGTATGGGCGGTGGAGGTCCAAATCCGATGGACCTATCGGTTGCGGTTGCTTCGAACTCGAAGCAACCGAAATTTAAGAAGAACATTCGCTGCAATCGATGCGCGAAAGTGGGGCATTTTGCCCATGAGTGTATGGCACCGCGTCCGGTGCCACGCAGTCAGCGGACGGAACCGTCCGCTGCACGGCGACACCAACAGGGACATCACCCTGTTGGTGCAAAAAACGTAAATCACCAGTAGGGGCGGGGCGCCCTACTGGGAATGTTATCCCACATGCCGACATAGGGCATGTGAGGGTAATATCCCCAGACAGGACTATGTCCTGTCAAAAGGTGCAGGGTGATGATAAGCCTCTTATCACCCTGGAGGTTAAACCGCACGGGAGCGATGTACCCATGCGAGCTTTGTTTGACACAGGAGCGTCAAACAATTTCGTTAGAACTCAGAGTCTAACGCTGTTGAGCTTCGTGGAGGTAGAAACCCCCCGAAGTATGTTGTCAGTCCGGTTAGCAACAGGTGCAACCGTGACTATTCCAAAGCGTGTAATTAAAACACGCATCGAGTTGAATGAACTGTCATTCGAGGATGAATTCATCGTCCTTGATTTAGATGACAAGTTCGATGTGATACTTGGAATCCCATGGATGTCCAAGTTTAAACCTTAGATCGACTGCGGCGGACCCACAGGATCTGATCACCCTGTGTGTAATCCGGATGTATCAGAAGATACAACCGCAGCGTCGGACAGTCTGGTGGATAGCGATGGCACCACCAGGTCTGTTACGACACGATCAGCGGAAGGTAACTTCGCTGGTGAGAGTCCAGAGGGACTACCACACGCAACGGAAGAGTCGTTGCGTGTTGGAGAAATATCCAAGGGTGATAAAGACCACCGTGAGAATGAAGTGATATTCACGGTGGGAAACACCCACCGTGAGAATGAAATAGTATCCACAGTGGGAAACACCCACTGTGCGACCGAAGGTTCCAAAACGACGAAAGAATTCCGTGTTGATGAGAGTGAACTCACGATCGAGTGCAATCGTGAGCACAACTCCGTGGTGGCCAGTGCCTACCACGTTGCGTTAGCCATGCACATGGGTGATAAAGACCACCGTGTCGCAGAACAGGCGGCCGATCAAGCGAGCACATCTGATCGCCAAGAAAATTCCATGGTAGGCAGTGGCCACCATGATGATGAGTATTCGCACACGGTGAATCGTAATAACCGTGTAGCAGTCAATCAGGCGAGTGCGTCTGATTGCATGGACAGTTCCGTCGAGACGATGAACGTCTTGACGCAAACGGAGACCGGATTAGTCACCCAGTCTCTGTTGATGGAACACCCTCCGAAAGAAGGTTCGGAGGTGATGGCTCTTCCAGCGCTAAGCTGGAAGAAGTTTATGAATAACTTGCACGATGATCAGATCGAACAAATCTGTATCATCGTTGCAACAGATGATGTAGTGCATATTCGTGAACGAATATCCACATTACAAGTGGAAAACATTGGGAACGAGGTTCCCAATGATCAAACCAAAGTTCAGCGCTTTGAAGCGCAGAGCTGGGAGTCACTTAAAGCGAACTTCTCATTTTATGAGGTACTTCGGGAATACTCTGACGTATTCCCAGAAGAAGTACTTAGCGAGCTTCCTAAGGATAAGGGAACTCGTCATGAGATTGACCTCTTTCCAGGCACGAAGTATTGTGTCACGCGGCAATGGCCGTTGCCGCGTGATCAAGTAAAAGCGATCGACGAGTTTTTCGAAGCTCGTCGTGAAGCAGGCCAAGTGCGGGAGTCTATCTCACCGCACTCTACCCCCCCCCCTTTTGTGTGAAAAAGTCCACAGGTGGGTGGAGAATCGTTCACGCTTACAACAAGCTGAACGCAGCGACGGTACCGGCGCAGACGCTGATACCGCGAAAAGATGTCATCATTGATGGCATGTGCGGGAGCACCATCTTTTGTGCTCTCGATCTAAGAGATGGATTTTATCAAATCCTAATGCGTGAGAAGGATATCCCTCTCACGGCGGTAAGCACCCCAAGCGGCATGCTTTGGGAGTGGCTTGTTATGCCGCAGGGGCTTCGAAATGCCCCTGCTACGTTTAACAGATGCGTAACGCATCTATTACGCCCGGTGAGAGAATTTGCACCGAGTTATTTCGATGACGTGTTCATCCATAGTAAGGGTGAACACCATAAAAGCGATGTAGATGTCCATAGGGAACATGTACGTCGAGTGTTAGAGCTTATGCTTACGCATAAGCTCTATGCAAATCTGAAGAAGTGCACCTTTGATGCACCTGAGATACCCGTTCTTGGATGTTTTGTGGGGCAAGAACGGGGTGCGCTCTGATCCAGAAAAGATCAGGGAGATAGTTGAATGGCCTACGCCAAACAACGTTAAGGAACTTCGAAAGTTCCTAGGGTTGGCAACATATTTGCACAAGTATTCGTGCAACTATGCTGGGTTAATACGACCTCTTTCTCAATTACTTAAGAAAGATGTCGAATTGCATTGGGATACCCGTTACCAAGATGCTTTTGATGCAGTCAAGCAAAGCTTGACTGAAGCGACTGTCTTGGTTATAGCCGATAACGAGCGTCCGTTCCACGTCGTTTGCGACGCGAGAGATTTCGCTATCGGCTGTTCTTTGATGCAGCGTGATCACGATGATCGTGATCGCGTAATCTGCTATCAATCGCGTCAGTTGCGCCCATCCGAGCGCAACTATCCAGTGCATGACAAGGAACTCCTTGCCATGAAGTACGTACTGGCTAAGTTTCGGATCTATCTATTGGGAGATAGACCGTTTGTGGTTTACACGGACCATGCGTCGCTACGCACGGCCGTGAATTCACCACACATTTCTCAAAGAATGGATCGATGGCTGTCATTCTTTGCTGAGTACAACTTTACGGTTGAATACAAACCCGGAAAGTTGAACGTGATAGCGGATGCGCTATCACGAAGGCCCGATTACGAGACGAAACCGTCCGTAACCGAAGGGGCCAGTGCATACGCTATCCGTTGCACTGCTTTGTCGTCGTCAATTATACGACAAGTACGCGAGGCGTACAAAACAGACGAGGAGACACGTCTGTTGATTGATTACTTACGTAATCAATCAAGTGAGAAACGCGACGAACTCCCAGAGTTCCTCCGCGCTTGCGTGCATCGATATCGACTGCACGATGGTCTGTTGCTTTACAGCACAGACCAAAAAGATGAAAGTCGCATCGTCGTTCCAAACGACGATGATCTCAAACATCAAATTATGTTTGAGTATCATGATGCACCGATTTCGGGGCATCAAGGTCGAGAGAAGACATACGCTTCTCTCGCACGTGACTTTTACTGGCGAAACCAGTACAAGTGGGTACGGAAATACGTACGCGCTCGCGAGATTTGCCAGCGCGTTAAGCCTGCGCAGTCTGCACAGGCTCCGCTGCAATCTCTTTCGGTTCCTACAGAGTGTTGGAAGTCCATTTCAATGGACTTCATATTCGGTCTTCCACCCGATAATAGTCAGAAGACCGGAATAGTGGTCTTTGTAGACCGTTTCAGTAAGATGGTACATCTTACTGCAGTATCAGCGAACGTAACCGGCGCTCAAACAGCGCGGATGTTCGTTGATACGGTATTCCGTTTGCACGAATGCCGGAAGACATTGTCTCGGGTCGAGATCCAAGATTTACAGGACGTTTCTGGCAAGAAACTTTCTCATTGTTGGAAACCCAGTTGAAGATGTCAACTGCGGACCATCCGGAAACGGATGGGCACACTGAACGGGTTAACCGCGTTCTCGGAGACATGTTGCGATCATACGCACATGCCTTTGAACAGTGGAGTGACTATCTGCCACTCACTGAATTCGCGATTAACAATTCGGTGCATGCTTCAACTAAGTATACACCGTTCTACGTGAATGCCTTAAGGCATCCACAAACCCCAGCTTTACTTGGCGGTACGCCAAATCTAAGTGGAGGAGGGACCCGCTCAAATTTTGAGCGAGTCAATGCGCAAGTTGCAACTGCAACTTGTGAACAAAAACGATGGCCCTTCTACTGAAAGTACAGTAGAAGCGGAAGCAGCTTCAAATGAAACTGAAGCTGTATATGATGAATATGTGTCTGCATCAATGGCTGCAGACAATGAGGGCAACGCACCTACTGCTGATAAAGCAGTAGATGAATTCGTATTACAGCGCCAAGCTGTAATACGCTATATAAAAGATGCACTTGCCTCTGCTTTTGATAAGCAGAAGCAAAATGCAGACAAGCAAGGAAGGAAGAACAAAAACTCCTTTCGGAAAGGTGATTGGTATTATTAAGTACTACCGATTTGCCTATACATGCAATAAGCAACTTCCCTACACGGAAGTTGCTTCCTAAGTACATTGGACCTTTCAAGGTCCAAGAGATTCGGGGGAATGCCTATACTCTAGACATTCCCACAGCAATGCGGCTCCACCCAACATTCCATGTTGGGCGGCTCAAACCGTATCATTCGTTTTCGTCTTACGACGAGACACAGAACCACGGAAGATACAGTGCTTCTCCAAGTCTCCCAAGAGAGACTTGTAATCGGCTTCCTGCCGCTGATGAGCAGAGCGGAGAGTCATTACCTCCGCCTTCGACTGCTCAAGATCAGCCTTGTGCCGATCGAGCTCTTCCTTACAGCGTGAAAGCTCGATGTACAGAAGATCATTCTTCTGCTGAAGGGCAGTGTGCGCCCCGAGGATGTCTCGGACATCCTCGCGAAGAGACCGATATGTCTTCACACAGTGAGACATATCGCTGCTCAAGGAGGAATAACCCTCCTCGAGCTTGCGGAGCGAAGAACCATGCTCCGCAACAACAACGGCGAGGGAATTCTCAACCTCCGCCGCCCCTGATTGATAATCAGGGGAATAAGCGATATATCCTCGAGCGCTTGATCTCGAAGCGCTCGGTGCCTTTGAAGAAGGGGCAGCGTACCGAGTACTTGGTACGCTGGCTGGGATATCCCCAAGAGTTCGACTCTTGGGAACCGATTGAGGTTCTGAGGGCCGACGCCCCAGACCTTTTGACTGAGTTTGAGAAGGAGCCTCAAACTCATAATGCGAAGTAGCATCAACAATAGGTGTTGATGCATTTAGGGCATCGATTAAGCCCTGAATTTCGGCGGGTACGGAAAACCCACCGTACCCCCACAACTCCTCCTCTGACAGACGAGGAGCGCCCTGCGGACACCGCGGGCAAACGAGGTGAGAAGGGACACCACAGTTCAACCCTTCTTTGATGCAAGCAAAATGGATGTATTCCATTTTGCCTGTTCGCGAGTGCTTTAAAAAGCGCTCTCGCATTACGTGAACTTTATTCACGTAGTCATCGGGGCTTTGTTGTAGTTGTCAACAAAAGCGTTCCAACTCTGAGTCAGGGTGTCTTTATCGTCCCTGTTCCTGCTTGACCCTTTCCGGCTCGAATAATATCGAACCTGGAAAAAGAGGTCAATAAAGTACAGACGTCTATAGTCTGTACTTCGATCGAATCGACGTGACTGGATGTCTTCGCAGTCATCCAGCACGTTGATATCGAACAACGCATATTGGCAGTCCCGCTTACGGTTACCGCCACTGTTGGGGGCGATAGCCCATCCAGGGGTCCAAACCCCCACTTTGTACGGAACATGTGGTTCCGTACGATGATACGCTTCAGAAGCGGCAGGCGCCGCTTCTGTTCGAGCTCTTTTAGCAGGCGGAACACCGCCTGCTACAACACCACGCGCCGGGGTTAAACCACCCCGACGTGGAGACGTACTTGGTCCAGGTGGGATTCTGCGCTCCCGCAACCATCTGTGACGATCATTGTCGATGTCATAGCTGACAGCGACACCAGAGTCGTCATCGCTGTTAGGCGATGAGCACCTAGCTATTTTCGACTCGCTAGATCCTATCGCGGGGACAGCTGTGCCCCAATCACTTTGGAGTCACAACTATCACCAAACATGGAAGAACCCTTCCTGCCAACACACCATTCGGGGGTTGTCATCGTGCGAGATGTTGCATTAGCAACATCTCCCTGTTCTTGCCAGATGCCGTCTTAACCGCATCTGTGGTCGAAGACGGTACGTCTTCCAACCTTTGCGTAGTTGACGCTGCTAATGCAGCGTCACTGTTTTCACTCAACACCTCAGCACCTAGTGCTGAGGCGGAGGAAGAAGCTCCTTCGATGTTTTCAGCAGCGCTCTTAGAGCGCCGCCGCGTGCTTCGACCATCGAGTCGATGGTCAATCAGTTGGTGAATGAGAAATTCTGACCAACAAGTGCCACCTATGATTGGACAAAATAAGAATTATTATTGGCCGACCACCTTAAGTGGGGGGTGATATAATGGGGTGCCATTACATAATTGATATTCAAGTTAGAATATCACAGTTGAATTTCAGACGCGTTGTCTGAAATTCAAATAATAGACTATAAGTTATTATAATCTACGAAGGAAAAGTCGATTCGGTATAAATACCGAATCATGCAGGTTAACTAATAGTACAGTTAGTTTAATGCTCGATATTATAATATTAGTTAGGTAATTACTATAGTGTTAGCCGCTAACCACCCATTTAATAAACACTTTTAATTTTGCGTTCTCTCTCTAAAGCGAATATTATATTTGCTTTTAGTATAGGATTAGTTGTCATCAACTAATCCTACCCCTCCCGTATTGCGCGCTTCCTCGCACAACACAGTGTAAGCCTGTAACAGGATCAGTCCTGTTACACAAGATGTATAAGTGGGTCGGTGCGTATATACGCACGTGTGAGACGTGTCAGAGGGTTAAACCCTCTGCGAGTTCATCTGGGCCTTTGGCGAGATTGTCCGTTCCGACGGAGTGTCGGAAATCCATTAGCATGGATTTTATCGTCGGTTTTCCGAAGGATAAGGCCGGGAACACCGGCATATTGGTCTTTGTAGACCGTTTGAGCAAGATGGCTCACCTGGAGGCGGTGAAAGAGTCCATTGATGGACAAGGAACAGCGAAAGTGTTCCTAGACCGTGTCTTTCGACGGCATGGTCTACCCGATTCCGTGGTGTCGGATCGGGATCCCCGTTTTACGGGACAGTTTTGGGGGTCGTTGTTTAAGGTGCTGTGCACCAAGCTACTCATGTCCACTGCGGATCATCCGCAGATGGACGGGCAAACGGAACGCGTTAATCACGTTGTAGAAGATATTCTCTGGAGTTTATGTCCGGATTCTCCAAAGAGTTGGAGTGAGATGCTTCCGATGGTTGAATTTGCTATCAACAATTCGGTGCATGCATCTACGGGGTTTACCCCGTTTAATGTGAACGGATAAGTAAATCCTCGGGTTACGTTGAAGCCACGTGTGTGTGGCCCAGGGCTTGAGGGGGGAGGAGGATTCCCCGATGTCAGCCCTGTATCTGTGCGAAAGCACATCGATCAGTTTTTATCGACGCGCCTTGTGTTTTACGACACGTCTGCGATGTCATGGCGGAAAGCCAATACAAGAAAAAGGTGGTTAGCCGTAAGGTACGGCAGGACGGGGTGGAGCGTCTGATGTTGCGACGCCATCATCGGGGTCAAACCCAGTATTTTGTGAAGTGGAAGGGTTATCCACATTCACAGAGTTCGTGGTAGTTCGAGATTCCCCTGCGGCAGAATTGCCGCGACGTCGTTGACGCTTTCGAGCGGGAGAATCCCGCTATAAGGCAACGACCAAAGGGGCGGGGTAAGCCCCTTCACTCCCAGTAGATGGGAGTTCTCCGGAGGCAGATGCGGAACCCGCACTGTGCTCCGGCACCGCAGTGAGTGCACGGACGCTAGCATAGCGCATGCGATAAGGGGAACGTAATTGCCCCATGGCTTTGGCTCTGGCAAACGCCAAGCGCAATGCCCTCTCTATCCGTACGTCACGTTCGGATTAGCTGCTGTAAAGCTTTAAACTCGGGGAGATATTTCTCCCCTCCTCTCAAGCGCGGAACTTCTTCTCTGCCTCTTTGGCATCTTCTCCTTGCAGGAGAACGAAGGGAACCTCGCGGAGGTTCCCAACAGCGGCAACCTGTGCCAGTTTCTCGAGGAGATCTCGATATGAGGTAGCAGTGAACTGCTTCTGTGTGAGCAGTTTTTCCCGGAGTTGATTCCGGCGTGTGATGTGTTGCGGCTGCACAGCCGCGAGGCCAGGGGTATAGAAGACTAAACCCTCTTTACCTCATTCTTTGCCCACTTTGGGAGGTCACGAGGACCTTCAAAACGATATGCCGCCCGTGGAGGGCTCATGGGGGCGTGCAAGGCAGCCTGTAATGCATGTGCAGCATTTTGAGCCTCTGAGCTGCGTCCAGCTCATTAGTGGTGATCGCCTTCGGCGATCCGGATATGTCATCAGAGGTTGGTAATAGTTGCGCGCGAGTTAGCGCATTTTCCCCGTGTTTGGGGAAAGGATTAGGCTGCCGACATCGCCGTTCGGCGTTGTCGGAGCAGTCAGCCGTTGGGGAGATATCCCCAACGGCATCCACATGCAAGTTATCGGAATAGTTTTCTTCGGGAGTAGAATCCTCAGCACCACTAAAGGTGCTCATGGTGGTAAGCCAGAGTTCTGGCAGTTGGAGTTCTCCAACTAAAATTTATTTATTGCGTAAGCAATAGTCTTGATGGGGGAGGATGTAACAGGGTTACATTCTGGTTACATTCAGTATGTGGTGTACGTGAGTACACTACGGTTGGTGTCAGTATTGACCGGTCCGAAAGGTTTGGACCTATTGGTTATTTTAATCAATCAGGGCAGGAGCCCTTGGTGGAGGTGTGGCAGCCAGCCACGTGTTTAGTACACAGGTGGTGTACACTAAATTTCAGCTAGGTACGACTTAAATAAGATCTACTTAGTATTACATATAGTTTACATTAGTTTAATTAATTTAGGATAATTGCATATATTGAATATAAATCAGTTGACAAAAATACTTAAGACTGATAGGCGCTCGACCACGCCCGTTTGCGCGCGCAGTGAGTATTGTAGCCTAAGGGAGTTCTCCCTTACGCTACCTCCCTTTATAAGGGAAGCCTTGTTACAAGGGGTTAGCGAAAGCTCTGTAAACCACCCCGGGAATCATGGCCCCGAGTAGGAGAGCTCTCTCCTACTAAGCCCTTTTATAAGGGCGTATTGGCTAAGTAGCGGCGAACGCCGCTTAAAGGAAAGTCTTCCTCTGTGCGCTAGCCGCACCGTGCGTGTACGCACCCGTCTACAGGCTACACCTACCCACCTACCTAACCTGCACCTTAGTAACCATTCTTTTTGGGCGTGACTGGGTACACACACCCCATTTTGCTGCGTACACCCCCCCCCCCTAGGGCTAGGGTTAGGGTTAGGGTTACACCTTCCCTTACACGTAAGAAAATGCTGTGTTCCACGCTCTTAATTTTATTGCATTTGCAATTGCTAGGACATGCGCTCTTTATGGATTCAAAAGATCAACGCAGGTGCACGGCAGGAAGGAATTTCGTACTCAAAGCTTTATGGCAAGACGAATGGCTCGGGTATTGAGCTGAACTGAAAGGTGGTAGCTCATATGGCTGCAACGGATCCTTTAGTTTCAAGTCAGTGCTAGAGGTTGTCAAGCACATGGAGGGTGTCACGAAGGCTTTGTGATATGTTTAAACTGTGACATGCATTGGTGAGACAGTAGATTGATTATGGAATGAACTGTAAACACAAGGACACCGTCATTGTGCAGATTTGCCAATATAAACTTGTACCAAACATCAGTTTTCTTGTTTCTGCCCTAGTTATTCTACTAGACGTAGAGATCGGGGCTTCGGGACATAGACCGTTTACTATGTAGCCTTCTCTATAGATTTCAGGCGACTTGAGATGTCGAGCAGAATTTCGGACGCCTCGGCACTTCTGCGAAGTGGTTTGAATAACTACAGTTGCCAAAAAATGCATGTAAATATTCACGATGAAAAGGTCTGAAGTAATACGCTTTCCTGATGGGTACTGATCAACGTGGACACCGTGTAGTTGTACGCATCACCGCCAGGCATAAGCAAGTGCGTCAGGCAGTAATTTTTTTAAGCGCACGTCTTTGTTGCTATTCCCTACAATACAGAAGCGAAATGTGCTGTCATTAGCCGTAGTCGAAGGTTTACGTGACTTCAATGTGATTATGGAGCTGTATCTCAAAAAATAAGTATTATTTGGTGTCGACGTGGAGCTTTCATGACCGACACGGTGTCCTCGCTATTTTCTCCAAGACGATGTTACAAGTCTTTACTAGAGCTTGTGTAAGGGAAGGTGTAACCCTAACCCTAACCCTAGGGGGTGTACGAAGCAAAGGGGGGGTACGAAGCAAAGGGGGGGTGTACCCAGTCACGCCCTTCTTTTTTAAGCTTGAAGATTTGCGAGAGGGCGCGACTATTTCCACACCCCATTTGACTATTTCCACACCCCACTTTGACTATTTCCACACCCCTCACAAATTTTCGATCGAAAATAAAACAAACAAAAACATTGACATTATATCCAGTTATCGATCTTGATGGCAGACTCGGGTGATTGACCTTCTTCAGGAATGCCGTACTTCTCTCTATGCTGGCAGGCAATTTCTGCTGCATCCGGCCACGACTCGAGCTGTGGTGCGAACCAGGTGCGCCACGATGTCAGATGCGCAATTTCGTAATTTGTGGCTGGAATTGGCGAGAGGGTTTCGAGAATCGGTGGCGATGGGCAGGCCTTGGCAAGCTTTGTTACAGCTTTGAAGTGGCTATAATTGAAGAGGATGGCAATTGGCATCCGGCTTTCCATCGTGTCCGGAACGTACATATGTGAAGTACCGGCAAACGCTCCGTTGTTTTCAAATACAACCAGCGGTCGACGATACGCATTTGCCGCAATGATTCCGTGATATGGCAGCCTGAACCAGTCCTGTGTTGCAGCTGTAGACTTGCATTGTACAGTGCTGGAAAGCAAGTTCGTAAAGCGTTCGGTGCCAAATGTTTTCATGTAAAAGTCGGCCCGCGTCTTCATGTGCGTAACCATCTCTTGGCGAACTATAACCCAATCGTCTTCACCAATCCCCAACGTCACTTCCAATGCTCGGAACCCACAGTTACCATCCCCGTCCACGTTCTTGTACAATTCGACTCCCAGCTGCAGAAGATCCACAGGCAAGTCGACAAGGTTGGGCGGCGGCTCGCGTGTTGCTTCCGTGACCACCTTTTCAGACAAGTGGGACTCCGTACACTCCGCGTCATGAGATTCTGCCTCCTTTTCTTTCTTGCCTTCAGTATCCAAATTGCCCTTCTCTTTCTTCACGTGCTCCGCCATCGAGCTTTTTTGAGAATCACGACGATGACCAACTTGCTTGCAGGCGCTGCAAGTGACTTTTCTCCTCTTCTTTTTGGTGATAGGTGGCTCTACATATTCAAAACCGGAGGGTTCCCGTCGCGTCGAATCTTCTTTTTTCCGTGGCCAGCCCTTCACTCGCACAGAAGGAGGTTCTTTCAACACCTCTGGCACTTGCAGAGAGAGGTTTTCCAGCTCCTTCGCTACCGTATCCTGCTGATGGTCGGTTAGAGCCGGGAACGAGATTGTGACTTGATCAAGAAGATCCGGAAGTTGATCTTTACAAGCTTGGGAAGCAGTCGGCAGTGGCGGTGATGCGCGGTGAATGTGCCATTAAGTATGAACGTCGCTCAAATGAAGCGGACGTTGAGCCACCAACATTTCGCGGATAGCATGTTTGCATGTAAGACCCCAAATGCGAGTGTACGATCCCGAGCAATTGTCGTCGGAATCTATGGAAGGCTGGCGTGAAAACACCAGCTGTATTACAAAATTGGATCAGATGATCACTCACAAATGTCATCGACAACTCTGTCCAACTTTGCATTCGTGATTGCTTACCTGCTGATGTATTTTGCGCAGAGCAAAGTACGAGATCTTGTAGTTAACGTCGCTAAAGAATTTTCTACGGATTCAGCTGAGCAAAGGTGCATATCTTAATGAATTCTTGCTGGCGTTGAATATTGTAATTTGCGACTGAATTGCTGACAGCCAGGTGCAACCGCTCGCAGCAAGCAAAAATGTTGTTCATGCTGTGAGGTAGATACTGTTTGATCATGCGGCGAGCACTTTCCCCACGTGAAGTCACAGAATGCCCAAAGTGTGGCACACGATCAGTCCATGCGCGGAGAAATCGATGCTTACGAGGATCGATCCATGTTTGTTGTATGTACTGGATGACTTCCGTGTAATACGCAGTCTGGAATGCCGTCCATAGCTCGTCAAATTCTGATTCCGTTTTAGCGTAAACAACCTAATTTGAGAGCTGAAAATTAGAATAGCAAATTGACAGACACACTGAGTTTGAACGAAACTCTTACGGACTTACCGCTTTCCACTGCTTCATAAAGCAGTTCCATTCGTCATTCTGATCGGAAGACAGGTCAGCATCCCGCTTTTGAACCCGAAACAATGGTTTGCAATGCTTAATAATATTCTTCTCAATGTGCCAATAGCAAAGAAGAATCTGTGCTTGCGGGAAGACATCGCAAATGCTCGAGATGAGCTCCAGTTCCCGATCAACAACAAAAACAACAGGCTGAACATCCGTATCGAAGAGCGTCCGAATGAATGTGAGCGCAATGTTGTACGATTCCTCATTTTAGATCGCCATGAACACGAATGCGACAGAAAATGTCGTGTATAAGGCTGTGCAACCAACAACGTGAAGCAGCGGGAGTCGAGGACCGTTTGTCTTGTACGTCGCATCAACAAGTAGCACGTTATTGTATATCCGAGAAAGGTTTGCGCATTGCGGATGAGACCAGAATAAATGCGTTACTTGGTGTTGTGCGTCAATTCTTGTCTCCACCGTGACGTTCAAATCCCTGAATGTGCTAATCAGCGCGTCCATGGGCGTGCGTCCGTCAAGCTTTGTTTGAATTGCTTTTTGGCATCGATTGTGGATTGTTTTCGCTGGAATGTCGACTCCATCGCACCCTTTCCTCACGTGCGACTGAATATTGCGAGGCGTGACCCCAGACTCGTAGAGGTTTACCACAATTTCGCTTATGTCTGGCCGAAGCCGAAGGTGAACTGGATGTGCCGATGGATGCGTGGACGGATCGTGATTGTGTTTGGCGTTTTGCACTTTGAAGTCCCAGTGTGTTTCGTGTTCCTTTCCAATGAGTCGAAAGGGGCAATCGTTGCATTTGCTGCGTGCAACACGCTTCCGCGTCTCCTCAGTCAGCCCAAGCCTGTTCTTGGTTTTCCTCCACGATCACACTGGTAGCATACGGAGTATCGACCTCGTTTCTTTTTTGAAGTTTTGCATACGATTCCGTATCCTTGTGTCGCAGCAAAATTGTTGAACGCCCTTTCCATCTCATTGCGGGACGAAAACGTTTGCTCTTGTAAGCTGATAGGTGGTGGGAGAAGTGACAGTTCCATTCCTAAAAGGGTCAAGCAAAAATCAGCGGGTGCACGTTTGAGCGACGCGGAAACACCAAAAACACTCTCCTTACCATGCGTCGCTGGCACATTGTCGTCGGACTCGTCGCTGGAGTCCTTCATGGGGTTGTCCTCAACACTCTCCGCGGAAGTACCATCGCTTGATTCGACTTCGCTTGTGAGACCACTGTCAAACCATTCGGAGGGTGGCGTTGGGGAGGTCTCGGAGGCTGCGGAGGCTGCGGTGGTCGGGAAAGTCGCAGAGGTGAATTGCATGGGCAAGTTGGTGGCAGGTGTTTTGGTGTGCTCCATAAGGGCAGTTCCGTGACTGCGCAACAACGCAGCTAGGGTGTTGACACGTTGGTTCCATTTCTCCCGCTTCTCTTCAGCATGTCGCAGCATCTCGGTGGCGTGACGCAGTTCTTCCTCCATCCTGGTGAATAGGGCATGGTGACATGGGGCATGGCGCCATGCATGCACACAACATCGCCAGTCAGACACGTTCCAAACGCCAAAAAAACTTCCAGAGTGCTTGGGTGCTGTCTGTAGGACGCTCACCTTCAGTCTTGAGCGTGTTTGAGCGTGTTTTATTGCGTCCAGAAAGTAATGAAGTGAAGGGGTGTGTGTGTGGAAATAGTCAAAGTGGGGTGTGGAAATAGTCAAATGGGGTGTGGAAATAGTCGCGCCCTTTGCGAGACAATGTCCTACCTAAACGAGTGATATGGTGTAAAGATATTTTCGTTCATCTGCCTATACTTATCTCTAAACTTTCCGTATTTGTAAAACTTGCAGTCAACGCGGGGTATAGCTCGGTTTTATGGCAGTATTACTAACTCGACAGCTGTGCCACCGGCTCGATAACAGAGCCCGCTACTTATTTATCACTTGTAGTATCAAAGAAACGCAAAAGTAGTCCACTCGTCATCGCTATCGCTCTTCATGGACACCATATCGGTCACTTTTCACTTTCACCCTTCCTTGTCACTCTCCATACAGAAACAAGCTTGTCAATGCTCCGTGGTCCTTCTCTTTTTCTTGCGCTTCTCGTCGGAGCTGCCACCGCTCGTCCATGTGATGTCTACAAAGCCACTGGGACGCCGTGCGTGGCTGCACACAGCACCGTTCGAGCTCTGTACGAGGACTATGCACGTGGCCTGTATCAAGTTACCCGTGCGTCCGACAAGAGCAAAATGGACATTTTGCCCTTGTGCCCTGGCGGCATCGTCAACGCGTCCGCGCAAGACACGTTTTGTAAGGACACACAATGCCACATTACAATTATTTACGACCAATCGGGCAAGGAGAATCACTTGACCGCAGCCCCGGGAGGTGGAGCCAAGCGGGAAGGCGAAGGCCCCGCGCTTGCGGATCGGTTTCCCATCACGATTCACGGCCACAAGGCTTATGCTGTGTGGGTTGAAACCGGCATTGGCTATCGCAACGACAATACCGATGGTATTGCCACGGATGACGAAGCAGAAGCTATGTACATGGTCGCGGATGCCACGCATTTCAATGATGGATGCTGCTTCGATTACGGGAACGCTGAAACGACGAACAATAATGACGGTCCTGGCACGATGGAAGCGCTGTACCTCGGGAATTGTACCGGTTGGACCAAGGGCCAAGGTGGTGGTCCATGGGTCCTCGCGGATCTCGAGGACGGCCTCTTTGGTTGTGAAGAAGACAAAGTCTGTCCCAATATTCTCCCGATCAACCACCAATTCACGGTCGCGATGCTCAAAGGCCGGTCCGGCGGAACGTTTGCACTCAAGCAAGGAAATGCGCAGTCTGGAAAGCTTCATACCACGTATGACGGCCCTCGACCGAAAGGGGATGAAGTGATGAAAAAACAGGGTGCCATCGTCCTGGGCATTGGCGGTGACAACAGCAATGCGGCGATTGGAACCTTCTTTGAAGGAGCAATCGTGGCTGGTGATCCCTCGGATGAAGTCGACGAAAAGATCCAGAAGCAGATCGTCAAAGCGCGCTATGGACACGACGCTGTCGTCTAGGAATCCGGATATATCTCGGCTGTCTCCTTGCATGGGAAGGGATTTTAGGTTACTTCGAACTTTTCTCTAATCTTCTTGTCTGGAATATATTCATGTGAAGAGATTTTAGGTTCAGATTTTAACATTACAGTTACATGGGCCGCGAGAGAGTGCCAGCGCCGAGAGTACCGCTCCTGCTTGACGGTCCATAACGTGCAATGGTTGAAATGTTTTCGTGTCCATTTTGCGTAGATATCGGAAGAAACTTGAGTCGTAGATAGCGTAGCTCGATTTTAAACTTCAATATACTGAATTTGTCTTACTTGGATTTTTTGTTGCAACCAAGTATCCGTTCACAACGAAGAGAACACTGCAAGACACCTCGTAGACTATAGATGTAGATAACCAATTCAGGGACTTGCTCTATCGAATGTGTATTAAGAAGTGATTATCGTTCCAAACATGTAATACGCATAAGAGTTGAATCTATTTGCGATACTATATTTGTCATGTAACTTACACTAATTATAAGTACCCAATTTTAGGGTTTAGCGTATCCAGTACATAGCCATGAGATTTTATAACAAATTCAACACAGTTACAGTAACCGTCACGCCACGACCCTATTTTTTTGACATGGGGAATTTTGTTAAGGTCCACTGATCGGACAACTTCTAGGGCTTTCGTTCTACCCCGTTGACACAAGCGCGTCAGCCGTGTCTTGTCAAGTAGTGACTTACATCTCTCTCGGACAAAAGCGTACCCTACATTTCATGAAGTTGAGCGACACGAAGTAACCATCAGTAGTGGCGCATAGAGAACAGCTCACTTTTCAATTCGTGCTAGTGTAATCACAACGGGCACGAAGCAACGACCTTAAATGTAGCCGGTGCGTATACGCACGGTGCGGCTAGCGCACAGAGGAAGACTTTCCTTAAAGCGGCGTTCGCCGATACATAGCCGATACGCCCTTATTAAGGGCTTAGGAGAGAGCTCTCCTACTCGGGGCCAAGATTCCCGGTTTAGTTTACTATAGCCTTTGCTAGTGCCTTAACGGCAAGGCTCCCTTACCAAGGGTGTAGCTAAGGGGAGGGCTCCCCTTACGCTACGGCACTCACTACACGCATGACCGGTCGAGGTCGTGCGTCTGTAGGATAGAGTGAAATGTAAACTGAATATATTTAATATGTAATTATTTAAACTAATATAAACTATATGTAACACTAAATAGAATATTCCTAATTCGTACCTAGCTAAAATGTAGTGTACACACCTGTGTACTGACACGTGGATGGCTGACACACCACCACACCAAGGGCCCATGCCCTGATTGGTTAAAATAACCAAAGGTTCGAAACCTTTCAACCCGGCCAATACTGACCTCAACCGTGGTGTACTCATGTACACCAACACTCAGTGTTACCCGAATGTAACCCTGTTACATTAAACCACCCAACCACAATGGCACTCCATGAGACCACGACCGCTGGGATTGGATTGGGGGAACGGGGGATCACGAATACGTGCAAGGTGTGCACCATCTCACCCAGGCGCAGCTGTCCGACCAGGAAAGAAGTACAACGAAGGCTCGTTCGTGGCCAACGGCACGTTTGCTGTGGATACGGGTAAATTCACTGGCTGCTCGCCAAAGGACAATTTTATTGTGAAGCAGCCGCCGTCAGAGGACAATGTAGGGTGGGGTCCGATGAATAAGCCCACTACAGCTGAGGTGTTCGACGCGCTATATGACAAGGCGATCAAGAACTTATGCTCTTTGGACGAATGTACGTGTTGGACGGCTACTGTGGTGTGACCGAGAAGTCACGTCTGAAGTATTCGAGCGTAGTGGAGAAGTTCCACCTTGACTTCACAGTTATCAACGCGTGCGACATCGTGGGCGAAGATTGGAAGGCGCATGGCCTCAATTCGGAAGTGTTTGTGATTTTTTAACGCTGAGAAGCACATGGCCATCATTGGCGGCACATTTTATGGCGGGGAGATGAAGTAGGGCATCTTCAGCATGATAAACTATTACTTGCCTCTTAATGGAGTAATGACCATGCATGCGTCCGCCAATATCGGCAAAGCAGGGGACACACAGCCATTTTCTTCGGACTTTCGGGCACGGGCACAACGACGCTTTCGGCCGAGCCGAAGCGCGAGCTCATTGGTGACGACGAACACGGCTGGGACGACGAGGTGTTTTTAATTGTGAGAGTGGCTGGTACGCGAAGACGATTGACTTGAGTAAAGAGAATGAGCCTGACGTTTTCAATGCTATTCGGCCGAACGCCATGTTGGAAAATGTCTGGATCGACGCGAACAACGAACCGGATTACTTTAATTCGAGTAAAACGGAGAACGGGCGCGTATCGTACCCTATCTATCACCTTCCGCACCACGAAACGAACTCTCGCGGCAATCATCCGAACGCTGTCATCTTTCTCACGTGCGACGCGTACGACGTGCTACCGCCTCTGTCGAAACTATCTACCGGTCAGGCGCAGTACCAC
>CM047589.1:8857748-8970156 GCA_026184515.1 Peronosclerospora sorghi
TCAATATGGGCTGGACGGGTGGTGTCTACGGCGTGGGCACGCGCATGAAGCTGCCGTTCACACGCAAGTTTGTGGGCGCCGTACTAGATGGTAGTATTACCGAGGTGTCGTTTGTAAAGGATCAGCTATTTGTTTTTGAGATTTCGACGACAGTAATGGGCGTGCCGTCGGAGATTTTAAACCCAAGGGATGCATGGTCGGACAAAGAGGCATTCGACCAGACCGCATTCAGGCTGGCGAAATCGTTCAAGGGGAATTTCAAGAAGTTTATTCGACCCGAGAATGACTTGTTTATCTTTGGTCCGACGGTGTAAGTGTTGGGGGCAAAGTTTTGGTGTCTAGTACTGCTTGTAGAAGTAACCGTCGCGTGCACCGGTGTTTGAGAGATTGGATGCGTCTTGTATAGCAATTGGGTGGTTTCATGTGTTCACATTACTTGATATAAAGACAAGCATCTTTGGTGTAGAGATATTTATGTCGTGTTATATGCATGGACCGCGATGATAAGAATACAAAGCACATGTGGAAGAAGTGACGACTCGATTTAGAAAGGAGTGTCCCTAACCAAATGAGGAGTGTCCGCAAAATTTACCATGTCAAAAATAGGGTCGTGACGTGACGGTTACTGTAACTGTGTTGAATTTGTTATAAAATCTCATGGCTATGAACGGGGGGGTCAGTTTTCGGAAACGGGGGGGGGGGCAGTATCAGGGGTGTGCGGTATTGGTCCCGGCCGTCGGAACGGTAGGGAAGAGGTCATCACCGACATTGGTAGTGACTGGTACGGTACTCAGGCTCCGGTACCGATATACTCCGTGTCTGTATGGTAGTGATTCCGACATTTAACTCATCGGTATCGGTATACCGAAAGTGATACCGACATTGTCCAGAGCGGTATCGGTATCGGTATGATACCGGTATTTGCTGGCGGCTCGGTAGGGTATACGGGAAACCGAAATTCGGTCGGATACCGGTATTGATACCGGTATTAGCGTCCGTTATCATTTACGAGCTGAATGTTGAAGTTCAATTTTGCTTGCTGTTGCACCAATAATTATAGAAGCATTCATTATTGATGATGCCATCTATTATGATCATCATCATCATGTGGGCTGCTGGTGCAGCTTGAAACTGTGTTTCGTATGAATGCTCCTTATTTACATATCAGGCTTACTTTAGAGCTCAACAACCACCGAAGGTGATGTTAACATTTTGTCTTAAAAATTTCTGGCAATTCTACTAGATGATCAGAGATTCTCGTGAATTAGTCATAGTTGCTTCTTATTATTATTATTGTCGTCACCAGCAGCACCGCCACCCGCCTTCATCCTCGCCAGCTTACGTAGACGACTTTCAGCCAGACTCCACCATCAATACCGAGATTGATACAAATCGGTAGGTATACCGGTTTGTATTACCGACTGCACCCAGAATCGGTGAATACCGTCAGTCACGATACCGCGACTTCCCGCCAAAGGTATGGGATGATACCGACTTTGGTAGCGCCGGTAGTGGTACGGTATAAACTCTACCGACTTTGCCCTCCACGGTATACGGTAACGGTATTGTAAATACCAGTATAAAATACCGGTACCAATACCGCACACCCCTGGTCAGTATACGCTGACCCCAATTTTAGCACCTAAAAGATCGAAATCAGCATTGCTAAAAAAATGAAAAATACCTTTATACCATCTTTTGGGTACACACCGGTAAAGTGCATATTTTCAACAATAATAAATCATGATCTATCATGAGCGGAGTAAGTGTTAAAATCTTGAGCGTAGTGTTGCGACCCGGGAGCTGGGAAGGGGGGACGAGTCAGAAGAAAGAAAGAAAGAAAAGTGTATTATTGTAATTAAAGCTTTTAGTCCTAAACTTTAATCATAATTCCATGCATATAAACAACTTTAAATCATTGCTATTTTCGTCCAATGAAAAATGCTTATGGTCGGCCGTCTCGCTCGCTACCGGTCAAATACCGGACCAACAAGTATTACCTTTCATTGGTCGAAATCACTGGGTTTCTCGTCCAATCAAAAATTGCTTGCGCGTGCCGTCTCACGAAATACCGGACCAACAAGTATTACCGGTACCAACCGGTTCTTCAAACAGAAGTGAGGATAGTATGGACAACTCTCAACAAGTAGCGGGTGGGATTTTTTTACGTACTATAGGTGCTCATGAGCTCGTCATGAGGTGACATCGTGTCGGTCATGGCGGAGGTGGAAATGACGTGGCGCGGCGACCAGATTAAATTGAAGGCGCTATCCTCCAAGTCCCATGTCACTCGTCCACTCGCTGCCCTCGCACGGAGACTCGAGATCCACCGCTGCTGATCCTGCTGCCACGCAAGTTCCGCGGCACTTTGTTCATGCACAACGCCCAGACAGGGCTCACACACGACCACGTGGACACTTTTGATCGCCGCGCCTTGTTTTCGACGACGGAGGACCTTAAACGAGCGCTTGACGCGGCACCTCGAGCACAGCCTCGTGGCACACACGGCACAAGTCGTCGGATAGTGCAAGAGAACTCGCCAGACTTTGTCTTTACAAAGCCCACAGACGGAAGTCGTCCGTCGTTCCCCGTGCTTTGTCGACTGCTTTCGTCGCGCGTGGGAACGATGGAGGATCCACCACTGCAACTTTTTCTCCATGGCGAGGCGGGGCGCTTCCCAGAAGCCAAGCATCGCGGACCAGCACGAATTTAGATGGAACGTATCGGCAAGGTACCCCATGCCTTGGATATGTAATTGAATATAAACATCCACGGTACCATCGTGCTGTTCTTTAAAGAGTGCACCGTACATGAGTTTCCCACGGGCCCTGCGGTTCGGGAACCTTGCGCGTTGGGGCAACTGAGCCGGTTGGAGAAGATCGTACCCAATGCGATCGCCATTGCCACGTGTGATGATGCCCGTGGCCGATAAGCTCATGAAGTCGCGGGGTCGAACGAGTAGATTCAGTGGCCAACTCGGTTCGCCCACGATCCACATGAGACTGAGACTCTGGAACGGATCCAGTTCCGTCGGTCCTGCGATTGTCGCTAACGTCGCGCCCCGAATGTCATGGGATACAGTCGAGGCCGCTCGGATGCGCAGATCCCCAAACGTTGGCGTCGTGAGGCCAAGCATGACATCGTCCAACGGGGCACGAATCGTGCCCACGGCTAGTAACACGTCGGAATATTTCCACTGTTCCCCGGGCATGTGCAAATCGCGCTGTCCGCCATGATCTCGTTCCGAATAGAGCGAGACGTTGCTCCGTGTCAGGTGCCGTTTCCATCGCACACTATCGAGCGTCGAGTGGCATCGCGACGTGCCGTATCGTGTGGCCTCGCGTTCCTCGTAACTTCGAAGCGTTCGATCCAAGAATTGCAACGTGAGTTCGTGACACCGTTCTTGCTCGTCCACGGTCAAGTCTACCGGATCCAATGGCACGTTCTTGCCAGGACAAGTTGGGGGTGGGCTCATTTCGAACGTAGGCGTCGAAATGTCGAATGGCATGGCGCCCACCGGCAAAGGATGACGCACCAGTTGCGTCGAAACGTCGAATGGCATGGCGCCCACCGGCAAAGGATGACGCACCAAGTTGCGTCGAACGGAGACCGTTCTCTATCCAAGGATCCGTGCACATACGACCAAACATGGTCGTTTTTTGCATGTGTTAAGTAAGACGCATCGACTTGTAGACGGTCATGCCTCTGACATCTTATCTCCTGCTACATAATACATTCCAGTACTTTATAAGTTTCAGCTTCCACCGCTGTCGTTCCTATTTGGAAATTATTTTTTCCGCTAGTTTATACCCTCCGATACGTTATAGGTCCCACCTTCCACCCACGCTATAACGTTTCGGAGGGACGTCTGTACTTAGTAGATTTTTGGTTAGTTACTTGCTGTAATACAAACGTCAAGGGGGATTATGGCAAAGCGTCAGCATATCGTGAAAATGTCCCGAGCGTGGCTCGATGTGTCTAAGTGCCGCCCGCAGTTTTACTCTCAGGACTTATCGGATACTTTGTTCCATCCATCCTCTTGTGTCGTATGTGGGCGAATGAAAGGACACACCAATGAATGACTTCGATGATTCGAGAAACAGCGCGTTTTGGTTGTGCGTCATGTCGATCGATCGATCGGATTTGACAAATCCTAGTGTGTTTAATTTTTTCACAGCATCGTTGCTGTTAAGACGGTTCAGCTGTATCTACTTCCGGTTGATCCTTTTATGCTATTTTCTACCTAACAATTTGCGCAAACTTTAGCGCATTACAAGCGTTGAGCAAAGCAACTTTGAAGATTGAAAAGCCATAGATATAGAGGACTGGTCCCATCACTCAAGATAATGACCACACGAAAAAGTAGTGACGACGAGCTCAAGCTGTAGACTTTAAAGAGTACTTCAACAATCTCTCTTAAAGTAGTCCTATCTTTGTCATTTACATGCCTGGGCAGTCTGTTGACATCCATGAGTGGCGCACAGAAGTAGTAGTAATATGAGTAATATTTCATACACTTTAACTAGAAAATTAGGTGACTAGTGCATATCATATGTTGTATGATGCACGTTAAGTCGCATAATCAATCTACTGTCGATGATGCCTCAACGTGTTGACTAATCGAGCGCACGATCATTTCGGCCGATGCTTCACGTGCGAGAGCGGGTGCCTGCCCCGACCAGAACGAAGAGAAGGACGTAATCGGCGCTAGCTTCCGCTGCTTGTTGCAGTGGCTTGAGCGCTACTCCTGCCAGTGGAAACTCGGGTACGGCCGCACACATGGGACCTCGTTCGTGCACGATGCGCGTAACAAATCCTCGCGCGGGTCGACGAGTGAAAACATTCGTGATTCTTGTCTCTATCCCGTTTCGAGCCGCTTGTTTTAACAGGTTCCGGTGCAATGGGGAGGTTCTCGTTTCATCAGCGAGTAAGAACACGGTCCCCATTTGGACTGCGGCGGCACCCAGTACATTCGCACTCGACACACCTCGAGCGTCTCCTATCCCACCGGCTGCGATCACTGGAAGCTTGATCGCATCCACGAGTTGAGGGATGAAGGCCATGGTTCCAAGTTGGTCTGGAAACTCCATGACACTGTTACGATCTTGCCGCTTCCGTGGCTTTTCGTGTCGGTTCGTGCCTAAGAAAACGCCGCGATGGCCACCTGCTTCAAGTCATTGGGCAATGACCGCGTCAGGAGATAAAAGGGCACAGGGAATGGCGCCTAAACCGCCTCCACGAGCGACAGCAATGGCAAGCTCGCTCGCTTGGACACCGGCCATAGGGGACTGGAACAAGGGCACAGGGAGGCCTAACCGTTTCATGATACGAGTGTCGCGCCACATCATTATGGGCGCGACAAGAAAAAACAAAAACTTTAGAGATGTTCCTGTCCCTAACGGTCACATTACAAAATCTCTAACGTGCTTAACTTCTAAAATGGCCTATTTTACGCTACTTGATATGCGTTTGCCGTATCCACACGTTCGACTCGCCCTTAGTTGGCACCAAGTGCTTGCTTCTCTTCAAATGGTGTGGCATGGACAAGGACCCAATCCAAACTCTCGGGTCTCGTTACCTCCGTCTCAAATGTCCACCCAAACCGCGTCTTCAAAACACGTCGCTCTGGCATCGCCTTTTCCTGTCCAGGCAAGAGCACTAAATGTTCCGTCACGTCATATTGCACTTGCATGGCGAGCCATTCACTCGTAATGTCCGTCTCGTCGCGCACTCGCGTATATTCCACTGCTTGGAGGGCTGCACTATTCACCACCAGTCGTTCGAGACGGACACGCTGTGGTTGTTTCCTCTCTCCCTCTACAAGAGCAGACGGTTTCCCGAGCAACACTCGCAGACATGCGGACGTGGCCACATGCTCTAGAAACGGCTTGGTCGTGTCTACGTCTTGACAATAGAGACGCGGTAGCACCGTCGAGGCGACTCGTATGGCATTCATGACAAACTCGGGCAAACCAATTTCCACCGTCAGGGGGAAGCGAGATAACACAAACATGACCAAACGCTCTTCGTCACTCGTGCCCGGCACAAACACGTGCTTGCTATGCAGATACCGCGTGAACTCGGGCATTTCATCGTACACACGTCGAGCGATGCGCAAGCCACGCCAAGAAAAATATTCCGACTCAATCCCAAACCGCCGCGAGCGGGTCGAGATCGGACGACGACACGAACCGAGAGGGCGACGAGACAAAGGGACACGACGTAGCATGCCAACGTGCACAAGGTCAGAAAATAAGGTGGACCACAAGTTCAGAAAATAGGGTGGACCACAGTTCGAAGGGAGGTGGACCACACAATGTCCTCTCAATTCCCTTAACCATGCCTTCCGTGCGTTGTGTCGTGCTACTGGTGGCCCTAGCCACCCGCGTCTCTCTAACCGGGGCGAAATGTATCATGACGCAAACCTGTGTGAATCCTGGGAACGTCCCCGACTCCGACCGCTGCATCCCGCACGCGCATCCTGAACCCGTGGACCCCAAGCCCGTACGTGTGTGTATAGGCAGTGTCTCTCTAAACACCCCCCCCCCTCCCGTCTCTCTCCCTCTAATCGTCCTGCCCTCCTTTCGTCTAGATGACGGGCGACGGGTGGACGCGTGGCGACATTGGTGGCGGACCGTGTACACGTGCCACCGACTGCCACCACCACGGCACGTGTCGTCACGGCCGCTGCGTCTGCGTCAACGACGGCGTGGCCGCCGGCCCCTTTTGCAACGAGACGCAGCGGCAGTGTCCCGTCTATCACGCCAGCGCTTGCTGCTCGTGGCAACAGAACCACGCCCTGGCCGACAACTTCCGCGTGGTCGCGACGCTCTTTGGACAGAATCGCGCGGGCGGCTGCGACGCGTGTGCCGCGAACCTCCTCGCGCTCTGGTGTGGCCTCGTGTGTGCGCCGACGCAAGCGCAGTTTCTCACGCTGGCGCATGCGTGGCCCAGTACATCGTACCGCCCGGATCCGCTCACGGGCAAGCCGCACGTCAAAGTCCTGGACCTGAACGTGGCCCTCGACCGCGCGTATACGTGTGCCGTCTATGCGTCGTGCCGCCACACGGCCCTGGCGTCCATGACGTCGGCCATGGCGTCCGCGCTCGGGTTTTTTACGTACCAAATGCAAGTCGGGGCCATTGGACATGGCCAATTCCTCGATCTGCGCTTTCCTGCGTCGACGAACGCGTCGTTCGGGCCGCAGAACGACGCGCCCGCCGTCCTCTCGTGCGCGAATTATTCCAACGTTCCGCGCAGCAAGTTACCAACCCAAGCGCAGACGCTTCCCTCGATCGCCTCGAGCGAGGCACGGGACAAACGCTGTCCATGTGGCGCGTGTCGCGCGACGTGTGACGCCCACGCCACCGGCAACAGCAGCGACCACGAGCCGCGCTCCACCATGCCCATTTCCCTCTTCCACGGCTTCAATCCACTCCTCGTGGCGAGCGTCTACGGCTTCCTCGCTGCTTGCATCGTTGGCGCGCGACACTGGTCCAACACGCGCGTCTAACTCGAAACACGACGGCGCCAACGGTGCCACTTACTGCCGCTTCTCCTTGTGTTGCTTGTACCGTGTCACGTACTTTCACGCACTGAATTGCGAACCGTGCGACGAGCATCCCCACGTCGGGCGACGACGCGGCCACCACCCGCTCGTCTTGTGGACGCACCGTGTGCTCCTTGGAAGGAAAACAACCGCGCGACCTCGTGCGCGAGCGTCGGCAGCGCCGCTTTCTTGTTGTGCCGCGCCCCTTGGTCCAGTTTGCTAATCGCAGCGCCATTGTTGGCCTGCCACTGCGTCTTCGACGCCGGATCCACCTTGTGGTCCCGGCGCTGGGCGTGCCGCCGTCGCGACGGTCTCGGTTTCATCCACGAGGACGCGCCACGCCTTGAGTTGATCCAGTTGCGTCGCGACAGGATCCTCGACCGGCACTTTGTCGAGGGCGGGCGCGGCAGCCCACGAGGCCACCGCGGCAGCGTCCGTAGCGCTCGCGTCCATGAAATGCGCCAATCTATTAGAATTATTTCTCAAATTTTAAATAAAATTCCGCAAGGTCCAATTAAATTAGATGATAAAAAAATTACAAATCCTAAGAGAATTCAAATAACTGAGGGAAAAGCTGAAGGTAGAGAAGAAGATGAAAGATAGAAAAAAGAAATTTATTCTTGTGTCTACGAATTTAAGAAATACTAGACACTATATATATCGTGGTTGGCTCGTGCCCTTTGCTCTCTGGACTTGCATGGTGGGCACAGGCGAGACCGGCGAGACAGTGTGGCAACGCGAGCATCGCTTCCAGGAGCGCGAGCTCGCGTGGATCGGACACGAAGGCCGCTCGGGCAAGCTCCTGCTCTTCAACTGTAGGCTCCATGCGTGCCGTCGTCGTCGGATCGTCGGTGCCATGGTAGCGTCGCGCTAACACTTGGAGAGCATCCATGGCTTGCTTCCGGTCGCTCAAACGAGCGTGGCAACGTGCGGCCGCTGGACGGTCTCGCCCCTTTCGACGTGGACTGTGGAGGAGCGTGGAGGCACGAGCGGACGGGACTTTGCACGCACGAGGAGCGCGAGACGGTAGCGGACGCAATGGCGTACGCCCTGCATGCGTGTCGCTTGAATGGGAAACGGGTGGAATTGCAATACTAGCCATCGTGGGGATAGGTCGTAGGAGCATACCGGTAGCAACCGGTGGAATGGGGGACATTACTCTGTACCGATTTCATGGAACACAGTCCCAAAGGAATATTTTCATTCATAGCAATGCTAATTTTGTCCTTTGTAGGCACTAAGAGTAGGTGCCTATACCTAGTGTTAGTTACAGAACTGCTCTGGTACCGCACGTAGATTCAACACATTGTCTCCTGCATATTTACATGCTAGCAAAGATACTCACTCCTTAATACACACGCGATTAAGCAAGTCCCTGACTTGATTATCTTCATCTACTGTCTACGAACTGGGGTATATTTTCTGTCAAAAACGGATACTTGGTTGCTACAAGATTCGAGAAAGTCAAATTCAGTTTATTCAAAGTTGAAATCGACATTACTAGTCAACTTTTCCAAAATTCTTGCGCAAATGGTCAAAGAAACATTTTATCAGGTTGTGAGCCCAAAAAAAGGGTCATGATGTTTCGATCTAGGAGAACCTCAAAGTAGAGAAGCCAGCAGGTATTAGAGCAGAAGGAGCCAGAAATCTCGAAATGTTTTAAAACGTCTGTGATAGAGTTGGTAAATTGGAGAATTCTCGCGGGATCCTGACGGAAACAACCTCGGCTTCAATAACTCAATGAGGCTAGCATCTGGATGAAGTTGGCGTCGCTGTATAGAATGCCAGAAATAAAAACAAGGGTACAAGATCATTTTCAGGATGGAAATATTGGTATGCAATATCCAGTGCGGATCAGAAGCCCGTGTTCAGGACGCCTACGGCAAAGGATCCATTAGCGTGTTCGACGGTTACCGAAATCTACCGTGGGATAGGATTATGATTCAAGGAATGGGGACCAGATTTATCAGGCAAATTGCCATTACCGAAATAGCATGTGTATATTTCCTGACGTAAGACATCAAATACGATCTCCCGGGCCACTACCTGTGTGGAACAGCTGAGAGATACTATATGGACAAGTTGATACATGGTGGGTGGAGTCACCGTCATTGGTTCACGCCATGAACAATAACGCCCTGTTACCACAGCTCAAGCGATGGAATTATTCACGAGCCGCAAGCACCCGAAACGATCATGGAATGAGCACTACCTTTATCTGGTAACTATTTAGGCAGTTGGTTGTAGCGAACCACTCGTTTTGGATAATGTGGTGCACTATGCTTTGTCAGAATTGAAGACAATTTTGATGGCGAAAGTTGATCATACAAGGTCGGATCACCTAATGCATGCACAATAATTCTGCCAATTCACACAAGCCGTCGAATTCAAAACAAGATCAATTAGTTCCATGGGTGCTGAGGCAGTCATAATTAATCTCCAAAATGCTATTTCTTTGTTATTTTAATTCTAAACTAAATATGATCGAATGGAAGGAAAAGGGCATCAAATGCTATTGATGTGGAAAAATTCGATACATTCGGTCGAAATGTCCTAAAAAAATGACAAAGAGGTGGATTTGACTAAATATCAGCGAAAACCTAGCAAACATTGATAGAACCAAGTGGAATTTGAACAGTGGTGCCAGTATGCAACGACTTAACATACATACGGTATGATGAAGAGGTGAATAGCACGTGCTTTGAAGCCGATAGAAAAACATTGAAGGTTTCAAGAAAAGGTTGGATCAGGATCCAAGTAAATACAAGCCGCGAAACAAGTGGTTCGCATAGATGACGTTTATTACGTCGAGAGGTTGTCGAAGAACACCGTTTCCGTACGGTCTTGTGGAGAAGCGCATAGAAGATTTTTGGTCAACTGTCATGAACATGGAAGGCCATCCGGAGCAAAAGCGACGCAGGGTACAGGTACACGATGGTAAGCGACAGGCTAATGATGCATATCGGGATGGGTAGAGTTGATTGGCTGATATTAGGTAATTGGTTAATTTTAGGATATAAGAAATAATAAAGTTCTCTTTTTGCGTCCGATCAACTAGATCATCGATTGGTACGGCGTGATAACTTCGCGCCTCCCTTTCATTGCATACTCACCTTTACACGTCCCGGGAGGGAGCACGTAGTGCACTTTTTGGCCCACTGGCAGACGTAAAGTTCCGAAGAACTCGTCCTCAACTCCGCCCGCTGTGTCAGCGGCGCCTTTTCGTAAAGGCTACTGGGAGGGTGATCGAGCCAAGTTTTCACCTCCTCCCCCATTGGTTTACACCTATCCTCTAGAAGTTTGTCTGCTTTAAACGCCCCTTGGGAGCTCTAGGTGGATTTTTGTAAAATCCGCCGATCTGTATATAGAAAGTGCAGATAGATCCCCTTCCTCTTAAGTTGAGGCTAGGAATACAAAATATATTGGGTATTTTCTTAGCGATCTAGGCTTAAGAGGCTCGACAATCAAGTGTTGAAGACTTCCGCCACGTTATCAAGTAGCTCTTCGCTGATTTTCACTAGACCGACAGCGTCGATCTGCGATCAGCGATCTTCGACCGCCAGTTTTCCCCCGGTATCTCTAGTCTGCTATTTTCCACCCAGATCTACACCTGTCGATCTGCTACGAATTCGCTTTATCTTCATCGGAATTGCATTGATCTACATCCCCAGTCGAGAGCGACCACGCCCAAACCGTCTGGTACACAAGGTGAGCAAACGATAGGCTTGTCACAGAACAACCGGAGGACCCCCTTGGTTAGTCGGTAGTCCGGGCTCTGTGGGAACGACTGTCCAAGCCTCAAAATTTGGCCAGACGCTCCACCACAATGGTGCGCGTTCCCGGATCTTTGGGCGACTCGGGATATCACCGTGATTCCCTGCAAGATGGCGCTGACGCGTACGCGGACGTAAAGACGGAAGTGGAAGCGGAAGAAGAAATGAAGATTAAAGTGGAAAAGGAGGAGGTGGTTGTGACGATGGAAGGCAGTTCGCCGTCGCCACTTCTGAAGAAGAAAGGAAATGCTGATCATCAGGACCTGGGGAGGTATCCTGATGAGATAAAGGAGGAAAAGCCTCGATCACCTCCCAAGGTCCTTCGGGAGCCCCTGCGGATTACAACTTACGTTGTGATCCGCCTATTGCATATGGATATAATGATCTTGATTGAAAGCCGGTGTGAAGTACTAGAAGTCTGACCAACCGATGGCGTTGATGAAGGCGCCTGGTTCGGTGAGCGACGAAAGTCGAACAAGTATGGTGCCATCGGAATTCGATCTGGTGAGGAAATTTTATATGAAGGAACTGGAAAATTTCTTATTGATGGATTCGATCATGAGCCTACTCGAGGTCACGATCAGAGGAAAGCTAAATGGACCAGTCTATCAACCAGTGACGAATGGGAAGGACAAGCTTCAGATGGTGTTAGGGCTGACGCGCATCATCAAGCAAGTTGGTCTGGTGACAGGTGCCTACGATGCTGGAGAAGTGTTCTATCTGGACCCTAAAGATGTTTCGATCACTACCCTGTGGCTGTTTGATCTGTTGGTGCCTATAGTGGGTTGATCTGCTAAGGTGGAACCCTCTCGCTCTCCGTTGAAAATTGAAGGAGTCCGTCGATCAACGTGGCAGAACACACGGGATCATCCTGCTATGAATCTGCTCCTTCCGAGGGCGATGCGTATGAAGTGGAGTCGAGCAGTGATTCTTATAGTGTGGAACCCAAGATCACCCGGATGACGATCTGCCAGACGAATGAAGCCAAGTTCTGGGCCGTGAAGAAGGAACCTCGATTATCCAAGGCGGAAGATGATCATTCCCAACAGGAACCACGGCTGCAAGCGTTTTTTAATGCGGATATGGGGCGGTTTTTGGCTGAGGAAAGAGGCAAGACGACACCTGAAGTTGTACGCATAAAAAGTCACCAGCCAAAGCCAGGAAGAGCGGTGACGGTTAAGGATGTTGACATGGAGTCTGTGTATTCGTTCCATGATCAACAATCCCAGCTGGATTATCTCGATACAGATGAGCCGATCACTCCGCCTCGATCAGCTACGGTTGAGTCGGCGTACACTGGAGTGCCTGATCAACAGCTGATTCCCAGGATCAGGATGTCTGCGATCAGTGACCTGAAGGAATTCTCAGGGAAAGAAGTGGATGAAGATCAAGCACGAAATTGGATCAGTCGTCTCAAATCAGCATTTATGCGTGATCAAGCCTCTGATCACGAGAAGTGTTTTGATCATGGGTGATCTTCTTAAAGGACCGGCGCGCGATTGGCATCGCCAGCTGAGCAGATCGACTTGTGGGAACTGGAAAAACCTGGTCGAAGAGTTTGAAACTCAGTACTGTGGAAATGGTCAATCGGCATCTCGACAATATTACTACAAGAAGCAGCGATATGATGAACTCCCATCGAGTATCTTCACCGGTTAAATGTGGCAGAAATTCGGGCCAAGTTGTCGATCAAGGAAGGTCCGCCTACGATCTTACGTGAACATGTGCAGCATTTTCTTGACACGTTGACTGATCGAGAATTCGCTGATCAACTGGCACTTTTGCTTTTGGAGAATGTTACGGAGTTGGAAGAGACGCTGCGGGTTTATGCGCCCCATAAGTCGTGCCAGCCAAAGGCGGCGGTATGCACTAGTTGATTCCGTCAGAAATTTGGCGATGCTCGATCATCTGCCCCATCGCGGAAGCTTAAAGCAGTGCGCGCGATCAAGGTGATGTCTGGTAGTGATGAATCAAGCTCAGATGACAGTGGAAGTGATGGTGATAAGCGTCGTTACATGATTTCTGCTATGCGTGATCAATCCGTGACGCACGATCAACCTAGTGATCCTCGAGCTGGCAAACGAAGTTAACCAAGTGCACTTGATTAAGGTTTAACGAAAAAGAGCAGTCATTGTGGATCGATCAAGCACGACAATTTACGTTGCTGGAAGCACCTTACCTGTATGAAATGTGGCAAGAAGGGTTACCCGACTGATCACTGTTTGAATGTCTGCCGAGCATGTGGCAAAATTAATGATGCGGGCAAGTGCCCTATGGAGGAATTTTACAATCTCATTCGCCAGTGGTACAACCCTACCAAGCATGCCGGAATGTTTCCCAAGGAAGCAGAGGACACGTAAACTAGGGCGCTCACCAGGTTTGAATCTGGTACGGGACGAGCGTTCTAGTTTGTGTATTTTCGCATGTGTGGATAAGAAGGCTGATCGAGCAGAAGAAAAGGATAATGAAAAATGTGATCAGCCTGATTTACCACGTTTAGCTAATTTCCGTATTGATGAGTTTTCTCGGTCCCCGGTGATCATGGAAGTTGATCTACTTCCGGGGGAATCACGTGGATATTGGAAGTACCACTCGCTCAAGAAATGGTTTAAACAAACCAAGGCAAGTGGTAAAATTAATAACGAACGTTCCACGTTGTTATTTGATTCTGGTGCCAAAGTGTCGATCATCGACTCAACCTTTGCTCGTAAGGTGGGTTGTCAGATCGACACGATCCAAGCACAAGAATCTGTTGGTATCGGAGAAAGTACATACCTCACAGAAGGGCGTACTAGAATCAAGTTGACGTTAGAGGGCTCTTTGGTTTATTACTTCCATGCATGGGTGGGAAAGCTCGTTGGTCAAGATGTTATATTGGGTATGGATGTTCTGATCCCAGTTGGTGCTAGATTGGACGTCGCCCACGGCGCACTAAATTTGCCTGATGAATTGATCATTCCATTGGAAGGGCGTCGGCTGTTGTATGGATTAAGTGGAAACTATATAAAAATTGATCAGTATGAGCATATCCCAGTAGGTCGATCTGCTTAAGTTCGGATTCGTGATCAACGATCTCGGAAATTATGGATTACTCGCGGAAAGGATTGGGTCCCCACTGTAACTAGGAGCGTGGGTAATCTACGGTATTTGCGCATTACGAGCGTTGCTGATCATCCTATCATCCTACAATACGATACGATTTTAGGTATCTAGATGAATAAAGACGACGTACCCCGTCTCCCTGGATTTATTTCGGTGGGGTCTAACCGTTACAAGGAGTGGCCGAATCTCGCGTATCAAGCTTCTACCGGTTCTCTGCATGACTATTAAGAAAGTGTCGATCAAGGTCCTTGGTCGAGAAAAAGGAGTATCCTATTCCTCAAGGAATTTTGGTACGACCTACGGACTAGATCACGGCATCTGTAGACTTAGTAACCGGAAGATCGCAGAAGGTGCAATAAGGGCAACAGAAGAGCGATCCGGAACCGAGTGTGAAGAGTCCGACACTTGATCATGAAGTTGAACGATCTGTTACAAGATATGCGCCTGATCAAGATGTGTGTCATCACCCCATATCAATCGATCATAGCGAATTTGGTGTGACTCCTACCGATGATCAAGTGTGCTACCATGAAGGTGGAGATTTATTCGTGGAAGAGTTGGAGAAACAGCTTTCCACGCTGCCTGATGTGGTGAAGTGGAAATAAATTTTATGTTTACCGCATATAAGAGATGGTCGGCGGTAGTTATAAATTCACTGTATAATTTTTACTATTCCAACACCCTACATGCTAGCACGATGTTGCCTTTTATGCTGGTGACCTCTTCAAACACTGAACATTAGCAACAAAGATTGTGTTGGGTATTCATTATACGAACAATGTGATCATTAAGTGTGGAATGGGGCTGATAGCGCGATGCTTCCGGTTATTATTCACCGCTGGTATCAAATGGTGCGTCTTGCTCCTACATCATGTTTCAACATAGTCGTTTGGGTTATAGCCTCATGGCAGTTAAACCATCGAAAAATCATGCACCCTCAGCTCCATGAACGGTCCAAAATAATGTTCCGCGGCTAGAAACACTAGCGAGCATGAGATAGCACGTTAACCACACCACGAAGACCAATCATCAGCACCACAAAAGACAGCAAAGACCCAGGCATAACCTACCAGCATAACGGCGGATTCGTTCATGGCAGCAAAGCCAACAAAAGTCGTGTGCCCTTGGTCTAATGCTCAACAACAAAGGGGCGCTAGGGCACATGATGTAACAAGGCAAGTAAACTGTGAAGACGAACTGTCAGAAGTGCATAAGGGAGGCAATACATAGGCGCACCTTACTAGTACAACGGTGGGTCCGTTCGTGGCGGTGAAGCCAACGAAAAGTTATGCGGCCTCGGCTTCTCCAGTTGATCAGCTTGGGTATTCTCGATTGTTTTCAAGTGGTCAAGAATTTTATTGTGGAAAAGATATTTCAGCCAATCAGAGGAACTCGCGACGGCCAACTCGCGACGGCCGACTCGAGTTGAGTGAAATTGGTGTATGAAGTTGTATTGAAGTCAGCGCTGAAGTAACCAAGAAGTAGTAAGTAAAGAAAGGTGACTGACTTCGATGTAGGACTTAGTAACCTTTAATAGAATGAAATTTCCCCTGAACTACAAAGATCTCTGGCGGCCCTCTAAAACCTTCTCTACTGTTCCTATACAAAAACCAAGTTTAATAAAAAGCAACCAATGCGTGAACGCGTAAGCAAGTGGAGCAGCAGCCTTTAAAGCTAACTAGTTTTGGGGGCATCCTGGAACTGCTTTTGGGAAGTGTGTTCCTAGTGTGTTTGATTGATTTGTTGGTTCGGGCGGTAGTATTAAGCACCCGGGAAGTAAAGCAAAGAGGACCAGGATTTTTACCTCTTTGTGTTGTTGATTAAGTGATTAAGTGGATTTATTACAATTTTCAACTCCTTCACGACAACTGGTGCCGCGACCCGGGACTAACGTCGACTTCAAATCCAAGCTTACACAATGACATTAGTACCACAAGAAGATCATCCAGATCTCCATTTTACACTGGAATACTCAGATGATGATACTAACAGGACTTACACATTTTCTGAAGCGTGTGCAAAGATGACGCAATATCAACAATAGGTGCTCAGATTACCAGGTGATTAGAGCTGTTGGTTTTCATTATTTGAGATACGTAAGGTGAAGCGGGCTGCTCCCAACTGTAGGGTGCGGGAAGATTTCACTACATTTGGAAATCTACAAGCATCTGTGCTGGCACTGGAGGATTTGTTCCCAAATTTAGGGTATGAGATTATTAGACGGGATGAGTTTGAGAATGCGTGTGATTACGATTTGGTACGGACCGCAGAAGATATTGGACTGATGATGTCTTTACTATTAGCAGAAAATCAGTGGGAAACATCATTAATGGTATATCGAGAAGAAACTGACAATATCATTCCCACTTACAATATAACAGCAGACACTGTACATACACCGGTAAGGGAGTCTAAACCACCGGGTATGTTGGAGATCATTGACAGAAGTGAGCTTGAAGAAGTACCACAGTTGCGGCCCAGAAAAAATAACAAAACCAAAAAGAAGTTGGAGTTCTCATCTGATGCCGATGAAATCATGTCCACACCAAAACTAGCTGGACTCAAGCAAGAACCAGGGGTGGCCGCACCTAGCCAGGGTCCAGGGGTGGCTTCACCTAGACAGGGTTCAGGGATGTCTGCACCTAAACAAGATCCAGTGGTAGCCAATTTGGTGAAGATGATGCAAGATGGGAATTTAAGTTTGGAAGAATTAGCCATAATCACTGCGACCTTGTCAGCTAGCCGAGTACCCAATACAATGAGAGGAGCACCTAGTACATCGTATCATACACCAGCTACACAGCCCCGGACACATCATAATACTTCAGGGTATGGTATGCCTGGTGGAAGTGCAAATGCATGGGCACCCTCACCTCAACCAGTTACAGCCATCATTCAGAATACCGAGATAAAATCGTTTGATGGGAATAGGCAGGACGCTGGAATTGCACGGGTTTGGGTCGCTCTATTATCACACGTAGCCAATATATCACATTGGAATGATAGTCAATGTCTGGGAATGTTTGTTGGTAGTTTGAAAAGCACAGCGTCGTGGTGGTATGATCAACTAGCAGATTCGGTGAAGTATGTCTGGGGTACGGTGATCGCGCTTTTTCAGAAGAGATTTTGTGTGGACAAAGTGTCGCCTCGAGTTGTGTATTCAATATTGACGCAGAAACATGATGAGCTGGCTACTAAATATTTGTACCGATTAAACGCAGCAGCGTTGCGAGAAGGTATGGACTTTAGAAATGAGTTCAATTCTTCACTATTGGAAGAACACATTCAACAATTCTTTGATACCATTCATGATCGCACCATACAGATGCAGTATCAACATATCACTTTCTCAAATATTGAAGAGCTAGAAAGATTATTGATTAAACATGAAGCGCAGCTTATGAGGCCTGGAAAGGAGGTAGCTACACGTAATAATGCTGATGCTATGTATGAAGACCCGCAACCTAGCGTGCATACGATGGGCGGGGAAGTACATTCAGTACAGCGGGTGCGACCGACGTATGAGGACAAGAGTGCGCGAACGCCAACAAACCCTAATACTGACCATGTTGTGATATGTGAACACTGTAACCGACGGGGACATGATAAAATTCACTATTAGAAACTGGTGAGGTGTGAGCATTGTGATAACTTTGGTCATGAGGTGAAATATTGTCGGAAGTTCATTGAAGAGATGACCGATATGCGTACTAAATTGAAGTCAGGAGAGTTGACCAAAGCTCAGGTGGCGGAGCTGTTAAACGCCTAGCCCCATAGTGCATTGCAACCACTGTCGAGAGAAAAAGGGGGGGCATTTTCAAGTGAAAGTGAAGCGACACCGCTGTCACCCTGCATAAAGAAGAAAACCAAGAAAAATACTACATGTTGTATGTGTAGATCACTTACTTTGGATGCGGATAAAGAAAATAAGAAAAATTCAAGAAAAAATTGACAAAACAATCTACCTCCAGTGAGGGTAAGACACAAGCTGAACTGACGATAAGTGGTGAAGTAACAGAGATTTCAGAATGTGTCACACTGGTGGATAAAAATGTGGGAGGTGGGAGAAGGAGTATGGAGAATCCAACTAATGGAACGCCTCAACCCAAGAAAAGGTTAATGTTGGACAAGGGGCGGACATAAATGGTGGTTCACACTCTGTGGAAGATAATGTTGTTGGATCTAAAGGAAGTCGGAACCCAGCAGAAGAGGATACAGCTGAGGTGGAAATGTAAAAGCCTCACAAAATAAAAAGTAAAAGGAGAAAAATAACAAGACATTCAAGAAAATATCAAGAACCCTGACGATGTAGTACATCCCTATCACGAACCCATATTGGTTGTGATGAGTAGAATGCGGACCCGTGTTGGTTGCATTAGGTGGAATAACAAAATGAAAGCAATACAAAGACAAGATACATTTTTAGCCAAGAACTGGAAGTTTGTTGGAATATGTGGATAAGTCACGTCGCCATTTAATTTTATTAACGCAATATTGTTAACAATGACGATAGTAATATGAAGAGTGAGCCTATGAGTGCTCCATGAATTAGAATTAAGATGTGAAATTTGTGTATGAATGAGATCGTACAAAGAGAAACCTGTCAGAGTGCTTAAGGTGTGAAACCTGTAAGGCAACAACAAAGATCGTACGAAGAGAAACCTGTTAGGGTAATAAAGGTGTGAAACCTGTACATCCATTGAAAACAACACGGAGAACCGCATAACAAAAAAAGATCGTACGAAGAGAAACCTGTCAGGGTGCTAAAGGTGTGAAACCTGTACGGCAACAACAAAGATCGTACGAAGAGAAACCTGTCAGGGTACTAAAGGTGTGAAACCTGTACGGCAACAACAAAGATCGTACGAAGAGAAACCTGTCAGGGTACTAAAGGTGTGAAACCTGTACGGCTATTGTGAAATAAAACGAAGAAAACATGTATATCGAGGACGACCGTACGAAGAGATACTCGAAAGGGTCCAGCAGATGCAAAACTTGTATGGAGAGTCACGAGATGTTACGAAAATAAATAAATAAATAAGCCAGGGGGAAATAAACTGAGCACAGAGGAAGACGAAAAGGGTGCGCAGCAGCTTGAGACAGAAAGTGAGGAGTAAGAGGAGAAAGCGGACGGACAAGTCGAGACGAATCCAGTGGTGGAAAGCATGAAAGGGACGAAAATGCACTGAAAGAGTTTTCTCGAGTGAGGACGATAACAAACGTGTTCTAGCGCTAGAAAAGGGGCTGCGACTGCGAGAGTCGCAGCTCTTGGCATCGTCGACGATTGTGCGAGAGCTGCATGACGAATTAGACAAAAAATGTCGTCGTGAAGTAGTTGCAGTGGAACGTGCGCAGTATCTAATCGATCAATTGGAAAAGATTGCAGCGTGAAGTGGCTAAATTGACGCAGTTGCATCGAGAGTCAAGTCGTATCCAAAGTACCGAAGTCCAGATACTGCGAATGATAGCAAAGAGGAAAAGGAAGAGTTTCCCTTATCGCCGATTCAGTCGAGGAGTGTTACTCCGTTGAATAATATACGACAGAGCCATGGAATGACTTTAGCAAGCACGAAGCTTGATCCATTGTCTTCGGTAAAGCAAGTACAAACGGTCGAAATAAATCGGGAAGTAAATGACGCGGCTGTATGGTCGAATGACCAGTTTAACTACTTTCTAAGTGACATGATGTGAGAGATGGAAGGGAAGCGGAACAATAGTCGCCCTGACATGCAGCGAATGGATGATTTTTCGACAGACGATCAGCTCCGCTTACTCCAGCATACGATGCACAGATCGAATTCAAACGTGCTTTTCGTGAGGTATCTGTCTTTTCTACGCGATCGTGATTATCAAAATGCACTTGATAGTTTGCACCAATATCACGACGCGTTATTACCACTACAAGACCAATCATTGAATGATTCTGATGGTAACGATGGTAATAGACTCCCATCCGCACCGTCACCAATCGTTGGATCGCATTTTCGAGGAAATGACCTTCAGTATGCAGCGCTGAATTCACGACGGGACTCGACGGGACAATGCGAAGCGACATAACCGATATAGTTGACACAATGACCAACAAGAATGGCGACTTCCACAAGAGTTTACGCAGTCAAAGCTCCATTCAACTCATAGGTTTTATTGACAATTGTGTCCACGTCTATGCGGACGAAACCACAGAGGAAGGAGAGCTACGCATTCGCGGCTATGATACGCTCATCGGCTTCGGCGCAATTGGTTTTCCGGCTTTTGACATTAGTATGAATATATTGGGATTTTACCAGGAGGGTCGCGAGAATGCAACGACAGAGGTGGTATTTGTACCTGTGAGCGACATTCCAGCGATTTCTCAAGGTGAGATTCATGAGACTCAGCGGCAGATGCAGGCGGAAATGAAGACTAATAGCTCTGCGGTCCACACACTGGCGCGCTGTAACAATGATCTGGTGAAGCTGAAGGAAGACGTGATCCTTTTTCATTGGAACGCGAAAGACCGGATCAATCCGAAGTGGTAGTCACCAAAAATGCAGAGTTGATGAATTATCATGCATCCGTCCTGCTGATGACAAGAAAATTAAGGACGTGGCACAAAGTTCAATGCACGTATATTGAATATGATGCCCGCCGTGAGTCAAGAGAAAAGTAATGCCAACGTGCGCGGCGCAAGGAAATGAGATAGCAAGTAAACGAGCACGCAGGCTTCCAGTATACAAACCACGAGCATTCAGGTTTCCGCGGTGCCAACTTCCTCCAGTCCCCAGGCAGAACCTATCATTTGCTCCAGTGTACCCCATTCTGAAACGAGCAGCCAAGGAAACGCCCACGTATAAAATAGCCGATGCCACGCAAGTTACTGATCCCCGAGTTGCTGCTCGAACTGACTCTCCACGTGTACATCAAGGCTCTGTAGATTCGCCATCAGCATCGACCGTCATGAATTGTACCGAGTCGGAGAAATCTCTTGTTCAATTGTTGAGCTCGTTGAATCAAAGTGGAACCCCCATCACATTGCCAGCTGATACCCGAAGTCAGTCAGGTAACAACAGTAGTCAGAATACATTACGCTATGGTTCAAATGGAGCTGATACCAAGAACGGACTTCAAGGAGTCGCGCAAGAACCTAGTAATGCGGAGGTCAAAGCCATCTCCCGAAGTGCGTCAGAGTCGTGAGATGACAGACAGTCTTTGTCAAGCGAAAAGCTCAAATCCAAAGCAATCACTTACCATCTCCATGGATTCGGGTGCTAGCCCGTCTCGTGATCGCGTAGACGTGGACACCCGATCTGTGGAAGGACATTTAACATTGAAGCGCAAATCCAGTGCAAGCGAAGGCGAAGATAGTCGAAAATCTTCTGCTTCAGAAGACGTGGCATCTCGAAGCGATTCTCAGTCTCGACACAGTCATGAGCAAGCAAATAAACAGCGCAATGGAAGTGAACGTCCGCATAATACTGAGACGAAGCATAATGTCAAGCCCGGTGGCGATTCTAATGGAGCTGATACAACCAAGAACCAATCCTTACAGCCACCACCACCACCACTGCATCGTGGACCAGGACGTCCGCGCAAAATATCTGCTGAGGTTATTGTACCTCTTCATCTTCTCGAACCGAGAAAAGAGGTTCACACGAACGTAAAGTCGCCGCTCCGTCCAAAAGAAGAGGTCGACCTCCTAAACGCGCTAAGCATTCGAAGACGGATGATGATGAGACCGAAGACGAATCTTATATTGAAAAAAAAGAGGAAAAGGTGAAGATGAAGTTAAAGCTGATTCGGAAAGCAAGCTGGACACGAATTTAGACTATTGTGAGGTTTGTCAGGGCGCTGGTGATCTTGTGTGTTGTGATAAGTGTCCGCGCTCGTTTCACTTAAAATGCTTGCGCATGACTGAGAATGATCTGCCCGAAGGCGATTGGCAATGCGACGAGTGTAAGAAACCCTCGCGATTCGACGCGTATTCCGTTGCAGTGGCGGTAGAAAAAAAACTGTCTTGGACAAGTGTCTGTAAATTGTGCAGTGTTTAAAGTCGTATCCTTCCTCGAAACAATTTCTCTCTCCAGTGGAAAATGTTCCAATGTATACGAAAGTGGTGAAGCAACCGATGGATTTATCAAAGATTGAAAACAAACTAAAAAAAGGAGCGTATATCGTCGATAGCAACACGGTGGCCGAGGGTGTGAAAGAGTTAGATACGATACATTTCGCCAATGATGTTCGACTCATGTGGTCAAACTGCAAGCTCTTTAGTGACGACGGATCGGGTATCACTCGGGCCGCGGACATCTTATCAGCCGGTTTTGAACGTCTTTATAAAGAATCGATTGCGCCACCGTTAAGGAATTGGACGGAATTAAGAGTGTTCGTGGTGTGTCTATTGACGAGGTGTTGAAGAAGTATCTGTGTGATATTCAAGTGGAAGTCACGTTACCTTGTGGTCACAATGAAAAGATGAAATGCTCTTCTTACAGTGCCATCCAAGCTGGAGTTGAGGCATGGACTGTATGTAACCGCGACGCGGTCACGCCTTTTGTCTACCCGGAATTCAAACACATCAAAAAATGTTCATGCAATGATTTCGATAGATTCTCTAAGGGACTTGCCCCTTTGTGCGCGGAAGAATTGGAGTTCACACCGCCTTGTCAACACACCTTGACGTTATCGCGCCATGCGCGGCAGGATTTTGTTACCAACGTGAGCCAATTCGTTTGCAAAGAGAAGGTCCGAGTATCGTTGCCACGATGTAGCCACGAGGATGTGGTGTCTTGTCCGACTGCAGAATAACTAAAACAATGGACGGGAGAGGCTTGTACAGTGGGATGTGTGCATGAAGGAGTGGAGTATGGCCCAAAAGACCATTTTGTAAGCAGAACGTCACGATCCAGCGGCGCTGTGGTCACTCGGAGGAGGTGCGATGCAAGCGCGCGTTTGAGTTGGCGCAGAATCCGTCGCGTTGTCAAGAAGCAGTAGTGATGACGAATCCGGAATGTGGCCACAATTGCTCGACGACGTGTTATGGGGAAAAGCGTTTGTAGAATAAGGTGGCGCAGTATTGTAGCGACGCGGACAATCTGGAGCCTCTCGAGTCTGTACACGAAGGAGATGCGAGCAATTACCACAACTATGGACTGAGTCTTCAATGTAGTCAAGAATTCACGTACGTGCGTAGATGTGGCCACTCAAAGAAAATGAAATGTAGTGAAGCGCGGCACATGACTTCAGGGTGTCAGGAGATTGTGATGACTAAGATTCCGACTTGTATGCATGTGATGCACGTGGCTTGTCATTTGACTAAACAGTTTAGCGCTTAGCGACCGTGGAAAAAACGGACGAAGTCGATTAAGTTGTTAAACGATGAACGCGTGGTGGCAGAGACGTTAGGAATGCCATCTGGAGCGTGTCCGCCAGCACTGAAGTCGATTTTCAAATATTGTCAAGCTCCTGTGCGCTTTCGTCGAACTGTTTCTTGTGGACGTGATTTTAAAATGACGTGCTACGATCCGCTTAATATTCTGCACATAATAAATATCTGAAGTATGGCAATTAAGAAGTATGTGTGTGCGTTCCTTTTGCTCGCGTACGCTGAAGTTACGCACGGGGCGATTGTGGTGAAGTGGAAATAAATTTTATGTTTATCGCATATAAGAGATGGTCGGCGGTAGTTATAAATTCACTGTATAATTTTTACTATGCCAACACCCTACATGCTAGCACGATGTTGCCTTTTATGCTGGTGACCTCTTCAAACACTGAACATTAGCAACAAAGATTGTGTTGGGTATTCATTATACGAACAATGTGAGCATTAAGTGTGGAATGGTGCTGATAGCGCGATGCTTCCGGTTATTATTCACCGCTGGTATCAAATGGTGCGTCTTGCTCCTACATCATGTTTCAACATAGTCGTTTGGGTTATAGCCTCATGGCAGTTAAACCATCGAAAAATCATGCACCCTCAGCTCCATGAACGGTCCAAAATAATGTTCCGCGGCTAGAAACACTAGCGAGCATGAGATAGCACGTTAACCACACCACGAAGACCAATCATCAGCACCACAAAAGACAGCAAAGACCCAGGCATAACCTACCAGCATAACGGCGGATTCGTTCATGGCAGCAAAGCCAACAAAAGTCGTGTGCCCTTGGTCTAATGCTCAACAACAAAGGGGCGCTAGGGCACATGATGTAACAAGGCAAGTAAACTGTGAAGACGAACTGTCAGCAGTGCATAAGGGAGGCAATACATAGGCGCACCTTACTAGTACAACGGTGGGTCCGTTCATGGCGGTGAAGCCAACGAAAAGTTATGCGGCCTCGGCTTCTCCAGTTGATCAGCTTGGGTATTCTCGATTGTTTTCAAGTGGTCAAGAATTTTAGTGTGGAAAAGATATTTTCAGCCAATCAGAGGAACTCGCGACGGCCAGCTCGCGACGGCCAACTCGCTCACGGCTAATTTGTTTGTGATTGGTATGAATGTGGAAAAATAAGTAGAATTTTTGACCAATCAGGAGTGACCTGCGACGGCCAACTCGCGATGGCCGACTCGAGTTGAGTGAAATTGGTGTATGAAGTTGTATTGAAGTCAGCGCTGAAGTAACCAAGAAGTAGTAAGTAAAGAAATGTGACTGACTTCGATGTAGGACTTAGTAACCTTTAATAGAATGAAATTTCCCCTGAACTACAAAGATCTCTGGCGGCCCTCTAAAACCTTCTCTACTGTTCCTATACAAGAAACAAGTTTAATAAAAAGCAACCAATGCGTGAACGCGTAAGCAAGTGGAGCAGCAGCCTTTAAAGCTAACTAGTTTTGGGGGCAGCCTGAAACTGCTTTGGGAGGTGTGTTCCTAGTGTGTTTGATTGATTTGTTGGTTCGGGCGGTAGTATTAAGCACCCGGGAAGTAAAGCAAAGAGGACCAGGATTTTTACCTCTTTGTGTTGTTTATTAAGTGAGTAAGTGGATTTATTACAATTTTCAACTCCTTCACGACACTGAGGTGTCAGCAAGTACCGAAGAAGTGATCAAGGAAGATATGCAAGTTGGTGATACATGGATCAACACAGCAGAGGAAATTGATCTGCTTCGCCATATAATTTGGGCGAAGAAACATCTGTTGATCGGGAAAGGAAAACGCGCTACCTCCTGCTGCACGTGGAGTTGTTTGAGACATTGACGTGGGAAATGCGCGCCCAATCGCTCAAAAGTGTCGGAAGCTCGTTCCACAAGAAGAAGTTATCAGCCTTGATCAAGGGGCTATTGGCAACGAAGACCATCCAACCATCTACTTCACCCTGGACATCACCTATAGTGATCATCGTGAAGAAGAATGGGGTTGATATTCGATTATATATCGATTATCGCGCGGTTAACCAACTCACGCGCCTGATGGTGTACCCAATGCCTTTGATCTCTGATCTGCTCGAAGATTTTGGATAAGGCGTTGTGGTTTCGCTCTTTGGATATGGCAAGTGGTTTTTGGGTCGTGTCTATGACCGATAAATCACATCAGATTTCGGCTTTTGTTACCCCGTTTGGATTGTTTGAATGGAATCGGGTGATTTTTGGCCTAAAGAATGCTCCGCAGATCTACCAGCGGTTGATCGATAATGCATTGTACGGGTATCTCAAGGTTAAGGACGGTGCCGATCTAACCAAGTCAACTGATGTATTTACTACGGGATAGCCTGATCAATCACAAGGCCCATCTGTGTTGCAACGACGATCATATATCGATGATTTTTTGATCCCTTCACCTACATCGACGATCTTGTGTGATAAAGTGCGAAATCTATTGGAAAAGTGCGATCAGTGGAACTTGTCGATTAGCGTGGCTAAATCGTACTGGGGGCGAAGTGAAGTTCCTTATTTTTGGACATCACGTCCTAGCCGTGGTTTAGAAACAATCCGAAGAATTTGGATGATCTGATCGATTTGCCTTTTCCTGGTACTTTGCGTGCTATGCAATCGTTTTTGGGGAGTCTGAATTACTATCGTATATTTATTGAATACTTCGCGATCTATGCTGCTGTACTATATGAGTTATCAGAAAAGGAATATCAAGAATTAAAGGGTCGATCATCGATCAATGAGAGTCCGGATCGCGAAGATGATCGATTGATCAGGGCGCAAGTTGCATTCAGTATGCTAAAGGCGAAGATCGCGTCAACCCCAACCCTACGCCATTTTGATCAAGCCAAAACACCGTTGATCGTTGTTTATTCTAGCAATTGGGCAGTGTCTGCCGCGCTAGTGCAAGAGAATGATCAAGTATATTGCCCCGTCGCATTTTCGAGCCGTACACTGAAGAGCGGTCAGCTGAATTACAGCCTCGTCGAAAAGGAAGTTTTGGCTTTTCTTCGAATTCTGGACGTCTATTTTACGATGTTGTTCGGAAAGGCGATAACTGTCCTGTCACGTCGGTTTACGTTGAAGTGGTTGTTAACATCCAACGGGCCAGACGTACGATTGGGGAAATGGGCTACGATCTTGTCACAATGGGACTTGGAGATCAAGAAATGTGTGCATGTAGAAGAGGAGGTACTAGGGGCGTTAGCCGCAAGTATAATCCCTCGCACCGAAATTGGTGAAGCTCCGATCGCGATCGCACCGAAAAACCAACCTCGGCAGATGATCGAAGTGCCACCTCTCACAGTTGAGAAAGGCGAAGATCTATACGCCATCAGTTCGATGGATCTGCTAGTGTTAAGCGATGTGTTGGTGCGTTTGGTGCTATTGTGTGTAAATTACCGGAGTGGAATATCATGATCGAGCTTGCTGATCATGCACCTAACATCACGGTGAATGAAGCCGAGTATCATGGATTTCTTCTAACTTTGGATCTACTGTCGCTATATCCCAAAGGAAGGGTGATCGTGTGTGGAGACTCGAATTTGGTGATCAGGCAAACGCGTGGCAAAATAGATTGCAAAGCCCCGCGACAGCAAATATTGCAGCAGCGTGCCTTTAAACTCCTTCACGAATAGACTGATCACGATTGTTGCACGTAAAAAGGGAGTGGAACAGAGTGCCGATCACATCACCAGTGCGGTCATGCGGGATGGTACACGGTGTGAAATTGCCGATGATCACCAACTGGACGAATTAGCCGATCTCAACAGATTGTCTAAGGTGATCACTTGGAAGGAAGATCCCACTGTCCCGCAAGTGCTGGTGACGACGCTATCACGTTATATTCGTCAATCTACGCGGCCATCAACGTAGCCGAAGAACCCATAGAAAGTATAAGGGCGGAACGTGTCAAAAAGGCGCAAGACGAAGAGAAGTGGATTTGTGATCTGCCATGTTACTTGCATGGCGACGTTTCGCAATTGAGCATAAACGAGGTGAAAGATTGCGCGAAAATCGCCAACAACTATGATGTGGATGATCAAGGGTTGTTGATCTACTGTGGGAATACGACTAAGGAAAAAAGCTGTGATCAGGATGATCAAGATGGTCGATACTCTCGGATCAAGCTGGTTTTACCTGAGACCCTACATGCGGATGTCCTCCACCATTATCATGTGAGTTTGGAAGGAGAACATCAGGGTATAGGGCGTACATATCAGCGGATCAGGCGGCATTTTCATTGGCGTGGTTTATTTCGCAGCGTGCAACGATTTGTTGGGCAATGCGTGGATTGTGAGACGGGGAAGGGCCAACCTACGATCAAGGGTATGTCGCCGGAAAACATTGAATCTACGTACCCATTTCAAGTGATATCTACGGATGATATCCCCTCGTTGCCCCGATCAACTGATGGGCATACGGAATTGCTGTTTTGGACTGATTTGTTTACGGGTATGGTGATAGCGAAAGCTGATTATATCGGACAGCTCAGAAAGTCGCCGAGAATTACGAAGAATGCGTATTTCGTCGATTTGGAGCTAGCGAGGTGATAAGGCATGATCGAGAACACGGTTTTATGTCCGAAGTATTTCGTGCGTTCAACAAGATCGTGGGACAACGACAGAGTGCCACTATGGGGTACCGTCCACAAGCGAACGGCAAGGCGGAAAGAATGGTGCAAACAATCACACAAGCGATCAAAATTGTATGTATCAGACGTCGGTCAGAAGGATTGGAGCTCGTATGCAGAACGATTGGTCTTTGCACTATATTCGACCTCTGATCGTCTCCGTGGAGATACACCATTATACTTGGCATATGGATGGGATCCGCAATCATCGTTGGAATCAACACTGCAACTGGGTGGAATTCGGCGTAAAGATCGTGTTGCTAGTCGGTGGAGATATAGGCTGCAGAAAGATTACCGTACGACCGTGATAAAGTGAGTTCTCGATTGCACCAATCCATGGATGATCGAGCTGAAAAGCATTATGATCAAGTGACACCACACAAGATCGAAGCTGGATCAAGGGTCTGGTTATACATTGATCGGGTGAAAGAAGGGTTCGCGAAGAAACTGGCGCACATGTGGCATGGACCCTTCAGAGTTGATGAGGTGATCAGTGATCATGCTGCAAGATTGATCACGGCCGGCACCGACTATCGCATATTTCCAGTGGTGCACTTATACAAGTAGAAATTGGTCCAAGAATTCCCAGATCGACCTACTTCTGTGCTAGCGGCTGGGGTAGAAGGTCGTTTTGATTTCGATGATGCTTTACTACCCGACGACAGCTGGGAAAGGACCCTAGAGCCGGACAAGTTTGAAGTTATCGCATCACTGATGTCCGATCTGGTCGAAAGACTAAGTATGGCAGAACGTTACGCGAGTATCAAGTTTAATGGAAGGGTTACAATGATCTATCATGGGTAGAAGAGGCAGATCTAAATTGTGATGCTCTGATCAAGGGTTTCGAAAGGAAGATAATCAACCGACATCGTTTCGACGTGATGCAAGTGGGTGAAGAGTCCAACTAACGCATGATCGACGAATCGACTATTGAAATTGTGACTGACGAACCCTCGATTGAAGAAAATCGATTGATGAAATCATGATTAATGGAGAAGCGACTGTTGATTATGAGATGATGAATTTATGACTGATAATATAGATATGTAGTGATGTTAGATTGGGTCCCGAATGATCAAGTTCACATGCATTTAAGATATTAATTGATGCAAAACCCAGGAATGGCGTGATCAATAGATTTTATTGATCGAGAAGGTTATTAACTATGACCTACTCAAACGACCCGTCCGATGCGACATCTGATTGAATCAAAAGACAAAAGTAGTGGACGCTTTCTATGCGTGTAAGACCATACAAGCTGCCTCAGCTGCTCGGGCTTGATCACGCTGTTTTTTAATGTTGATCAGCCTTGGTTGATAACCTGCAAACTTCCTCGGAGTAAACTTGGGCACGAAGCTTATCCTGATCACGTTCTTTTGACGCGGCGTTCAAACGCGATTTCAACTTGATGTTCGCAGTTCGATCTGAGAGTTTTTGTGATTAATCTTGGTGTTGGCTTCCTGAAGCGCCTTTTCGAGGTGGGGGAGTATTTGCTGCTTGATCATGAATGGTTTATGTGGAGGCAGGCTGTTGACGGCGATCACCCTTGATCACCCTTGATCATCGATCAACGATCACCCTGATCAATTGATCCGCCTTCTGGCGATCAAGGAATGGATGTTCCAGGGATAATGACATGTTCCTGCGCGGGCTGTGGAGATGTATTGAAAGTGAGTGATCATGGAGATAAACGCTACGAGGGACACGACGTACCAATTACAAGTGAGGGATGGATGGTGCTTCTCGATTACAAGAAGACCCACGCCCCAACCGCTGAACGGCTGGGACGAGGCTCAAGGTCAGCTGTGGAGAAGCGCATGGAAGATTTTTTGGACAACTGTCGTGGACATGGACGGGCCATCCGGAGCAGAAGCGACGAAGGGTACCGGTACATGATGGTAAGCAACTGACGAATGGTATATCAGGATGATTGGTCGAGGATGCATATCAGGATGGGTAGGGTTGATTGGTTGATATTAGGTAATTGGTTGATTTTAGGATATAAGGATAAATAAAGTTCTCTTTTTGCGTCCGATCATCTAGATCATCGATTGGGACGGCGTGATCACCTCGCGCCTCCCTTCATTGCATACGCACCCTTACACGTCCCGGGAGGGAGCACGTAGTGCACTTTTTGGCCCACCGGCAGACGTAAGGTTCACAGAAATCACCCTCATCTCCGCCCGCTGTGTCAGAGGCCTCTTTTTGGAAAGGTTATTGGGAGGGTGATCGATCCAAGTGTTCTCACCTCTTCCCCCATTGGTTTACACATATCCTCTAGAAGTTCGGCTGCTTTAAGTGCCCCTTGGGAACTCCAGCTGGATTTTTGTAAAATCCGCTGATTTGAACATAGAAAGTGCATATCGACCCCCTTCCTCTTAAGTTTAGGCTAGGAATATAAAATATATTGGGTATTTCTTAGCGATCTAGGCTTAAGAGGCTCGACGATCAAGTGGTGAAGACTTCCGCCACGTGATCAAGTAGCCCTTCGCTGATTTCCACTAGATCGACAGCGTCGATCTGCGATCATCGATCATCGATCTGCGATCTTCGACCGCCAATTTTTCCTCAGGATTTCGATTTCTACTAGATCGACGATCATCGATCTGCGATCTGCGATCTTCGACCCCCAGTTTTTCCCGGAAACTCGAAGTTGCGATTTATCACCAGATCGACACCCGTCGATCTGCTACGAATTCACTCGATCTGCATCGGAATTGCATTGATCTATGTCCCAGTCACCTGGAGAGCGACACACGCCCAAACCGTCGGGTACAAAAGGTAAGCAAGACATAGGCCTGTCACAGGCCAACTGGAGGACCCCCTTCGTTAGTCGGTAGGCGCTGTGGGAACGACTGTCCAAGCCTCACAATTTGGCCCGACGCTCCACCACACACGCGACAATCTAACTCGTTTTCAAACCGGTCAATGCAATGCTCGAACATTCTTGCCTCCCAATCCTTCGTACGGGCGGCAAACACACGCACATAATTGGAATAGTAGTCCACGAACACAACCAAGAACCTGTTTCTACGTTGATCACGAGGTGTTATTGGAACCTTGAGGTCACTGCAAATCACTCCTTCAATGAGATCAGTAGGTGCATTACTGCATGGGTCCTCTTGGTTGCTTGCTGCGCGTTGCCTTGTCTTCGGCGCAGGTCAGAAACTTAGGCTTTTTATTGTCCATGAGGCTATGCCTGATCTGGGGTTCCTAGCCAGTCTTTCAACTATTTCATATGATAGGTGACCCAAACGCACATGGAAGTGGTGAAGACTTCCTTCGTGAGTTTCATTCCATGCATTTTTGACCACATTGTTTAGAACCATTTCCGAAAAACCGCCGCCTGTTTCGTCCTTTTCAGCACTAGACAAATTGGCTCAAAATACACGCCAACCGTTTCGACAGGAAACAAAACTTTCGTGTTTAATACCACATTCACATGTCGACCATTACCGACAATGTTGCATCCCTTTTCGCGTAGATTTTCAAGCGAGATTAAGTTCTTTGACAGGTTAGGTACGTCAAACACCTCAGTCAGCTCAATGACTGGTGCATCTTGGTAATTCGACTTTAAACGTAGCTTGCCGACCTTTGTAGCTATTAGAACACCACTGTCGGGTAGGGAAAATGTGTCATTCGGACCACATGCCCTAACATCGTGCAGCATTCGACACCAAGTGTATACTTCGCCGCTGTCAACGATCCAGAGGTTTCCATCTGGTATTTTTCCAAAAATGTCCCTGGTTTCTTCATCGGAAAGCTTGTCAATAGTTGACAGCACCCCTTTTTTGCGCGTCCTTCACTGGATTTCTTCTTTTGCCTCTCACCCCAGTTGTTTACACTCATGTGACGTCTTTCGGGACAATATCTTCTAATATTTTCTACACTGCCACAAGTGTGGCACCCCCGCCTGCCTTCATTCGGTACTACCGAATTTTCATGCATTCTTACAGAGGGATTGCTTCTTACTCCGTAATCCTCGGGCTCTTGAGCCCATGCATGAGCTCTTGAGCGTGGCACAGGTAGTCTTGCCTAGCAGGATTATACCGGGCCATTTTGTCTTTTACGTCTCCAAGATGATTAAACCCGATTGACTAAATAGGTGAGTACATTTGCGGTTACACTGTAGATATAACATTTTGTATGGCCATATTTGTTTTAGGTAACCTTACATAATCCACTTTTCATTTTACTCTCTTTTAGACTTAAACGACACCGTGCGGCGCACGTCACGCACAAGCTCTTTCTATATTCCGAGATCGTACCTGGTCAAAAATTTCAGACCATGTAGTGTAATATCTCCGCGCGATTAACACTAGTGTGTGTTTGTTTGCTAAGTTAATTTCCTACACAGTACGTTCCTTGTACTCGTGAATCGCCACGTGCTCGGAATTTAAAGACGACTCGGTGCGCATGGAGTCAAGTGTCTCCTCGGTCACCGCGCCGGCTTCAGCGCACAATTGTTGCGAATGGACGGCGCGTTTCCGAAGACTTGTCATCAAGACGCCCAAGGACGCGACGAGGAGCGGCATCATACAAGCCATGACTATCGTAATGTCTTAGTCACGGAAAAACCCAATGCCATAGCCCGTAAGGAATTGACACGTGTATTTCACCACCTCTCCGAGTTTCGAGCCCATACTATCTATATTTTCACGGTATCGCCTGGAAGATGACTCGAGAGTGTCAAGGGATCGATGCGATCGTACCATGGCATATGTAACGTTAACAAGTTACGAAATGATACTTGTCGATGTGCTTTCATCTGTCGTTCCGAGGACGTGACAAACAATACATAAGCAAGATAGTCCCGTAAGAAAGAGGGCGAGGGCAATGTACAAGTACTTAAGTGCGGCGGTATTAATTGCGTCTGTATTGACACGAGCATCCGCTTGAGCAAACGCTTCAATGACATCACCAAAAAAAGTGCCATGCATGGAAACAATGCACCATTAACACCGGACAGGATAATTCCAAGCCCAAAAACAACTAATCGGTTTTTGTACCATATTGATACAAGTCCCTAAATGGAAGTGACGATGGTTCCATCGGGTTGCAGCTTGGTGCATGTAGAGGTGGAGGAGAAACTTTAGACGTTACTATTCGGTATCATTGTGAATTGTGCGCGGAGTCATCACTTGGGCATAGTTGGTGTTAAAAGTATCCATAATATCGGTTTTTATTAAAGCCGGGTATGATTGATACTTTATATTAGCTATAGCAATATTCATATCGCACTTATTAGTAATATGCTCTTTGTGTTTGTAATCATTCTGAGTACATACGTTTTCGGGCACTAATAAGTAGTGTGTAGCACACACAGATAGAAGCTTACCATAACTTGAACATCTGGTACATATTTCATGTTTGGATAGCTAAACACTTCTCATTACACATTCCACTGATATGATATAGTCCCTGGTTTGGTTATTTTCTTTTTCTCACAAAAACCTGTCTACGGGTGTTATTTTCACCGCGAACGGACGTTTGGTTGTGAAGATATTGACTTAAGATACTTTCGTTATATTGGAGTTATTATCTGGCATCTACGACTAAAGTTTTAGACTATCTATGCAAAAATGAATACCGACAACTTCCAATAGGCATAAATAACACAACCCCGTGGAGCAAGGCAGTGACGAGCACAAACCATGTGACGCGCAAAACGAACGTCACCCTCCTCTCAACCAGCGTGAAATGAAACAATTAAACACAAGGTCTATTATAATATTTTTTTATTACTTTACGTTCCTTACTGCATGTCTTCAAGCGTACAGCGGCGTTAAGTGCGAACTTCTAGTGCATTGATATCGGGTTAACAAGACTTAATTGTTGGAAATACCTCTAGCCATTGTGGCTTTTACGTCTTTTTATGATGATGAAATTCCATTGGCTGAAATGGAAGTGCACATTTTCAAGTTATCGTTCAAGTTTAGCATTTTCGTATTGTTTTAGTTGACTTAAGTAACTTTACGTACTATATTTACTTTTCGTTTTTGTTTTTTGTAACCAGACCACGCTGAAATCTCTACCGCGTGGCAAACGTCGCGGAACAGTCTGTCCCTGCCTGAGCTCCTACCAGGTCAAAATCTTCAGACCAGATAGTTTAAGATCTCCCCAAGACACATAAGTGTTTGTTGTACTTTTCGTTTCTTTACATTAGTATCGACAAAACGCTGATAGCGTGACCTGCGGCGGCCTCCAGCAGTAACATGCGCTCTGTACGCGTGATACGCCCTCATTTTTGGCTTGAAATTATGGCAGATGCACATAAAAAAGAAATGTATCTAGTCAATGCATCGTATGCACATTCGTACCCCATCTGCAATTGGGTTACATATTGGTGAGTAAAAAACGTCCACGCCGAAACAGTCCTGAGCCTCGAAGTCCACGGAAAGAAATCTCTGTTTGGTGTGGACGGGAGCATTATGAAAACAATGAAGATCTTTTGTCCAAATATCGCTCCCTTCAAACAGCTGAATTTCACACTGTCTCGTACTTATTTTCAACAAAAGTAACATTCTGCTCCATCCGAGCTGGATTCGATGTAGAATTAATCCATACGATGGAGGAGCATGCATTGTACATGCAAGTTAGGCATGTCTTCATGACGATAGATCGCTTTTCAACCTTAGCCAGGCCATTCTCACGAGCGCAGTACAAATTAAAATTTGTCTCGTCATAGTACACCTGTTTGAGTAGCGAAGGCGATGTTAAAATAGTCGGACTATTTCTAATTCTCTATTATAATTAGGTAGGACTATCTTAGGTAGCAATTTGCATTGCGTCTGTTACAAACATAATTAGTGCAGTAGTACTCGGTTCTGACTACACACTTTATGCTACGTATAAGACATACATACCACCACAGATGGAAGTTTACCATGACATCTGTTTACATAACTTCATGTTTAGCTAGATAATCACTTCTCAATATACATCCCGCTGATTAAGTCTTTGCTTGGACATCTTCACATCTTCTTCCTTACTACATGAACTTATAGCTGATACCTTTCTCGCCACCAACGTGTGGTTGGTTTTGGAGATATCACGCGTGATTACTCCTCGTTTAATATTGGATTTACTATTGGACATTTTCTACTACATCTGCGCTATGGATTCGACTGCTAATCAACAGGTTATTAGCCCAAAGGGTCATAGTATTTTAAGTGATGATGGTTCCGTGGAGAAAAATTCCGCAGGTCTTGGAACCGAAGGGATGCAGATTTTGAATATGTTTCAAAAACTGTGCGAGTGAATGGACAAATTGGAAACTTCTCGCGCTATCCCTCCGGATAACAACTTCGGTTTCAACAATTTGATGTGGTCGTGCACTTTTAGCGGTTGGTGTCGCTCGACAGTACTCCTGAGCGAAAACCGCAGGCCCAACCCGCTTTCAACAACCAGTACCAAAAATATGGGTACACCGATGGAACATCGGCCTCCCATCTTCAAAACACTATCTGCCCAGGAATTCAAGCTCTCGATTAGTTTTTTTGATGGTACTGAAGTGTACCGTGGTCTTGGTGCTAAATTTAAGGATTGGGGTACTCGCTTCATCCGACAAGCTTCGATAGCCGAGTCGGCTTGTGGATTTTACTGGAGTGATGATATCAAAGAGAATCTCCTTGGTCATTACGTAAGTAGTACTACGGAGAGGTATTACAATCGCCAGGTTGACTCATGGTGGAATGAGTTATCTACGTTAGTGCATGTGATGAATAAGATGTTTAATGCATTCAATACTTCAATCACCTCTGCACAGACGATGAAATTATTTACGACCCGAAAAAGCCCCAACGTTCGTGGGGTGAACATTATCTATACTTGGTGGCGATTCCAGATGCTGTTGTAGGTAGTGAAGCACTTGTCTTAGACAACGTCGTTCACTACGCATCACCCGAACTGAAAACCGTCCTGATGGCTATGTTCGACCACACTAGGTTCGCCTTTTTACGCCATGACGAGGAAATAACTCATTTCGCTCAGGAAACTGAGGGTGAATCACGAAGTTTAAAGACCTTTAGTGCTCATGATGCGAACTTCGTGGAAGAGAAGAAAAAAACCATAAAATGCCATGGTTGCGGACAAATCGGTCATACTAGACCGTAATGTCCAAATAAGGCTGGGGAAAAAGTTTATTTCTCACTAACTATTAGTGATTTCAAGAAACAAATTAGGTGCAGTACTTGGATACTTTATTCCAGTGCTACTATGTATTTGGTGAATAGCAGAAATACCTGAGTGATGTTGAACCGGTTGACGGCACCTGTTTCAAGGTCGACGGGAAAAAATTAGAAATTTTCCAAAAAGGCTAGATACTCATCTAAGTGCTGACCGGTGGGAAAACAAACACCATTCAGGTTAATAATGTTTACTTTGTGGAAAATATCGTCAAGAATATTCACTCGTATGGTCTTTTGGAGGAGAAGGGTGTGAAATGGCATACGCCCATTGTAACAGGACTGATCCTGTTACAGGCTTACACTGTAATTACGAGGAAGCGCGCAATGCAATAGGGCAGAATTAGTTGGTAACAACTAATCCTATACTAAAAGTAAATATATAAATATTTACTTATGGGTTAGAACGCAAAATTAAGAGTGTTTATTTAATGGGTGGTTTAGAGGCTAATAGTATAGTAACTACTTAATTAATATAATAATATCAAGTATTCAACTAACTGTACTATTAGTTAACCTGTAAGATTCGATATTTATACCGAATCGACTTTTCCTTCGTAGATTATAATAACTTATAATCTCTTATTTAAATTTCAGACAACGCGTCTGAAATTAAACTGTGATATTCTAACTTGAATATCAATTATGTAATGGCACCCCATTACATCACCCCCCACTTAAGTTGACTGGCCAATAATAATTCTTATTTAGGCCAATCATGGGTGGAACTTGTTGGTCGTTCTCATTTACCAACTGATTGACCATCGACTCGATGGTCAAGGCAGGCGGCGGAGCTCTAAAGACCGGTGATTAAAACATTGAAGGAGATTCTTCCTCCGCCTCAGCACTAGGTGCTGAGGTGTTGAGTGACAACAGTGACGTTGCATTAGCAGCGTCAACTACGCCAAGGTCGGAAGACGTACCGTCTTCGACCACAGATGCTGCTAAGGCGGAATCTGGCAGTAACACGGAGATGTTGCTAATGCAACATCTCGCACGATGGCAACTTCCGAATGGCGTGTTGCCAAGAGGGCCATGTTCGGGAGTTCTGACTCTGAACAAAGTGATGGGGATACAGCTGTCCCCACTAAAGGATCTAGCGAGTCGAAACTCGCTAGGTGATCATCGTCTAACAGCGATGACGACTCTGGTGTCGCTGTCTTCTATGACAGCGACAATGATCATCACAGGTGGTTGCGGGAACGCAGATTCCCACCTGGACCAAGTACTTCTCCACGTCGGGGTGATTTAACCCCGGCGCGTGGTGTTGAAGCAGGCGGCGATACGCCTGCTAAAAGAGCTCGAACAGTAGCGGCGCCTGCCGCTTCTAAAGCGTATCATCGTACGGAACCACATGTTCCGTACAGAGTGGGGTTTTGGACCCCTGGCTGGGCTATTGCCCCCAACAGTGGAGGTCACCGTAAACGGGACTGCCAGTATGCGTTGTTCGATATCAACGTGATGGATGACTGCGAAGACATCCAGTAACGTCGATTCGATCGAAGTAAAGACGATAGACGTCTGTACTTTATTGACCTCTTTTTCCAGGTTCGATATTATTCGAGCCGGAAAGGGTCAAGGAGGAACAGGGACGATAAAGACGCCCTGACTCAGAGTTGAAATGCTTTTGTTGACAACTACAACAAAAGCCCAGATGATTACGTGAATAAAGTTCACGTAATGCGCGAGCGCTTTTTAAAGCACTCGCGAACAGGAAAAATGGAATACATCCATTATGCTTGCATCAAAGAAGGGTTAAAGTGTTGTGTCCCTTCTCACTCGTTTGCCCGCGGTGTACCCAGGGCGCTCCTCGTCTGTCAGAGGAGGAGTTGCGGGGGTACGGTGGTTTTTCCGTACCCGCCGAAATTCAGGGCTTAATCGATGCCCTAAATGCATCAACACCTAGTTTTGATGCTACTTCGCATTATGAGTTTGAGACTCCTTCTCAAAATCAGTTAAAAGGTCTGGGGCGTCGGCCCTCAGAACCTCAATCGTCTCCCAAGAGTCAAACCCTTGGGGGTAGCCCAGCCAGCGTACCAAGTACTCGGTACGCTGCCCCTTCTTCGAAGGCACCGAGCGCTTCGAGATCAAGCGCTCGAGGATATATCGCTTGTTCCCCTGATTATCAATCAGGGGCGGCGGAGGTTGAGAATTCCCTCGCCGTTGTTGTTGCGGAGCATGGTTCTTTGCTCCGCAAGCTCGAGGATGGTTATTCCTCCTTGAGCAGCGATATGTCTCACTGTGTGAAGACATATCGGTATCTTCGCGAGGATGTCCGCGACATCCTCGGGGCGCACACTGCCCTCCAGCAGAAGAATGATCTTCTGTACATTGAGCTTTCCCGCTATAAGGTAGAGCTCGATCGGCACAAGGCTGATCTTGAGCAGTCGAAGGCGGAGGTAACGACTCTCCGCTCTGCTCATCAACGGCTGGAAGCCGATTACAAGTCTCTTTTGGTAGACTTGGAGAAGCACGGCATCTTCCGTGGTTCTGCGTCTCGTCGTAAGACGAAGACGAGTGATACGGCTTGAGCCGCCCAACATAGAATGTTGGGTGAAGCCGCATTGCTGTGGGAATGTCTAAGGTATAGGCATTCCCCCGAATCTCTTGGACCTTGAAATGTCCAATGTACTTAGGAAACAACTTCCGTGTAGGGAAGTTGCTTATTGCATGTGTAGGCAAATTGGTAGTACTTAATAATACCAATTCGCCTTTCCGAAAGGAGTTTTTGTTCTTCCTTCCTTGTTTGTCTGCATTTTTCTTCTGCTTATCAAAAGCAGAGGCAAGTGCATCTTTTATATAGCGTATTACAGAGCTTGGCGCTGTAATAAGAATTCATCTAATGCTTTATCAGCAGTAGGTGCATTGTCCTCGTTGTATGCAGCCATTGCTGCAGACACATATTGATCGTATGCAGTTTCAGTTTCAATTGAAGCTGCTTCCGCTTCTACTGTATTTTCAGTAGAAGGGCCATCGTTTTGTTCACAAGTTGCAGTCGCAACTTGCGCATTGACTCGCTCAAAATTTGAGCGGGTCCCTCCCCCACTTAGATTTGGCGTACCGCCAAGTAAAGCTGGGGTTCGTGGATGCCTTAAGGCATTCACGTAGAACGGTGTATGCTTAGTTGAAGCATGCACCGAATTGTTAATCGCGAATTCAGTGAGTGGTAGGTAGTCACTCCACTGTTCAAAGGCATGTGCGTATGATCGCAACATGTATCCGAGAACGCGGTTAACCCTTTCCGTCTGCCCATCCGTTTCCGGATGGTCCGTAGTTGACATCTTCAACTGCGTTCCCAACAATGAGAACGTTTCTTGCCAGAAACGTCCTGTAAATCTCGGATCTCGATCCGAGACAATGTCTTCCGGCATTCCGTGCAAACGGAATACCGTATCAACGAATATCCGCGCTGTTTGAGCGGCGGTTACTTTTTTTACGTTTCGCTGATACTGCAGTAAGATGTACCATCTTACTGAAACGGTCTACAAAGACCACTATTCCGGTATTCCGACTATTGTCGGGTGGAAGACCGAATACGAAGTCCATTGAAATGGACTTCCAACACTCTGTCGGAACCGGCAGAGATTGCAGCGGAGCCTGTGCAGACTGCGCAGGCTTAACGCGCTGGCAAATCTCGCAAGCGGGTACGTATTTCCGTACCCACTTGTACTGGTTACGCCAGTAAAAGTCACGTGCGAGAGAAGCGTATGTCTTCTCTCGACCTTGATGCCCCGAAATCGGTGCATCATGATACTCAAACATAATTTGATGTTTGAGATAATCGTCGTTTGGAACGACGATGCGACTTTCATCTTTTTGGTCTGTGCTGTAAAGCAGCAGACCATCGTGCAGTCGATATCGATGCACGCAAGCGCGGAGGAACTCTGGGAGTTCGTCGCGTTTCTCACTTGATTGATTACGTAAGTAATCAATCAACAGACGTGTCTCCTCGTCTGTTTTGTACGCCTCGCGTACTTGTCGTATAATTGACGACGACAAAGCAGTGCAACGGATAGCGTATGCACTGGCACCTTCGGTTACGGACGGTTTCTTCTCGTAATCGGTCCTTCGTGATAGCGCATCCGCTATCACGTTCAACTTTCCGGGTTTGTATTCAACCGTAAAGTTGTACTCAGCAAAGAATGACAGCCATCGAGCCATTCTTTGAGAAATGTGTGGTGAATTCACGGCCGTGCGTAGCGACGCATGGTCCGTGTAAGCCACAAACGGTCTATATCCCAATAGATAGATCCGAAACTTGGCTAGTGCATACTTCATGGCAAGGAGTTCCTTGTCATGCACTGGATAGTTGCGCTCGGCTGGGCGCAACTGACTCGATTGATAGCAGATTACGCGATCACGATCATCGTGATCACGCTGCATCAAAGTACAGCCGATAGCGAAATCGCTCGCGTCGCAAATGACGTGGAACGGACGCTCGTTATCGGCTATAGCCAAGACAGGCGCTTCAGTCAAGCTTTGCTTGACTGCAACAAAAGCATCTTGGCATTGGGTATCCCAATGCCATTCGACATATTTCTTAAGTAATTGAGAAAGAGGTCGTATTAACCCAGCATAGTTGCACGAATACTTGTGCAAATATGTTGCCAACCCAAGGAACTTTCGAAGTTCCTTAACGTTGTTCGGCTTAGGCCATTCAACGATCACCCTGATCTTTTCTGGATCAGAGCACACCCCGTTCTTGCCCACAAAACATCCAGGAACGGGTATCTCAGGTTTACCAAAGGTACACTTCTTTAGATTTGCATAGAGCTTATGCTTACGCATAAGCTCTAACACTCGACGTAGATGTTCCCTATGGACATCTACATCGCTTTTATCGTGTTAACCCTTACTATGGATGAGCACGTCATCGAAATAACTCGGTGCGAATTCTCTCACCGGGCGTAATAGATGCGTAACGCATCTATTACGCGTAGCAGGGGCATTTCGAATCCCCTGCGGCATAACAAGCCACTCCCAAAGCATGCCGCTTGGGGTGCTTACCGCCGTGAGAGGGATATCCTTCTCACGCATTATTATTTGATAAAATTCATCTCTTAGATCGAGAGCACTAAAGATGGTGCTCCCGCATACCATCTATGATGACATCCTTCCGCGGTATCGGTGTCTGTGCCGGTACCGTCTCTGCGTTCAGCTTGTTGTAAGCGTGAACGATTCTCCACCCACCTGTGGACTTTTTCACACAAAAGGTGGGGGTAGAGTGCGGTGAGATAGACTCCCGCACTTGGCCTGCTTCACGACGAGCTTCGAAAAACTCGTCGATCGCTTTTACTTAATCACGCGGCAACGGCCATTGCCGCGTGACACAATACTTCTTGCCTGGCACGAGGTCAATCTCATGACGAGTTCCCTTATCCTTAGGGAGCTCGCTAGGTATGTCTTCTGGGAATACGTCAGCGTATTCCCGAAGTACCTCATAAAATGGGGAGTTCGCTTTAAGCTACTCCCAGCTCTGCGCTTCAAAGCGCTGAACTTTGGTTTGATCGTTGGGAACCTCTTTCCCAATATTTTCCACTTGTAATGTGGATATTCGTTCACGAATATCCACTACATCATCTGTTGCAACGATAATACAGATCTGTTCGATCTGATCATCGTGCAAGTTTTTCATAAACTTCTTCCAGCTTAGCGCTGGAAGAGCCATCACCTCCGAACCTTCTTTCGGAGGGTGCTCCATCAACAGAGACTGGGTAGCTAATCCGGTCTCCGTTTGCGTCAAGACGTTGATCGTCTCGACGGAACTGCCCATGCAATCAGACGCACTCGTCTGATTGACTGCTACACGATGATTACGATTCAACGTGTGCGAATACTCATCCTCATGGTGGCCACTGCCTACCATGGAGTTTTGGCGATCAGATGTGCTCGTCTGATCGGCCGCCTTTTCTGCGACACGGTAGTCTTTATCACCCGTGCGCATGGCTAACGCAACGTGGTGGGCACTGGCCACCACGGAGTTTTGCTCACGATTGCACTTGATCGTGAGTTCACTCTCATCAACACGGAATTCTTTCATCGTTTTGGAACCTTCGGTCGCACAGTGGGTGTTTCCCACTGTGGATACTATTTCATTCTCACGGTGGGTGTTTCCCACCGTGGATATCACTTCATTCTCACGTTGGTCTTTATCACCCGTGAAATGTTCCTCTCCAACACACAACGACTCTTCTGTTGCGTGTGGTAGTCCCTCTGGACTCTCACCAGCGGAGGTACCTTCCACTGATCGTGTCAGAACAGATTGGTGGTGCCATCGCTATCCACCATACTATCTGACGCTGCGGTTGTATCTTCTGATACAGCCGGATTACACACAGGGTGATCAGATCCTGTGGGTCCGCCGCAGTCGATCGAAGGTCTAAACTTGGACATCCATGGGATTCCAAGTATCACATCGAACTTGTCATCTAAATCGAGGACTATGAATTCATCCTCGAATGACAGTTCATTCAACTCGAAGCGTGTTTTAATCACACGCTTTGGAATAGTCACGGTTGCACGTGTTGCTAAACGGACTGACAACATACTTCGTGGGGTTTCTACCTCCACGAAGCTCAACAGCGTTAGACTCTGAGTTCTAATGAAATTGTTTGACGCTCCTGTGTCAAACAAAGCTCGCATGGGGACATCGCTCCCGTGCGGGTTAACCTCCAGGGTGATAAGAGGATTACCATCACCCTGCACCTTTTGACAGGACATAGTCCCGTCTGGGGCTATTACCCTCACATGCCCTATGTCGGCATGTGGGATAACATTCCCAGTAGGGCGCCCCGCCCCTACTGGTGATTTACGTTTTTGCACCAACAGGGTGATGTCCCTGTTGGTGTCGCCGTGCAGCGGACGGTTCCGTCCGCTGACTGCGTGGCACCGGACGCGGTGCCATATACTCATGGGCAAAATGCCCCATTTTCTTGCATCTATTGCAGCGAATATTCTTCTTAAATTTCGGTTGCTTCGTGTTCGAAGCAACCGCAACTGATAGATCCATCGGCTCTGGACCTCCACCGCCCATGCTCTGGCGCGGGTGGCTGTTTCTTGAGACGAAGTGTGAACTTCGTCTGCCCGACTGCTGCTTGTTGACATGCTGTTGCGGCATGTCAAAGTGAAGGGCTGTTGAGCCCTTCAGCTGTACCCAGCATGCGATGATGCTGATCGCATGCTGAACTCTTCAAGAATGCTCATATCAATGGCATCCCTTAGAGTCTTTGGCGGGTGCCGGTAAAGACTCTGTTTGACGGGACCATCATTGAGTCCCTTCATGAAGCCAGTGACCTGCATAGCAGGGGGCACCGGCTCATACACAATATTTGACAGCAAATATTGCGTCTTCTGAGCGTAAGCTTGAAGGTCAAGCTTACCTTGCAGGAGTTCCATGAACTCCTGCCGACTACTTAGATCCATTTCTGGAGCTTCAAAGTTGAGCTTTAGCTCAGCTTTTAATTCCTGATAAGTCACGAACGAAAAGTCATCAGTGGCTCTGCGACTCATCGCCCATGCCCTGGCTCTGCCGCCCAGACATGTTGTGGCGAAGTACGCCTGTTGACGTTCGTCAACAATATTTTGCGCAGAGATGGCATCTTCCACCTCTGCGAACCATCTACGAAGGGGCTCGCCCCCTTCGCCGGTAAAGGGCGGTATTCGCGCCTTTACCACTTCAACGCTATGCGTTGCAGGTGCAGTTGCGGTCCGCGCTGCCTCTGGAGCGGGTCGTACTGGCTTTTCTAGGTGGTTTCGCCTAAAGCGATTCACCACCTCTACCACTTCCTCCGGGGACTTACCCAGGAGGAAGGTAATGATGTCGGTCCCCATATACCGAACCATTTCCACCGTCGCGTCTTTACTACGCGACGAGAAGTGAGGGAAGTATTTATTCACCACTTCCAGCGTTCTCTCTCGCTCGTCAGGCGTCATGTCTCGCGACATGATGCCGAGCGGCTTCGCTCCGCTAGTTGACTAGCGGAACGGAACTGTGGTCGTTAAGACGGACCACGAAGTGCTAACAGGTGTAACAGGACTGATCCTGTTACTGGCTTACACTGTAATTGCGAGGAAGCGCGCAATACAATTAGAGCAGGATTAGTTGGTAACAACTAATCCTATACTAAAAGTAAATATAAATTTTTACTTTATCTTAAGAACGCAAAATTAAGAGTGTTTATTTAATGGGTGGTTTAGAGGCTAATAGTATAGTAACTACCTAATTAATATAATAATATCAAGTATTCAACTAACTGTACTATTAGTTAACCTGAAAGATTCGGTATTTATACCGAATCGACTTTTCCTTCGTAGATTATAATAACTTATAATCTCTTTTTTAAATTTCAGACAACGCGTCTGAAATTAAACTGTGATATTCTAACTTGAATATCAATTATGTAATGGCACCCCATTACACTTATGGTAACCGTACCATGTTGCACGCGTCCACCCGATCTCCTATTTTCCATATCCAAAAGGTCAATAAAGTTTTGACAGTGGATGTTAACGTTTTGATCGATGATGATGTGGTTCATTACCCCTTAGCTATGGCAATTGTGGAAGGTAAATATACCGATACTGCTAGAAGTTCGGATGTCTCAAAGGGTCATTAACGCATTTTCATGCACGACTCGGACATCTGAACTACGATGCAGTTGAACGTCTTGAGAAAGACTCTTCAAGTGGCATCGAACTGACAGATCGTAATCGTCTGAACTGTCTGACGTGTTCCCAGGGCAAGCTGACAAAAACGAACGATCTGTCAGGGACAGTGGTACCCTTCGCCAAAAGAGCGGATTGGCGGTGTTTTATGTTCCGACCTCAAAGGTCCGATAACGCCAAAAAATAGGCTCGGTAATTATATGATTAACTTTATTGATCATAAATCGAATTACATCCGAGTATTCCTTGCCAAAACAAAAGATGTTGCGGCCAAAACGTTCATGCATTTTTTGGCGTTCTTCGAGTGGCAATTTAACTGCAAAGTTTGTATACTCCGTACCGATGGCGGAATACGAGTACAAGAATCTCGATGGTTTTTGTTCCCAGACTGTTGTTGAGCGTCAGATTAGTGAAGCAACAACCATTCAAGCAACGGGAAGGAAGAACGCATGCATCGTACAGTCATGAATATGGCAAGGTGCATGTTGTTCGCCAGTGGATTACCATTGATATTTTGGGGGGATGCGGTTCAATATGCTGCTTGTATATTGAGCTGTAGTCCAGGTAACTCGAATTTGCACAAATAGTCCCATTTGGAATTACTTCGGAACAAAGAAACGAACGTTGGCAATATAGTGGTATATGTATCCACTTGTACCGTCTATCGCAACCCTGGCAAAAACTCCCTGGCACATCGTCCTCAAGTTGCAGACGAAGTTTTCGTGATCAAGTGCTACAGTGACGCCGACTACGGTGGTTGCAAAGTCGACCGCAAATCAACTACTAGTTGGCTCATCTTCATTGATGGCATGTTGGTTTCGTGTGATTGCAAAAAAAACGTGGTGGGTAGTTATCCACCATGGAGGCAGAGTATTACGCTGCTTCGACCAATGTGGTGAATCTTTTGGGATTCAAACAGTTGATTGAGAAAGTTCAAGTGAAGATGAAGCTACCAATGCAGCTTTGCATGTACAACCAAGCTGCGATCAAGGTTATCAAAGGTATTGAGTCAAGCTCCAAGATGAAACACGTTGACATTCGGGTCAAGTTTATTGTTTCAAAATTAAAGGATGGACGTAGATACGTATGTATCTACGAACGCTATGCTTGCTGATGGTCTAACCGAGGCCATACCTGCTCCAAGATTCGAAGAGCTACGCGCCACGCTGTCCCTTCAAGATACCTGATTACATAACGAAATTCGCATTGTGGAGGAGTGTTGAAATAGTCGGTCTATTTCTAATTCTATATTATAATTAGGTAGGACTATCTTAGGTAGCAATTTGCATTTCGTCTGTTACAAACATAAAGCAGTTGTACTCGGTTCGGAGTACGCACTTTAATGTTACGTATAAGACATACATACCACACACAGATGGAAGTTTACCATGTGACTTCAACATCTGTTTACATAAGTTCATGTGTAGCTAGATAATCACTTCTCAATATACATCCCGTTGATTTAGTCCCTGCTTGGACATCTTCTTCCTTACTTTACGAAATTTACTTTACGAACTGTTAGCGGATAGATTTCTCGTGACGAACGTGTGCGTGGTTTTGGAGACATCACGCTTAATTACTTTTCGATTAATATTGGATTCACTATTGGACATTTACGACGCAAGTTATCTACTACATCTAAGCTATGGATGCAAGTGCAAATCAACACGTCGCCCTCTCGGTTCGTGTCGTCGTCCGGTCTCGACCCGCTCGCGGCGCTGGTTTAGGATTGAGTCGGAATATTTTTCTTGGCGTGGCTTGCGTATGGCTCGACGTGTGTACGATGAAATGCCCGAGTTCACGCGGTATCTGCATAGCAAGCACGTGTTTGTGCCGGGCATGAGTGACGAAGAGCGTTTGGTCATGTTTGTGTTATCTCGATCCCCCCTGACGATGCAAATTGGTTTGCCCGAGTTTGTCACGAATGTAATACGCGTCGCATCGACGGTACTACCGCGTCTCTATTGTCAAGAAGGAGACACGACCAAGCCGTTTCTAGAGCATGTGGCCACGTCCGCATGTCTTCCCCTTTTGCTTGGGAAATCGTCTACTCTTGTAGAGGGAGAGAGGAAACATTCACAGCGTGTCCGTCTCGAACGACTGGTGGTGAATCATGCAGCTCTCCAAGCAGTGGAATATACGAGAGTGCGCGACGAGACGGACATTACGAGTGAATGGCTCGCCCTGCAAGTGCAATATGACGTGACGGAACATTTAGTGCTCTTGCCTGGACAGGAAAAGGCGATGCCAGAGCGACGTGTTTTGAAGACGCGGTTTGGGTGGACATTTGAGACGGAGGTGACGAGACCCGAGAGTTTGGATTGGGTCCTTGTCCATGCCACACCATTTGAAGAGAAGCAAGCACTTGGTGCCAACTAAGGGCGAGTCGAACGTGTGGATACGGCAAACGCATATCAAGTAGCGTAAAATAGGCCATTTTAGAAGTTAAGCACGTTAGAGATTTTGTAATGTGACCGTTAGGGACAGGAACATCTCTAAAGTTTTTGTTTTTTCTTGTCGCGCCCATAATGATGTGGCGCGACACTCGTATCATGAAACGGTTAGGCCTCCCTGTGCCCTTGTTCCAGTCCCCTATGGCCGGTGTCCAAGCGAGCGAGCTTGCCATTGCTGTCGCTCGTGGAGGCGGTTTAGGCGCCATTCCCTGTGCCCTTTTATCTCCTGACGCGGTCATTGCCCAATGACTTGAAGCAGGTGGCCATCGCGGCGTTTTCTTAGGCACGAACCGACACGAAAAGCCACGGAAGCGGCAAGATCGTAACAGTGTCATGGAGTTTCCAGACCAACTTGGAACCATGGCCTTCATCCCTCAACTCGTGGATGCGATCAAGCTTCCAGTGATCGCAGCCGGTGGGATAGGAGACGCTCGAGGTGTGTCGAGTGCGAATGTACTGGGTGCCGCCGCAGTCCAAATGGGGACCGTGTTCTTACTCGCTGATGAAACGAGAACCTCCCCATTGCACCGGAACCTGTTAAAACAAGCGGCTCGAAACGGGATAGAGACAAGAATCACGAATGTTTTCACTCGTCGACCCGCGCGAGGATTTGTTACGCGCATCGTGCACGAACGAGGTCCCATGTGTGCGGCCGTACCCGAGTTTCCACTGGCAGGAGTAGCGCTCAAGCCACTGCAACAAGCAGCGGAAGCTAGCGCCGATTACGTCCTTCTCTTCGTTCTGGTCGGGGCAGGCACCCGCTCTCGCACGTGAAGCATCGGCCGAAATGATCGTGCGCTCGATTAGTCAACACGTTGAGGCATCATCGACAGTAGATTGATTATGCGACTTAACGTGCATCATACAACATATGATATGCACTAGTCACCTAATTTTCTAGTTAAAGTGTATGAAATATTACTCATATTACTACTACTTGTGTGCGCCACTCATGGATGTCAACAGACTGCCCAGCTCCTACATCGCATGCAAATGACAAAGATAGGACTACTTTAAGAGAGATTGTTGAAGTACTCTTTAAAGTCTACAGCTTGAGCTCGTCGTCACTACTTTTTCGTGTGGTCATTATCTTGAGTGATGGGACCAGTCCTCTCTATCTATGGCTTTTCAATCTTCAAAGTTGCTTTGCTCAACGCTTGTAATGCGCTAAAGTTTGCGCAAATTGTTAGGTAGAAAATAGCAAAAAAGGATCAACCGGAAGTAGATACAGCTGAACCGTCTTAACAGCAACGATGCTGTGAAAAAATTAAACACACTAGGATTTGTCAAATCCGATCGATCGATCGACATGACGCACAACCAAAACGCGCTGTTTCTCGAATCATCGAAGTCATTCATTGGTGTGTCCTTTCATTCGCCCACATACGACACAAGAGGATGGATGGAACAAAGTATCCGATAAGTCCTGAGAGTAAAACTGCGGGCGGCACTTAGACACATCGAGCCACGCTCGGGACATTTTCACGATATGCTGACGCTTTGCCATAATCCCCCTTGACGTTTGTATTACAGCAAGTAACTAACCAAAAATCTACTAAGTACAGACGTCCCTCCGAAACGTTATAGCGTGGGTGGAAGGTGGGACCTATAACGTATCGGAGGGTATAAACTAGCGGAAAAAATAATTTCCAAATAGGAACGACAGCGGTGGAAGCTGAAACTTATAAAGTACTGGAATGTATTATGTAGCAGGAGATAAGATGTCAGAGGCATGACCGTCTACAAGTCGATGCATCTTACTTAACACATGCAAAAAACGACCATGTTTGGTCGTATGTGCACGGATCCTTGATGGTTAAGGAATGCCCCTCGATAAAGAACGGTCTCCGTTCGACGCAACTTGGTGCGTCATCCTTTGCCGCTGAGAGCCGTGCCATTCGACATTTCGACGCCTACGTTCGAAATGAGCCCCCCCCCCAAATTGTCCTGGCAAAAACGTGTTGATTATCGACGTAGCCATGTTTGGCTTTCGAGGTAAATCATATGGTGGAAACGGATTGGCTGATAATACTTTTTTATGTATGGTGTGTACAGGTTTTAAGTCAGTAGCATTAAGCCTGATTTAGTGACTTAAAACTTTTTATATTTACATAATATATATGACTTTTACTTTTGGCAAACCTCGAGCAATCGGACAAGAACTTCGGGCTACGGCTATTGAGAACCGCTACAGCCCATCTACGCACGCACTTCAAGCTACCAAGACTACCTGCGCCAACAGGTTATGAGCCCAAGTGGCCGCGTGTTTTAACGAAGTGTTCTCTATTGAATTCAAGTTTGCGAGCAAGTTGTTTCTTGCGATTTTTTCGAGTGGTTTATTTCTCGTGTGGATACAATTCCTGATACTAGTGGAAGTCCCCTCACTTTCGGAGGGCTAGTGGAAGTGTTGGCGTTGGTTTTTGACGGTATATTTTTTGATTTGTACTGTTTTTAATATGGAAAGTGGTGGTGAGTCCGACTTCGAACCGGAAGTGGCTCTGCGCGCCATCCTTGACTGGATGGCGGATATGAAGACTCTTATGAAGTCAATGGAAGAAGCGCAAGCACGCGCATCCGTCGCAAGCACGGTTACCGCGCCTACCACGCCAAAAAAGGACCCCCCCCCGCTTGCTGCCCGGAACAGTGTGTTCCGGGAATCACTTAAGAGCTGTGGGCCATTTGGCAAAGAAATGACGCTTAATGATTGGCGGACGACATTGGTATTGAAGTCAGTAGATCAGTCCGGCCGAAACCGGCCAAGCTCCCGACAAATAACCAAGGAAACGTACAAAACGCTGGTAGAGTAAATGCACCGGCGGTGCAGACGCCTGGAAAGCAGTTAAGGAGAGCAGCGCCCGCTCCCGCTCCACAGCCTGTGCAGCCGTCGTGTGCCAAGATCCCCAATCTCGGCATCGAGAAGTTCTCGGGGGTTGAAATATTCCCCGGACTCAGTGCCGGCTTCAAGAAGTGGTCGTACCTCTTTATCTAGGCCGTCTGAGATGACCTCAGGCTTTGTGTGGACGGATCGTTTGAAGGTAAACAAGCTTGGGGAGTACCTTGAAGGGGTGGTAGCGGATTATTTTCCTGCGAATACTAGCACGTGGTGGCAAGCTGCCCCGGAATTGTTGGCGATTTTGGATTATATGTACATGGAATTTAGTGTGGCAATCTCCCCCACCAGGATGCAGTGTGGTTTGCTTCAGAAAAGAGTCCTAAAAAAACGGACTTGGACTGAGCAATACCTGTACCTGGTAGCCCTGGCTCGTGAGAGCGGGATGGGCGAAAGGATGGTGGTCGAGAATATTGTTAAATTCTCCGCGTCACGCCTGAAAATTGTGATCATGGCCAGGTATAATCCTATGCGAGAGGATTACTTGTGCCATGCGCAGGAACTGATATCATGGGCGCAGGAATTGGACGAAGACATGCTGAAAGCAAGACCGCCTGCCCGACTGCACGAGAATTCGGTGACGGAGGCCGGATTCGTGAGGAAATGCTACGGCTGCGGGAAGCCAGGGCACATAAAGAGGGAATGCCCGCAAAAAGGCAAAAGAGCGCAAAGGGTTGTTAACTCGAAGGATCAAGGAGGCTCAAGCAGTCTGTGGAACCGGAAAGTCGCGCTATCCACCACTGGAGTGGGGCATGACTGTGAAATTAATGGAATGACTGTTGGAGATGACATGCCAGAAACGACGTGGATCGTCGATAGTGGTGCCAGCCGGCACCTGGTGGATGATGAAAATTTACCGGTGGATGCTATCACGTGTGGGCCGGAAGACGGGTTTATGTTGCCCGACGGCGGGAAATTATCGGTCACCAAGTTTGGAAAGATCAAGTTAGTTACGTCTGGTGCCAATCCTGTTTCGATTGAACTAAGTGAAGTGTATTTTGCACCCAAACTTGCCAAGAACCTGATTTCACTTGGCAAGTTGCATGAGAAAGGGTGCAAGATAATGGAAAGCAATGGAAAATTATCAATACAGTGGAACGGAAACACGCCGTTTCCAATTGAGATATGTGGATCAATTTTCGTGGCAGAACTGATACCGGAAAAGCTAAGCGGACGCGCGCAGCAGTTCACGCACATGTTGCTGAATTCTGTCGCTGCGGAAACTGATAAAGATGTGCAGGAAGGCACGTTATATCATTTTAACGTCCGCTTGGGTCACTTGGCTTACGAAACGGTCGAAAGACTGGCCAAGGACCCCAGGTCAGGCATCAAGTTAACGGAAAGTAGTCGACCAAATTTTCTGACCTGTGCGGAAGGAAAGGGATCAAGAAAGCAACAGCCAAGAGCTAATTCAGGTGAAAATTCGCCGATCGAGCGCGTCGGCGGTGTGATATGCAGTGACTTGAAGGGTACAATCACACCGCTCGACAGGCGCGGAAATAGCTATTTGGTGGTATTTGTAGACCACTATTCAAGCTATGTAGTGTTTTCGCCGCTCGAACTAAAGACATAGCGGCGAAGATGTTTGAACATTTTCTGACTTGGTTTGAAAACGAATTCAAGTGTCGTATCCATGTTTTACGTACGGATGGAGGCGGTGAATATAAAACCGTGGAATTGTTCTGCAAAAGGACTGGAGTGCGTCGACAAATTACGGAGGCTGGTAATCCAGACTCCAATGGAAAATCCGAACGGATGAACCGGACCATTTTTAACATGGTCCGGTGTATGATGTTTGGGTCGTGGGTACCTTTGATGTACTGGTCCGAGGCGGCGGAATACGCCTCTTATATTTTGAACCGTACCCCGACCCGTTCGAATCCCGGAAAAGTTTTGCCTTTTGAAATGCTGACGGATAAAAAACCTTCGTTAAAAGAAATCGTGGTGTTTGGTTCGCCGTTCATGGTGTGGAGGGACCCACGGAAAAAGGCCCTCGAAAACCATGCTGAGAGAGCTTTGATTTTGGGACTCAGTGATGAAAACAAGGGTTTCAAGGTACTGCTGCTAAAGGACAGGGTGGTAACGGTCACTCGCCATGTCAGTGCAATTGAAACACTAGACAAGGAGGCGAGTGACCAAATTACGAGGGCGCTGGGCGTTGCGGCTGAGGAGGAGCTGGAGCAACGGGCTACAGGACGTGCAAATGCGAGATCTCCCCAAGAAACCACTATACCAGGACAATCGGAAGTTTAAGACACAAGTGACAAGGCGCATAAGCCTCCCAGGAAGTCTGGACACGTGATCAAGAAGACTCACAAGGCGGCTGCACTGGAAAAAACGAGTAAGAAGAATACAAGAGACGAAGAAAGTGTGATTGAAGCGTCTGACACTGAAAGGCGGGAATTAATGAAAGTGGAAGCAAAATTCCGACTGATGGGCCTGGATTTGAAGCGAAAAAAACTGGAAATGATGTTCCAGGACACGCGATGTGTGTTTACGCTGTGGTTGAGACTGCCGACAATGGAAGTGTGCAGGGTTGGAGTTCCTGACCCGAAGTCCTTTAAGGAGGCGCATGAAGGCGCAAATTACGACTTGTGGACGAAGGCGGAACAAGAGGAGCTGAAAGCACTCGAAGACATAGGTACATGGAAGATCATCAAGCGCCGGCCAGATAAGGAATTGCTGCCCACTAAGTGGGTATACAAGACCAAGTTGCGTGCGGATGGAACGGTCGAGCGCTACAAGGCTCGGCTGGTGGCACGCGGCGACCGTCAAGTTTACGGCCAGGAATACTACTTTACGTTTTAGACAGTCATGGAAGTCGACAACGTAAAAGTGATCCTGGCCATGTCACAGATCTGGGGGTACCGGCGCGGCACGGTGATGTGCCGAGCGCCTACCCGAAGGCGAGGACGGAAGAAGATTATGAAATTCATTTAAAGATTCCGCAAGGTATGCGGATACCTACGGAAGTATATGAAACGTTTGAAGTGGATTCAAGTGACGAACTCTCGTTAAAATTGGAACGGAACTTGTATGGTCTAAAGCAGGTCGGTAAGTTATGGCATCAATTACTATGTCAAACGTTGGAGGAGCTGAAGCTCGAACAGTGCGTCACGGATACCTGTGTGTTCTTCAGGCGCGGTGTGGATGGCATCGTTCTGGTTGGGGCGTATGTCGACGACCTATTGGTCACCGGAAATACGTCGGACGCACTTGACAAGTTTTTCGTTGAGATGAAGGTATTAGAACTCAAGAACCTTGGAATCTTAAGCAAGTTTTTAGGCGTTAGTTTCGAAGGCAAGACCCGCGATGGATATAGATTGGATCAGGAGGCTGCTATTGATGAGCTCCTGATCACACACGATGTTGGGAAGATGAACGCAACGCGCACGCCGGTGCCCGACATGGACGGTGTGGAGGATTTTAAGGAATTGTTGCAAGCCAAATCAAGGGAAAAATTTCCAAGCATAAAAAGTTTTCAATCGTTGGTGGGCAGCCTCATGTGGATATATCGCTGTACGCGCCCGGATATTGCCTTCGCTATGCACCGTGTGACGCGGCGCACACACGCACCCACGATGGGAGATTTTAAGGCCTCAAAGCGAGTTGTGGGATACCTGAATGGTACCAAGACGTTGAAACTACGACTGAACCATGATGACGAGCTGCCGTTGCCAATCCGGATCACGTGCTATACGGATGCGGATTTTGCAGGCGACAAAACGGACCGGAAAAGCGTGAGCGCAGTGGTGGTGTATCTAAATGGGATTATCGTGTCATGGAAATGCAAGAAACAGAATGCAGTGGCATTGTCTACGGCCGAGGCAGAGTTTGTGGCTGATGCTGTGGGCGGACGTGAGGCATTAGGACTGCGGGAATTACTGCTGGAGATTGGTGTTTTTTCGAGGGCACCGCTGCTGATGAAAATGGATAATCAGGCCGCCATCAAGCATGTGGAGTCAGAAGCGAGTGCTGTTAGTACGAAGCACATTGACATTAAGTTGAAGTTTCTGAAAGATTTGAGCAAGAAGGGAGTGATTAAGGCAGCTCACGTGCCAAGTTTGGAGATGGTGGCGGACCTGCTAACGAAGGACTTAAATGCGCAGCGGATGCAAGATTTAGGGAATCAAATCGGTTTGTATTAAAGGTGTTACAGTGCGCGCCGTTTCAGGAGGAGTGTTGATTTTCGACGTAGCCATGTTTGGCTTTCGAGGTAAATCATATGCGGGAAACGGATTGGCTGATAATACTTTTATGTATGGTGTGTACAGGTTTTAAGTCTGTAGCGCTAAGTGGAATTAAGCCTGATTTAGTGACTTAATTTTTTTTATATTTACATAATATATATGACTTCTACTTTTGGCAAACATCGAGCAATTGGACAGGCACTTCGTACTACGGCTATTGAGAGCCGCTACAGCCCATCTACGCACGCACTTCAAGCTACCAAGACTACCTGCGCCAACAAAACGTGCCATTGGATCCGATAGACTTGACCGTGGACGAGCAAGAACGGTGTCACGAGCTCACGTTGCAATTCTTGGATGGAACGCTTCGAAGTTACGAGGAACGCGAGGCCACACGATACGGCACGTCGCGATGCCACTCGACGCTCGATAGTGTGCGATGGAAACGGCACCTTACACGGAGTAACGTCTCGCTCTATTCGGAACGAGATCATAGGGGCCAGCGCGATTTGCACATGCCCGGGGAACAGTGGAAACATTCCGCCGTGTTACTAGCCGTGGGCACGATTCGTGCCCCGTTGGACGATGTCATGCTTGGCCTCACGACGCCAACGTTTGGGGATCTGCGTCCGAGCGGCCTCGACTGTATACCATGACATTCGGGGCGCGACGTTAGCAACCATCGCAGGACCGACGGAACTGGATCCGTTCCAGAGTCTCAGTCTCATGTGGATCGTGGGCGAACCGAGTTGGCCACTGAATCTACTCGTTCGACCCCGCGATTTCATGAGCTTATCGGCCACGGGCATCATCACACGTGGCAATGGCGATCGCATTGGGTACGATCTTCTGCAACCGGCTCAGTTGCCCCAACGCGCAAGGTTACCGAACCGCAGGGCCCGTGGGAAACTCATGTACGGTGCACTCTTAAAGAACAGCACGATGGTACCGTGGATGTTTATATTCAATTACATATCCAAGACATGGGGTACCTTGCCGATACGTTCCATCTAAATTCGTGCTGGTCCGCGATGCTTGGCTTCTGGGAAGCGCCCCGCCTCGCCATGGAGAAACAGTTGCAGTGGTGGATCCTCCATCGTCCCCACGCGCGACGAAAGCAGGCGACGAAGAACGGGGAACGACGGACGACTTCCGTCTGTGCGCCTTGCAAGGACAAAGTCTGGAGAGTTCTTTTGCACTATCCGACGACATGTGCCGTGTGTGCCACGAGGCTGTGCTCGAGGTGCCGCGTCAAGCGCTCGTTTAAGGTCCTCTGTCATCGAAAACAAGGCGCGGCGATCAAAAGTGTCCACGTGGTCGTGTGTGAGCCCTGTCTGGGCGTTGTGCATGAACAAAGTGCCGCGGAACTTGCGTGGCAGCAGGATCAGCAGCGGTGGATCTCGAGTCTCCATGTGCGAGCAGCGAGTGGACGAGTGACATGGGACTTGGAGGATAGCGCCTTCCATTTCATCTGGTCGCCCCGCCACGTCATTTCCCCGTCCGCCATGACCGACACGATGTCACTTCATGGCGAGCTCATGAGCACCTATACAGTAGAACCTGTCTAAACAAATATGCTCGGGACCCGGTCAAACGTATTATTTTACGGAGGTTATTAAATTGTAGAGATGAGCAGCGGAACGAAGCGGAATGCAGCGGAACGCAGTACTGTACTTATGATCAGGGGCTGTGAAATGTAACCCTTAACTAACCACCAACAAACAAAGAACCAACAAAACCGCACAAAACCCGCAACATCCGACCACACCAACCACAGTTTGACAGCACAACCCAAAGATGCCAAGGGATGGAGCACAGCACACAACCATTCCGGACAAGGTCCGCATTGCCTTGTGTGAGCACAAGCAGAAGAACCCTTCGCTCACGCAGAAATAGATGATTGTTTGGATGGAGACCAATCACCACCTCAAAATCAGCCAAGCAACGGTCTCCAACACGCTCAAACGTTCGGGCGAGATCCTCCAAAAGGCGTCCAACATCAATCTTGAGCAGAAGCGGCAAAAGACCGTAAAGTATCCTGGGATGGAGAAGGCGCTTTTTGAGTGGTTTGCGGTTCATGAGGAGCAGGTGAACATGAGTGGCGATCTTCTGAAAGAAAGCGCTAGCAAGATCCTTGATCGTCTTTACCCAGGTCACGAGAAATTCGAGTTCTCAAACGGCTGGCTTGAATCATTCAAGACACGTCACGGCATTCGGTCCGTCCGTCGCTTTGGCGAGAGTGGTTCCGTCAACAAACAACTCATCGAGGATGAGCGCCCAAAGATACGTGATGTTCTCGACAACTATGGCCTGTTCTACAGGATGCAGGTTTGTTAAACATTGCCATTCAATTCAATTGTGATAAAAATTGCTCTAAGCATGTCACGTTTCAGGCAGATCACTCGATTACAACCAAGCAGCTTGAAGGGCGCAAGCAGCACAAGGAACGGCTGACTCTTGCCGTTTGCTGCAATGCCGATGGTTCAGACAAGCTTCCCCTGTGGATCATTGGGAAGTCAAGGAGCCCATGCTGCTTCAAGAACATCAATCTGAACAATCTAGGTTGCGTGTACCGCAACAATGTAAAGGCTTGGATGACGCAAATTATTTTTCTTGAGTGGCTCAAATCGTTTGATCTTCGAATGGCTGACAGAAAAGTTCTTTTGATTCTTGACAATTGCGGTACACATGTTCCTCTTGACGACATTCCGGCCCGCATTCAGCTCCGGAAGACTACTGTGTTCTACCTGCCACCAAAGACCACATCAAATCTGCAGCCCTGCGATGCTGGGATTATCCGGAACCTCAAGGCCTACTACCGCCGCGCTTTGAACCGCCTTCTCCTGAAGCGTGTGGAGGACAAACTTCCTGATCCTGAGAATATCGATATTCTTGAGGCAATCAGTATTGCAGTCCCCTCGTGGAAGAACGAGGTGAAGGCAGAGACCATTTCAAACTGTTTCCGCCACTGCCAGATTCGCAGCACGGCACCGGAGGATCAGCAGCCAGTTTTGGCAGAAGAGGAGTTTCTCGACCAGGAGGTTGTGGCCGAGATGGAGTCACAGATTCGCCGCTTCCGCTACGCCAATACCATGGATGTGCGTAACCTCCTCAACTACAGCGAGGAGGATATTGTCACCTACGCACCTACCTTGGACGAGGTGATTCAGGATCACTTGGTGCCGGAACCCGTGGAAGAACAGGCCGATGACGATGAAAGCCAAGAGGTCGCCATTGTTCCGGTATCCGAGGAACTGGCAATGATACGTTCACTGGAAACATTCTGGTTGCAGCAATCTGACGTGAACGAGCTCTTCATGACGGCCCTCCAACGCATGAAGAACAAGGCTGCATCCATAAAGACCAGTCAGATGAAGCAGAAGGGCATACGTGACTTTTTTTTAACGTGTTTGAATAGCGACATATAGGGCCAGGTATATAGGATATTTTTTTACATAAGTTGTGGGACTGAGAAAATTTATCAAATATCACATTACGGAGGTTTATTAATTCCAATATGGGGACGAGCTCGGGACCGGCAAGAAATATTTGTTTGCGGAGGTTATTAGTTTAGCCAGTATCAATTTTGACAGGTTCTACTGTAGTACGTAAAAAATACCACCCGCTACTTAAGTTTCGTATCCCTTTCTGTTACAAATAATCTGTATCCTCTAATTACTAAAATTAGGTAGGACTCTTTGTTTTAGTTAGCAATCTGTATTTCTTACTTTTTAGCTGCTAAATATACGGTATACGTACTTGATTCTAGGGCTCCGCATGGGCGGGTTGAGCTGGGTTTTGGTAGGCCCGCGGACCAGCCCACAAGCCGTGGGCGGGCTGACGAGCTGGTCTGGGCTTATCCCCACGTAAGTCCACAAACCAATATCCACACTAACCTGTTCACGTTATCACGAATTTTCCACCATAAAAAGCAACCACAACTCCACAGACGAATAAAATGTAAAATTAGATCGGACTAAAAATAGTTAGCCTAAACATGCACTTTGATAGACCTATTTCATCTTAACGAAAATAAACTGGCTGGATACTACTTTCCATTAGAAGCGGGTCGTCCTTCGTAATAGGATTTGTACAGGTCGCGAAGCGTTTTCACTTGATTCGAAATGTTTTTGTCTTCTTCGTAGTAGAGCTCTCTTTCAAAGTTCGACGGGTCAATGCCGGCACGATACCGTCGACTAAAGAGCGTTAGCAAGTTTCCTCCAGCATGATATCTTCCTTTCATAGTTGATGGCTCGACTGCCTCCAATAACAGAAGAGCCAAATTGCTTTCACCGAAAGCATGCCACAAGACGCCAAACATAATCACCAACTTTTCGTCGGGTTTCTTGCCCTTGGCATTAAATTTTTCCATGTACATGTTTAGTGTCTCCATTTTTGGGCTTTCAAACATTTTGTGCCCCTCGTCCTTGATGTATCCGGTGCGTATACGCACGGTGCGGCTAGCGCACAGAGGAAGGCTCTTCCTTAAAGCGGTAGCTACCGCTACTTAGCCGATACGCCCTTATAAAGGGCTTAGTAGGAGAGATCTCCTACTCGGGGCCAAGATTCCTGGGTTGGTTTACTACGTAGCCTTAACGGCTGTCTTCCCTTTACGGGGTGTAGATAAAGGGAGGGCTCCCTCTTATCTACGACACTCACTTCACGCGCGACCGGTCGAGGTCGCGCGTCTGCTATTTAGAGTGAAATGTAAACTGAATATATTTAATATGTAATTAGCCTAAATTAATTTAAACTAATATAAACTATATGTAATACTAAGTAGAATATTCCTAATTCGTACCTAGCTAAAATGTAGTGTACACATCTGTGTACTGACACGTGGATGGCTGACACACCACCACACCAAGGGCCCCTGCCCTGATTGGTTAAAATAACCAAAGGTTCAAAACCTTTCAAACCGGCCAATACTGACCTCAACCGTGGTGTACTCATGTACACCAGCACTCAATGTAACCCGAATGTAACCCCGTTACATCCTCCCCCATCAAGACTATTGCTTACGCAATAATCTAAATCTTGTTGGAGAACTCCAACGCCAGTTCCTCTGGCCCTCCATATTTACACCTCCAGTGGTGCTATGGCGTCTCATCTAGAAGAGGTAGACTACTCCTAAAACTCGGAGGAGGATGCCTTTGGGGATACCTACCCAATGGTGAGCCGCTCCGACAGCGCCGAACGGCGTTGTCGGCAGCCTAATCCATTCCCCACACGTGGGGAAAATGCACTAACCAGTACGGCACCCCTGCCCCTATCGGATGATACATCCGAATCGCCAAAGGCAATCGTCACTAATGAGCTGGACGCAGCTCAAGACACTCAGCTTGCCGCACAGACGCTAAGGGCTGCGTTACGCGCCCCCAAACGCCCGTCAAGGGCGGCTTATAATTTCGATGGTCCTCGTGACCTTCCAAGGTGAGCCAGGCGTTTGGTAAGGACTAGTTTAGCGTCCTATACCGCGGCTGAACAGCCGTATCAACGCGAACGCCGTGAGAAACTCCGGCAACAACTGATTACACAAAAGCAGTTCACTAGCGTCTCATACCGAGAGCGCTTAAACAGGCAGGCACAGGGTGCCCCTGTGGAGAACCTCCGCGAGGTTCCTTTCGTTCTTTCTCCGGGAGAAAGTGCCGATGATGCAGAGAAGAAGTTCCGCGCTTGGGCGGAAGGGGAGAAGCTTCTCCCCAGCTTCGATGAGCTGCATGACATCTATTCCCGTCGAGACATTTGGGTGGAGAGGGTGTTGCACCTGACGTTCGCCAAAGCCAAAGCGATGGAGCAACCACGTGCTCCGTATCGCACGCGCTACGCCAGCGTCCCTGTCTCCACCATGGTGTCCGAAGACAGTGTGATCGCCACATCTGCCTCCGGCGAAATCCCACTTATTGGGAGTGAAGGGGCTTCCCATGCCCCTCTGGTCGTTGATCTACAGAGGGATTCTCCCGCTCAAAAGCGTCAACGACGTCGCGGCAATCCTGCCGTAGGGGAGTCTCGAACTCCCACGAACTCTGTGAGTGTGGATAACCTTTCCACTTCACCAGATACTGGGTTTGACCCAGATGATGGCGCCGCGCCATCAGCCGCTCCACATGAAAGTGTGGAGTACTCTCCGCATCGAGCATTGGAGGAGGAGGTCGCGCAATTGCGACGTGAGATTCGCGCGCGCTGTGATCGACACAGCCTTCGCATCCATGATCTCCACGAGGGGATCCACGATGAGCGGGATGCCACTGATCGCTTCGAGAGGCGGCTTGCCTCTCTCGAGACGACCGTTGAGGAGCTTTGTGGTCGCATTTTAGCCCTTTCAGGCTTACTTCGTCCTGCGGTGCCTTACGGCTATCCGCCTTTCCTCCCTCACCCAGGAGGAGCCCCGCCTCCGGGTCCTGGTATTGCTTAAGCATACCGACATAAAAGGTTGGATGCGTACGCATCACCTTCGGGATGTCAAAGGTATACGATAAGCCATCTCGGGCTAGTACCTTAAAGGGTCCCACAAACCTGGGGCGCAGTTTATTGCGCAACACATTTGAAACTGCATGTGTAGGAAGATTTTAGCGTTTAATAAAACACTTTCTCCCGCTTTGTACACCCTTTTGTTACGCCGCCCCTTTCGTTCAGCTTGCTCCTTCTGCTTGTCTTGGCTTTCCGCCATGGCATCGCAGACGTGTCGTAAGACACTAAGGCGCGTCGATAAGAACTTATCGATGTGCTTTCGCACCGATACAGGGCTGACATCGGGGAATTCCCCCCCTCAAGCCCCGGGCCACACACACGTGGCGTCAACGGAACCCGCGGATTAACAATCCGTTCACGTAAAACGGGGTAAACCCCGTAGATGCATGTACCGAATTGTAGATATCAAATTAAACCATCGGAAGCATCTCACTCCAACTCTTTGGATAATTTGGACATAAACTCCGGAGAATATCCTCCAAAACGCGATTAACGCGTTCCGTCTGACCTTCCGTCTGCGGGTGATCCGCAGTGGACATGAGGAGCTTGGTGTATAGCATCTTAAACAACGCTCCCCAGAATTGTCCCGTAAAACGGGGATCCCGATCCGACACAACGGAATCGGGTAGACCATACTGTCGAAAGACACGGTCTAGGAACACTTTCGCCGTTCCTTGTACATCTATGGACTATGGCACCGCCGCCAGGTGAGCCATCTTGCCCAATCGGTCTACAAAGACCAATATGCCGGTATTCCCGGCCTTATCCTTCGGAAAACCGAAGATAAAATCCATGCTAATGGATTTACAACACTCCGTTGGAACCGATAAGCTCGCCAAAGGCGCAGCTGAAGTTGCAGAGGGTTTAACCCTCTGACACGTCTCACAGGTGCTTATATACGCACTGACCCACTTATACATATTGGGCCACCAATACAAAGCGATTAAAGCGCTGTAGGTCTTATCCCGACCTAAATGACCCCCGGTAGGGGCGTCATATGCCTCAAAGAGGACTCTATACTTCAGTTCCTCATTATGAGGAACTAACACCCTCGGAGTGTCCTCCGCGCTCGTGCTATAAAAAAGCATACCGTTACAGTACCTGTAACGGTGTAAACGAGCTTTAGCTCGACTTGAAAGCGTTGGCTCAGACGAGCCAAAACCCTTTTCACCTAACGCGCTGATTAGAGCCGTACACTGTGGGTCTTTCTCATACGCCTGGCATATGAGATCCACCACAGACTGGTGACGAATGTCGCGTGAGCGAGCTCGTAATCGGGACGAAGCGACAACGCGTCCGCAAGCACGTTCTGCTTGCCAGGTTTATAATTACCCTCAAAGTTGTACTCCGCAAAGAAGGAGATCCAACGGGCCATCCGTTGCGATAGATGAGGCGACTTTGTCGCTGTCCGTAAGGACTCGTGGTCAGTATAAACCACGAACGGCTTAGAGCCAAGTAGGTGAACCCTAAATTTGACTAGAGCATACTTCATTGCAAGTAGCTCCTTGTCATGAACGGGATAATTCCGTTCCGCAGATTTGAGCTGTCTCGACTCAAACGCAATTACGCGTTCCCTTTCGGCATCGTCTACTTGTAACAAAGCACATCCGATTGCGAAATCGGAGGCGTCGCAGACGACACTAAATGGTTTCCCAGAATCTGGGAGAGCAAGAACGGTAGCTTTTAACAAGCTACCCTTAACCGCTTCAAAAGCGTTTTGGTGTTCGGTTTTCCAACACCAATCAACATCCTTCTTAAGAAGGTCGGTCAATGGCTTCGCCATTTCAGCGTAGTTCTCGCTGTACTTGTGGATATAGTTGGCTAATCCAAGCCACTTCCGTAAATCTCTAAGATTTACAGGCGAAGGAAACTCCACAATGGCTTTCACCTTCGCGGGATCCGCCCGCACTCCATCCTTACCGATGAAGCATCCGAGGAAAGGAATTTCCTCAGCACCAAATATACATTTGGATGCGTTCGCATATAACTTATGCTCTCGCATACATTCGAGCACAGCTCGAAAGTGTATAAGGTGCGTCTGAACATCAGACGAGTCGCCTTCCGCACGACTATGAACGAATATATCGTCGAAGTACGTCTGAGCGTACTTTCTATGAGTGCGGAAGAGTGAGTCACCAAGCGATTGAAAGACGCTGGTGCATTCGAAAGCCCCTGTGGAATAACTAGCCACTCCCACAGCATACCACTAGGCGTGCTGACCGCTGTAAGCGGAATATCGGATGCTCGCATGAGCACCTGATAATACCCGTCCACTATATCTAAGGCACTGTATACAGTACAGCCCGCCATATTGTTCTGGAGGACATCCTTCCGAGGAATCGGAGTCTGCATGGGTACAATAGCTGCATTCAGCTTGTTGTACGCATGCACAATGCTCCACTTTCCGTTCGGTTTACGAACACAAAAGGTGGGAGATGAGTGAGGAGACTTGCTCTCCCGTACCATCCCTGCCTCTTCTTTCCCCTTGAGGATGCGTCGATGACGTCGCATTGCTCCTTGGGGAGAGGCCACTGCCTAGTGACGCAGTATTTGGTTCCAGGAACCAAATCAATTTCATGTCGGACCCCCCTATCCGGTGGTAACCCCATCGGCAGGTTGTCACTAATGAAATCTCCAAATTCCTTTAATAAGGAATGGTAAGGATCCTCAGGAACCGCGAGGATCCTAAGGCCGCTTCGGGCACTAAATGCCTGTTTGGTTTGCACCAAAACTGACTCGTCCATCGTGGATGAAGAGTTCAACTCCTCTTCCGGACGCAACACGACGACCTCGTCGATTTCATCTGCTTTCAAAGCAGTCTCAAACTCGTTGAAGGACATCTCCTCCAACGACAACAGTTCGCCTACCCCAGGCAACCGTTCAAGGCTTACGCCTTCTGTGACAATACCTGTCACAATATTCAGCATCCGATAGGACTGCTGAATACTGGCCTCGGGACTAATCCCGAGACCCAGATGGGGGGAGTCAATTGCCCCATCTATTGGAAGCGCCTCGCGCCTATCCACATAGGTATCTACCTCTACCACCGGTGACTCGTCGGTCTCACCTATAACGGCGTAGTCGGAATCATTTCCGACGTGCGAAAGAGACAAACATCGGGTCTCTTCGCTTGGAAGCGCCTCGCGCTTAACCACAGGGGTCTCTACCCCTACCACTGGAGTCTCAACTTGTTCGCCGGACACGGCGTGGTTGGAATCAATTCCGACCTGCAGAAGAGACGAACTTCGGGTCTCTTCTCTAATCGCCTCGCGCTTACTCTCAGAGGAATCCACGTCTATCACTGGCGACTCACCAGTCTCGCCTATAACGGCGTGGGGATTAACCGCAGAATCCCCCTCGTCAAGGAACACTTCCTTGACCTCATTGGGACTGATCATCTCAGACATCCCAATCTCTGGCATCTCACGCCAGAATCGCTTTTGAGATCGAGCAAAGGTGGGTTCATGACTCGCCAATGCTTCACCCGATCGCGGGTGCGTTGATCCAATGGACTTAGACTTCCAGTCTATCCTTGGCTCGTGGCGTTCCAGCCACTTCATGCCCAAAATGAGGTCATACCTCGAGTCCAAATCCAGGACTAGTCAACATTCTAAGCTGTTAAAGTCTGTAAACTTTAGCTTGAGGTCAATCGAGACCTTGGGTACAGAAACCTGTACGCCCGTCGCAAGACGGACCGTGACAACGTCACGAGAACGTGCCTCTAGGGCCTCGGCATACAGCCGACTTTTCTCCACAGAAGCTCGTCTGAAATAATTGTCAGACGCTCCAGAGTCTATCAAGACTCTCCAAGGCTTATCAAAGCCTTTCACGTCCGCGAGGACTACCAGCAAACCTGGCTGGTACACCAACTCGGTGCTAGAAAACACCGCTTCCCTCGGGGATTTGTGCTGTCGTCCCCTACTCTGGGGCTTAACATCACTGAGGGGTCCCCCAGTAGGGCGCCCCGCACCTACTGGGAGCCGTCGTTTCCCGACGGCTTGGACAAGGGCTTTTTCCCCACCCTTGGTCCCTTGTAGCGAGTGTCTCGCTGAGGATTTTTCGGACATCTGTTCTTCAGATGATCCATGCTCCCACACAGAAAGCATCTCAGCGGCCCATGTCGCTGCAACATAGCTAAGAGCTCTGCCTCGAAGCTCTGTGAAAAAGAGTCAGAGTGACTATTAGCGGGAGGATTCTCCTCCGCTTAGACCTGACTCAGGTCCATGGGCTCGGGACCCACCTTAGAGGAACGGAAATTCCTCTCGGCGTTAAACGCCATCTTGAACTCCTCCTCCAGGGATTGGGGTCGGCATCGGAACAATTCCGATCGTGCTGGCCCTTCTCTCAGGCCTCCCATGAAAACGGGGATGGACACATCGTCCGAATACGCTTTCGCGTGCATTCCTGCCAACAGGGTCTTAAGCTCCTGGATATAAATCTCCAGGTCCTTAGTGACTTGACGGCACCTCAGGAACGCCAGTTGATTCTGGAAAACCAGATCAGGCGTTGCGTACATGTCCATGTGCTTCTGCTTAAGGACCTTCCATGTTGGGAACACGTCCGTTACTGACTCCGAACACGTAAACGCCCATGTACGGGCTTTTCCCGTAAGATTGGTCAATGCAAGTCCCACTTGCAAGTGATCAGCGGTCATATTCGCTGTGGCGAAGGTCATTCCGACCTCTCGCAACCACACGTAAAGGTTGTCACCCTTCTCTCCGGTGAACTCATTTATCTTAAACGATAATGGAGGGCGCACCCCCGTGGAATGACCTCCACTACAACTCGCCTCATGAGCGATGAGGGCATTTGCCCTTGCCTTTACGGTCTCAAGGCCCTCCTTCACTAGGAGCTTCATGCCTTCTTCCCCCGTTAAGGGTAACAGCCTTTTAAAGGCTTCCTGCTGGACGAGGGTCAAACTATCCCAATCGTCCTGATTCATTCTTTGCAGAGGATGACTAGTCTACCAACACAGGTGTTGGATTGACTACAAGTGCTACCAGATGTAGCCGGTGCGTATACGCACGGTGCGGCTAGCGCACAGATGAAGACTCTTCCTTAAAGCGGTAGCTACCGCTACTCAGCCGATACGCCCTTGTAAAGGGCTTAGTAGGAGAGTTCTCCTACGGGGCCAAGATTCCCGGGCTAGTTTACGACTTAGCCTTAACGGCTCTATTCCCTTTACGGGATGTAAGTAAAGGGAGGACTCCCTTTTACCTACCACACTCACTGCGCGCGCGACCGGTCGAGGTCGCACGTCCGCAAAATAGAGTGAAATGTAAACTGAATATATTTAATATGTAATTAGCCTAAATTAATTTAAACAAATATAAACTATATGTAATACTAAGTAGAATATTCCTAATTCGTACCTAGATAAAATGTAGCGTACACACCTGTGTACTAACACGTGGATGGCTGACACACCACCACCCAAGGGAACCTGCCCTCATTGGTTAAAATAACCAAAGGTTCAAAACCTTTCAAACCGGCCAATACTGACCTCAACCGTGGTGTACTCATGTACACCAGCACTCAATGTAACCCGAATGTAACCCCGTTACACTTGAGCTTCAGCAATATAAAAACTTCATCAACGGTTTTTTCGCTGTCAAGTCACAACTCGAACTGTTCTTGCTGCAATGCCGCCGCGATCTCCTTTGTAGAGTCCATCCACGTTGCCTTGACCAACCCCCTCGCCAATACATCCTCGTCGATGGTCTCCGTAATCCATCGAACCAGCGAGAACTGCTTTTCCGGATTGTGCGAGTTATAACACGCAATGTAATTCCGCACTGCTTCCAAACTTATGAGCTGATTCAAGCTTTGTTCAATCCCTAGCCGATGCAAGATAATTTCTGGATTCAAATGTTACTCGCGTTTCCATCCATCTATCAGCGACTTCTCAACTTTCAAGGCTCTTTCTCTTAAGAGAGAATGCGCCTTTGCCGCTGTTATACTCGCGAACAATTTGTCCTCACCATTCATAACTGACGTCAGCACCTTCACCAACATTTCGGCACCGAAATTGTCTACATTCTACATCCCAATGTATTCTTCTAATACATCTAGCCTTGCATCAGCCACCGCACTTATACAGTTCTTGGGCCAGCTCAAGGGCCTTGTGGGCTGGGAACAAGGGCCCACAGACCAGACCAAGCGGGCTGGACTGTGGGCTGACCCGGGAGATCTGGGCTTTTGAGGAGTATTACTTGATTCTGAGTACTGCCTATTTTTGCACTGATAAGTAATGTAGGTAACACAACAGCTGTTGGAGGTATAGTATACCTTCAACTCCTTATGCATATTCATGTTAGGCTAGCTAATCACTTCTCAATGCACATTCCATGAACAAGTCCCTGGTTCAATCTACTTCGTCTTACGCATTAGAATCTCTCTACGGATGTCATTCTCGCAACCTAGCTGTAATTGGTTGCTGAGATATCGACTTGAGACGATTTGGTACTATTGCTGTTATTATCGGACATCTACGACACCAAGTTTCTTACACTACTGTGTACGATGGATGGAGACACCTTCAACAGGTTATGAGCCCAAGGGGTCATGATGTCTCCAGCGACGACAAATCCCAGGAGGAGAAAGCGGCTGCAATGGGCGCCGAAGGAATGAAGATACTGGAAATGTTCCAGAAATTGTGCGACCGAATGGACAAGCTTGAAGCTACCAGGGTCCAACCGGGGCCGAATAACTTCGGTTTCAACAACTCGATGCTTCTGGGTACGCGTGTGCGGATGGAGTCGCTTGAAAGCACGCCCGACAAGAAGCCTGAAGTGCAACCGAAATGTTTACCATAATAATCATGGTATGGGTGCACCAATGGAAAATCGGCCCCCGGTGTTCAAAACGCCCTTCGCGAAGGAGTGCGCGTTGTTGATCAAGATATTTGATGGTTCCGAAGTGTATCGCAGACTTTTGGAGCGGGTTCCAAGGACGGGGGGACAAGATTCTGTGGTGAAGTGCAAGTGAAAATTATTGACCCCGAAAGGCAATTAATTACGTAGTCCACACCACCTTCAACTTCAATGACCGCCCCCCGTGCCCGCATCCTTGGCGCACTTGCGCTGTGCCTGCTTGTTCCGTCCTTCCTCGCGCTGGACCGCGTCTGGCTCGTACATCTGCATCCGCGTCTCCATCCTCGTGCCTTTTCCTTGCCGTCGCGTCTTTCCCGCGCCGCGCGGCGACAACGCGTGTACGAAACGTGCGCCACCGTCGTCCAGGACGCTCAACGGAGCGTTGCGCGCGTGATTACGGCGCACGCGCGCGACGAGAGCGTTGAGATTCAGCCGTTATGGCTACAAAATACGCTCGTGGTTCGGTCCAACGACGAGCGTCCCGCGCTCACGCGATGGTTTGAGCACGAACTGCGTCACGTGCCCGGCGTCGTGGACGTGGAGCAAGATACCCACGTGCTCACGCTTCTCGACGCGCAAGGAGCAGCCCAAGAGGATGATACGAAAGACGCACGCATCGAGAGCAATGTCCAGTTGCTGCATGCGCCCGCGTTATGGGCCACAGGCGCCAGAGGGAGGGGCGTGGTCGTCGCGAGTATTGACTCGGGCGTGCGCTATACGCACGAAGCGCTGCGCGATACGTTTCGAGGTAGAGGAGGGTGAGGAGATCTACGTGTGTAGGTGGACCGCTAACGTGCTGCTTTGCTCTCTCTCTCTCTCTCTCTCTGTGTGTGTGGTAGGAACGATGGACGATGGACGTGTCAACTTTGACTATGCGTTCTGGTTCCCACCGGGCACGGACATGTCCAAGGAGACACCCGAGACAGCGGATCCCGTCGGGCATGGCACGCATACCATGGGCACGGCCGTGGGTGGCCACGGCATTGGGATCGCGCCCGACGCGACGTGGATCACGGCCCGCGCGTTTGATCTCTGGGGCGCCGCGAACAAGAGCAACTTTTTATTCGCTGCGCAGTGGGTCGTGTGTCCCACGAAAATGAATGGAAAGGACGCGGATTGTTCCCGCGGGGCAGATGTCGTGACGAATTCGTTTGGCGTGGACCGGTCGACGCCAGCGTATCCCCAGTGGACGTGGATGAGTAAAGTGATTGACGCGTGGCGCGCCGCGGGCGTGTACCCGGTCTTTGCCAGTGGCAATACGAACGGCTTCTTGTGTGGCAGTGTCTATTATCCTGGTAGCCAGGAAGATACCATTGCCGTGGGCGCCTTGATTGGCGGGTTTTCGCTCTGGGGCGCGAGCGGGAAAGGCCCAAGTTTAGAAGAAGCTCGTGGGTTCGACCACAGGCCACGTCGTGCGCGGAGCAAGTATATTATCAAGCCCGACTTTGTTGCTCCGGGGGTGGGGATTCGGTCCGCTCTGAGCGTGCAAGACAGTGCGTACACGCGGCTCACGGGCACGTCCATGGCCACGCCGCATGTCGCAGGTGCCCTCGCGCTCGTGCTTGGTCTAACCCATACGCACGCACCCGCGTACGCAACGATCGTGCAGAGTCTCACGAGCACGACGACGCGCTCGTTACACAAACCGTTTCTCGTCCCAAGTGCATGCGGAAACACCACGTATGCGGACTATCCCAACAATCTTTACGGCTGGGGGCTCGTAAATGTCTGCGCGGCGGCGAAGTACCTTGGCTTTCCATGTCACGAGGCTAGCCGTATGCAGGAAGAAGAAGCAGAGACGCTGCTCTTGTCGCTTGCAGAGGTGGTTGCGATCGAGTAAAGCGCTAGCGGGTGGAGAAGATTCATGGCGGCACGATCAAGCCATGACTGTGAAGACGCAAAAGATAACACAAGACTAATATAATGCGCAGTGATATTTTTTTCACTGTCGTATCATTGATAGTCACTCACTCGTGCGATCTACGCATGTATCAAAAGTTTTGTGACCAATGTGAAAATCGGGGAGCGACGTAAAATATAATAAATTTCAGAACGTTTGGAACCAAAGTGAAAAGCATTCAATCAATTTTTGAAATAGCACCGAATCAAAGCAAACAGTACAGATGTTCTTGCCTTTTTCATGGGTGAAAGGCGTAGATCTCTAATCAATTCGGACTAAATTCACCCGACCGTGCCATTTGTGCGCCAACGTCGAAGCGTAACCTTCCTTTCCTTGGTCCAGTACTGCTATACCTTGATCCTGCTTGAATTGGATGAGGATTTATTCGTTGTTGTGGAGATGAGGTTGCTCGTGAAGAACCTCTCGTACTCGTTCACTGACGTTTTGTCTTACTCGTTGGTCATGATGTTGCACTTAGACTCCCCCTCTACACGAACGTTGATCTCGGATCCGTTCGATATGTGAGAGAAGTTATTTTACTTGAGATGAGATCATTGCGAAAACAGAGCGTTCTGTGCATTTCTCTCGATCTCGTTACCCCATATCCGCCACGTATGCATTAATTGATCGCGTCACCTAGTGGATCCCCCTATCGGCGTTGATGTCACTTGACGTCTGTTCACCATAGACGCATAAGTGAAAGGAGATTCCACGCTAGGATTACGTCGGACATGAATCTCTCCTACGCCATCATTGCGGATTACTTTGCTGTCATGGAAGGGGTTTTAACGCACACTCCTGAGATGTTCTTTGCAATCGGCTGGTCGATGCTAGATAATCTAGCTTTTGGGGTCACTAGACCAGTGAATAGAAACCCGATCTGCATTTCTTTGTCGCCCTTGCGTGATCATAAAAGTGCTGAGATATGATCCATGACGATCGAAACAGGATCATTCCAAACCACATTTTTGTATCTTTATCTGTTTCGCTGTTAGCACATCCACAACACGTGAACATTCGAGTAGAGGCATTCCCCTCTAGGCAATGTATCTTCTGACCAGCGGTACGTTCGGCAAGTGGCCACCTTGAAGAAAACGTACATGCTATGGATGTCTCACATCTGCCAGTAGCGTCTCCAGTAAGACAAATTCAACCCTCTCTGGATTCGACTGATTGAACGAACAAAAGTCATTCTTATCTGTAATCATCGCCCATTTAGTCACAGTTCTTGGCTTGATCAGATTAGAGATATTTTAAGGAAGGTAGCCTTCTAGATAAACAATCTACTGGTGCCCTCGCTACCCAGGTGTATCTACGGATACACTTGAATTAGTCACCGGGTGACGAATTCCTGTGACTGCAGACGATCTACAAGGTATTCCAGTCGATTGTTGGGTGATGTTTGGACATCCATTGGATGCACAGGATAACATCGAACCTGTCATCATCTTGGAGCGCGTACGTTCATCCTCGATGACCGTTCATCCAATTCAAATCGTGTGCGCATTACACGCTTCTGAATAGCACGGTTGCTAGCCGGACAACATGCCTCGAGGTGGTTTTAACTTTCGCGAAGTTTAACGACGCTAAGCTTTGTGCTCTCACAAGTTAATTGAGTCGCCGGTATGAAACAATGCACGCATGGTGGCATCGACTTAACCTTCAGGGTGATGAGCACTTTTGCATCGCCCTGCGCACTGATGAAAGGGTGTTCCGTCTGGGGTTATCGCGGTCACGTGCCCAATGTCCGCGTGCGGAACAACCCTGGCAGTAGGGCGCCCAGACCTTACTGGCTGTTTACGTTTTTTGAACCAACAGAAGGTCGCCCTTGTTGATTACACTCACCATCAGACTTACCCGTCCGCTGAGTTCGTGGCGTCGTGCGCGATGACATGTTCTCAAGCGAAAAGTGTACCATCTTTGCGTATTTGTTGTAAGAGCATCTCCACCGCGCAGTGTATATGGTAGTGTAAGAAGCACCGACGGGGAAAAAGGGTCGCAAAATATAAATAGTTTGTTCTGTAAGCAGCACCGCGTCACTCGCTAAATGACTGTTTATCCGGTTACATGCAGCTGAATGCTTCCGCCTTTCTCTAAAACTGGGGCGTTATAGCATCACAGTTTCTTGCCGTATTGGAACAGGCTCACATAGAGACCAAATAAAGCTCACTTTCATTGTACAAGACTGTAACGTGAGTCACCAACGACGTTGGGATCATCTGTTCTTCTTCAGTTCTGATCAGTTCATTCTAGAATTCGGCTACGAGGATCAAACTGTTCTCACTTTTGGTGCAACGTTCTGTAGAAAAACATTCTTGACCGCTCTCGACCGTAACAGCCGACTCAAATGTCAGATTTTGATGAAGAACTGCAGCAGTTTGCATAATTATGATGCAATGGGATCGAATGGATTCTGAGGAAGAGGAGGAAGAACGCCAAAACCGACGCGGAGGATCAAGGCCAGGACGAATGCCTAATGTCAATCGTCATCATTTGCATGTACATGAGAGATTGTGGAATGATTATTTTTCTGCAAGACCGATATACAACGATGAACAATTTTGAAGACGATATCGAATCTCGAAGACAGTGTTCAATCGCATTCTTGATGACATCGTTCACCATGAAGAATACTTCGTGCAAAAGGCGGATGCACTGGGTAGACTTGGGCTCTCTGCTCATCAGAAAATCACCGCTGCCTTGAGAATGATTGTCTATGCAGCTCCTGCAGATTCATTAGATGAGAATCTCAGGCTTGCCGAGAGCACATCTCTTGAAAGTATGCAACGGTTTTGTTGCGCTGTTATTGAGGTTTTTGGCCAGGAGTGTTTACGTGCCACTAACGAGGAAGACATAGCGTCTATCTTGGAAACCAATACCGCTCGAGGATTTCCTGGTATGCTTGGGTCTGTGGACTGCATGCACTGGGAATGGCAAAACTGCCCTAAAGCGTGGGCGGGAATGTATCAAGGTAGATACAAACAGCCCACTGTCATTTTGGAAGCAGTGTCAACATCAGATTTGTGGATTTGGCATGCCTTCTTTGGAATGCCAGGATCCAACAATGATATCAATGTCTTACAACGGTCGACATTGTTCCAGGATTTTGTCAACGGTAAATCTCCTATAGCAGAGTTTCGTGTCAACGGTAATACCTATAGGTCCACATACTTGCTTGCTGATGCTATTTACCCGAACTGGTCAACCTTTGTCAAGACCGTACCCAATCCTTTAAACAACAAACAGAAGCTCTTTGCACGACAACAGGAGGCTGTAAGGAAAGATGGGGAAAGAGTCTTCGGTGTGCTTCAGGCACGATTTCGCATACTGAACACTCCATGTAAGCTGTGAAGTGCTTCCAGTATGAAGGATACCATCGTTGCTTGTATCATCCTGAACAACATGATAGTGGAAGACGAACGTCATACTTACAAGCCTCATGAGTATCTGTTTGACGAAGACTTTGAGCGTCCTCTGATAAGACCGGCTCCTCAGATTCCTGCTAAAATGGAGGTACAGCAAACAAACCTACGATATCTACACAATTCTGACTTGTCCAAACAGCTACAGCAAGATCTTATTGAACATATCTGGCAAAACTTCGGCGACGAGATGGAGCTGTAACTTCTCTGTTTATAATTGCTCGAGTCTACGCTTGAACTTGGATAAGTACTCTTGCCGTTTCAGCTTAATAAATTCTTTGTAATCCTCCGAGTCTGGATCACTGCCGAATAGCTTCAACGCGTATTCATCTTCATCTATTTTTTTTGAGCTCTTCGGCAACGCGTTTTTTCTCCTCGGCAATTCGCACGAGGTCACGTGCCGCTTGGACGAGCTGTGGCCGGAGATCTTCTCGATCTTCTTCTGCCGACGAACTTCGTTTCGCCCGTTTATTTCCGGGCGGGCGCTGATCGGAATCATCAGCCAGCGATCCCGCTGGACTTTCAGTCACCGCGGGAACAGCAGCTCCAATCATTTTAAATTTTGGTGCGTCTTTCAAAACGTGGAACGCTTTCAGGAATTTGAAGGGCTTCTTTGATTGGTCTTGAAACCGCCTCAATGTTTCCTCCAGGGCCATCTCCTCGTTCCACCCTGAAGGTAGGTCCCGTAAGAGGCGATTGAATATACCGCAGACGATCGAGACAGCCCTGGACACGGTAGTCCAGTGACACTGTAGGGCTGCCAGAGTTCGATCTGGCGAACTTTCATCTTTGCTGCTGCTGAACTCAGCAGTTATTTTCTCCCAGAACGTCGACGACTGCTGGTCGCAGCCGGCGATGGGGTCTACTGATATCCGCAACCAACATGTTGCCAGCAAGGCGCTTTCATCGGGATGAAAGTTCTTTCCTCGCGCCCGCTGTGGGGTAGAAGCAGTTGCAACACGTTCGTCTTCCTGGATCATTTTCAGTAAAATGGGTAGCTGCGCAGGTTCTACACAGTGTCTATACGGGAATGTATATTCGCACTATGGGATATTTATTGATACCCAATATGTAAAAAATATGGCGATTTCCTGTATAAAACGGCGCGGTGGATGGACGCCCAAATAATTGCGTAATGTATCCGGAGTTTACACTACCATATACACTGCGCGGTGGAGATGCTCTAACGATGGTTATTTTGGTGTCAAAGCAACTACAACATCCCCCATTGCGTTGTGGTTGAGGTACGGCAAAGAATGAATACACCGCCTGTCGTTACAACCTTGCGGCACCTGGCGCTGGATATAAAAGTTCAATGTTCCGTCTCTTCTCTGAATACCACCAAGATACTGGATTGAAGCCCGTATACTGAAATCTTCTTGGGCTTCGGAAGATAACATGCTGTAGACTCTTCGGCTAATGCCGGAAAAGATACTGTTAGACTAGATCTGTTCAGTTCACGATTGTCAAACCCACGGGAGATCTTCACTGTTAATTACGTTTTTCAGCGGACTTACCCGTCTTCTGACTGGTTGGGTGCCGATGCGGTATCTTTGCGCACTATTGCAGCGAAGATTCATTTTTTTATTGCTTTGGTATCAAGAAACTGTAACCAATATGTCTATCGGTTCTGGACTTTCGCTCCTACTAAGTCGTGGCTGCAGTGCAGCTACCCTCGCCGCTGACTATCACCGTGCGGTACCTGCTGCTGCACATTTAAGTCAAAGGGCTCGTTCCCTCTTTGACTGCTAAACGTATACCGGGTTAATAACCATACACCGAAATCTTCCGAGATGGTTTCGAAGATAGCATCCTGTAGACTCTTCGGCTCATGCCGGAGCAAAAATTGCTCAACAGGACCGCAATACAGTCCATTCCATGTACACAGAGCTGCTTCCAAGGGTTTACTCACACTATTTGAAAGCAAATATTGTGTAAGATTGCATGTCAAGTATATTACGACGCCGATTCAGGAATTCAGATCAACATCTGGACTTATTATTAAGAAGATAAAAGGTGAGCTATAACTCTCCTTAAACCTTGTACTTTTTAAAATGTTGACGGGTCTGCCGGTCTGTTCCCCCATGCCCATGCATTGGCCCAACCGCCGAGACATGTAAAGGTAATTTTTTACTGTAACGTGGGTACACTTATATCTCGCGATACTATGGCTGTCTTTAATTGGAGCAGCGATGGCAGGAGACGTTCTCTATTTCTCGTGTACGGGGATACGTTGTACTTTATGGTCTCGACGTGCGATGTTGCGGGCGCTGGTGGCATCTGCGGTTAAGCAACCGAATTTCTCCAAAATCTGTTTATGGGTTCAATCTGATCGTCAGAGTTTTTAGCTTCAGAGTGGCTTTTAGCTATGTCGAGATTTAATTTATGTCGGAGACTATTCTTTTGATATGTGGTTTAGCACGCCGAGCTGGCGCGTTGATAGATGGGAACTTCTCGTGAGTAACCCCATATAGGCGCTCGGCTAGGACTATACTCTTTGTCGCTTTACGCTCAGTTAAAAACTAGCAAAACGTGCATGTAACAGGGTTACATTCTGGTTACATTTAGTTATGTTGTGTACGTAAGTACACAAAGGTTTGGGGTCAGTATTAACCGGTCCGAAAGGTTTGGACCTATTGGTTATTTTAACCAATCAGGTCAGGAGCCCTTGGTGGAGGCGTAGCAGGTTGGTACACAGGTGGTGTACATTACATTTCGGCTAGGTACGAATGGAGTAAGTTCTACTTAGTATTACATATAGTTTACATTAGTTTAAATTAAGGGAATTGTTAAATGTACGCCCTGTTAAATGCACGCCTTTTCAGCCTTAGGTAATATGATGGCACAGTCATGTAGGACGAGGATAGCGAAAAGAATGTAAGATGGGGCACCATCACGGCATTGCGAATAAACAAGAAGGTGGGACGTTACAAGAAGTTAACATTCGTCGTGGATCTTCAGAGCTTCACACGGAGCAGACGGCTGAAGCGGAGCTTGTAGAGAAGATTGAGCAACTCAAGGTCGCACTTTTGCGCAAACACGAAGAAGCCAAGCAGATTGAGCGGCAATTGGAAGTGTGTTCCGAGAAGCTCTTATCTATTCGTGGTGAATCGGCCCCGACGATTCAGTCTCGTCTCGTCAACGGCACACAATGGTTAGTAGTCGATCCAAGTTACGTCTGACGCCGGCAGTGCTGGAAGCAATGGATCAGAAATCTGCCCTTCCTCGACGTGGCTTTGACACATATACTTCGTCGAATGTCTCCTCGATCTCGTGCTATTCGGCCCAATCGATGCCTGTACCTCGTTCAAGGAATATACACGCCCGAAGTGCGGGTGCGACAGCTCTGGCCAATGTTGAAAACATTTCCGTCTCATCTTATGCGTCCAATTCGTCGAATACATCCGCTCGACGAGGACAGTCAACAAGAGGGAGTGCCCTTCGGAATTTAACGAAACTATACAATTACATGCCACAGAGATATGAAGAAACGACGACTAATGCGTCGGAAGCTGGAGCGACGTCCTTGTCATCACGTGGAGCCGTCATATCACGAGCGCGGATTGCGCGTGACTCGTTTATTACCAAAAGCGACAGTCCTGGCGTCGGATATTACGACGTTAAGGTGACAGGTCGTGTCAAAGATGGAGAAATTGGTGATTCTGATCGGATATTGCCATGGTCTCGATAGGATTTTATCGCATTTACATGTAGTAGTACAAATGTCTATAATTACCTTTTTTCTATATAATAACGTAGCAAGACGTTTACCAGCTTGATCTTCATTTAACAGATCACGTTTGTAAAAGTTATCTTTACTAGAAGAGAGGGGCGTACATTTAACAAAATTAGTTTATGTTTTATAAAGGGCGTACATTTAACACCTTGGGGGACGTACATTTAACAATTCCCTATATTAATTAAGGCTAATTATATATTAAATATACATTCAGTTTACAAAATACACTAAACCAGCTAGACGCACGACCTCGACCGGTCGCGCGTGCTGTGAGTGTCTGTAGCCAAAGGGAATACCTCCCTTAGCTATTCCCTTTCTAATGGAAGCATTGTTTCAAGGCGTTAGTTAATTCTAACTGGTAAACCAAGGGAAATCTTGGCCCCGAGTAAGAGAGCAATCTCTTACTAAGCCCTTTTATAAGGGCGTATCGGCTAAGTAGCGGCATATCGCCGCTTTAGGAAAGTCTTCCTCTGTGCGCTAGCCGCACCGTGCGTGTACGCACCGGCTACAGTGCAAAGGGTCGTTTAGATGGACTACTAACTGTTACGAGATGTAACAGGGGGCTATTTCAAACTTACACGGCACGATTTGCATGAGCAAGCACGCAAATGTATAAAAATGTGAATTGTTTCTGATAGTTAATCTTATATTAAATAAAATTAACTTTACTTATTTCTTAATTTGGTCGTACGCAAAATAATCACTTATGATCCCAGGCGGCATATTTTAGAATGGTAATCCGCACCGTTTTTAGCCAATCATGTCACGCCCATGGAAATACTTTGAAATGCCTGCATTTACAGTCCCAATTTGGCAACCTAGCCTTGATTATCGAAGCGGTGCAAGTAGACCACGAAGAGGTATGTAAAGATAAAACCGGGGAAGGAAACCCCAGGAATTGGTTAGCTTGAGGGAGCTTCGAGTTTAGACCCCATGAGTGGACGAGATTACGAGCTACCCAACATGGATGAATTATAGTACATGTAGGAAGATGCAGGTTGTAATGTCCTTTGTCTTATTGCATATATGCGTAGCTACTGGCCCCCGTTAAAGTCTTGTTCCCTGTCGCGATATTGTCAGGTAACTGTCTTAACACTAGGTGCACGTGGCACTTGTATAGTAAAAGTAAAAGTGTGTTATGTAAAGTTACCTAAGTGTTCGGTCCCACTAATATGCAACTTGAGAGTTTCCTGATATGGAACTTAACAGTCGCGAGATGGCCGTCGCGAGATGGCCGCCGCACTTGCATCTTATTGGTCGAAAAACAATATATACTCCAAGTAAAGCATAAAGGGTGGTCCACAGTAAACTTTTATAGTCACGTGCTCAATCAAGACGTATACTTGAGTTCAACACTCCTTCCAAGGTTGCTGGGGGCCATCTTCAACACAAAGATATCCATTGAAAATGAAACCATCACTTTAATCCAATTTGACTCCTCAAACTTGCGATGCGCGTCCATCCAATGTCTTGGTGAGTAAATCTGCCACCATTTCTTCACTCGACACGTGATCCGGCTTCATATTTCCTTTTCTTGCGTAATACTTAATAAATTTCAGCTTCACGTCCACGTGCTTTGCACTCGCACCACTCATCTCGCTTTGTATCTGCTTAATCGAAGCTTGGTTGTCGATTTTCAGCACAATAGGTGCTTTCGTTTCGATTTCAATTTCTTCGAAAAGCTCCTTCAATCCTTAAGCCTGTCTTCCACCGACAGCCGCGGCAAAAAACTCCGCTTCAGCAGTAGATAGTGCAACAGATGACTGCTTCTTACAATTCCAGCCTGCCACAACTACATTCACGTAAATTACGCTGGCAGTGATGCTTTTCCGATCACTATTGTCCGCTGCGAAGTCGGCGTTGCTGTAACCCACAATCCTCAACGATAGAGATTCAACGTCATCATATGTAAGAGACAACTTCATATCAATCGTTTTTTAGATATCTAGCTTTATGTTTCGCCATTTTAAAATTCAGCAAAGTCGGTGCATGGGTGTGCCTCGTTGCCCTATGCACGGCGAAAGTGATATCCGGTCGCGACACATGGAAAATCCGCAGTAAACTTCCGACCCGTGATTGGAATGTCCTGATCGACGGTATTTTCCCACTTGTTCTGCTCGGTAGTAATTCATCCAATCCATTTTCGTTTTCAAACTTCAGCACTGGTACCTTGACTGTGTGTGCATCTTTGAGGCCGTGCCTCTCAATCATCTCTCTAATCGTCTGTTCTTGGTCAATCCAGTAACCAGTTTCAGCGTAACCACTGATCCTTGTACCTAGAAATGTTTCCACTCTCCCTAGATCTTTCAATTATAGTGTAACCAAATCCTCGAAAAAATCATCCACTAACTTGGTATCCGTTGCATTTACGAGTAAATCGTCAACTTAAACTCCAACGAGCGTAATATTTTCATCAGTTCTCTTCACAAAGTTACAAGTGTCTGTCAAACACTGCATGAATCCAGATTTGATCAGAGTATCACGTAGCAGTTCGTACCACAGCCTGCCTTCCTGTTTCAGGCCGTAATTTTTTTTTGTAGTTTTAAAACCACACCTGCTTCACTTTCAGAACCCAATTCCGCTAATTTCTCCTTCGAAATCTTCATTCCTTGTGGTATCGGTAGGTGTATCTCGTACCCTTCTTATGTTTCAGCCTTAGTATACGCGCTTGGTACGTCTCTGTGGCGCGCATGCACTTTCCAGATCATCGCCATGATTAAGATAACCTTCATATTGTTTAACTCCATCACAGTCGAGAACGTAGTAAAGAAATATTCCCCAAATTTTTGCTTGTCACCGCGAGCCACTAATATTGTCTTGTATCGTTCCACACTTCCATCGGCTTTCAGCTTGGTTTTATAAACCCATTTCGTTGGTAAGGGTTTCTTTTCATCACTTCTTCTCACAATCTTCCATGTTTTAAGCTATTCCAACGAGTGTAACTCCTGTTGTTCCGCCTCTTGACACTGCCTTAATTGGATGCTTCGATCCGCTTCGTGGTAACTTCTTGGGTCGGGTACAGCTGCGTACATTCCATTCTGCGTATTCTTCAGCTCTGTAACTGCAAAAGCGTACAAATAATTCCCTGTCCCGTTAATTTTACCGTTCGTTCGTTCATTCTCCATCGTATTCTCATCCATCTTGTTTTCCTGGTTCCTAGCATCTCCTTCCAGCGGGTATTGTCTACTTCGATGCCCTTTGTTCTTCTTCTTGATCTTGTCTCTCTCCATAGACACCAGTTTTGCAGTTTTCTTCACTTTGCGAACTGATTTTCTCGTTTGCCGTGCGCTAGTCTCGTCTACCGCTGCGTCTTGAGCTTGTACATTCCGATCCAACTGTATTCTGCTTTCTTTGCTTGCGCACTGCCTGACTTCTTGTCCGTTTTTTCCATCAGAAACTTGATCTTCTCCTTCCAAACCGTCCAGGCTCTTCCTGATTATCTCGTTCGACTTCTCGTCCAAAGTCTCGATGTCCATTACATGTCGAGTAGTAATAACCACTATATCCTTTTGTACGTCATTCTCACCAGTTTCCATTATTGCATTCACCATTTCTTCAGAAAAACTTCTTGAATCATGATTTTCCATTCGCTTCGTAAGTGCATGAGCTACAAACACAGATTCAAACTCTTCCACTGCAAACAAAGCTTCATTTCACAATGCTACGGTCATTCCTTTTCCTCAGTCCTCTGAACGACAACCTTTCTTTCTCAGTCTTCCAAGTGATATTAGATTTACTGCCAGTCTTGGGGAAAAAAATACTTCGGATAACGTGATAGTCGTGTTTCCAGTAAGGTCCAGGTCACTAACAAGCCTTACTTTACCCATTTTCGTCACTTGTAATTGGCCACCGTCAGGTAGAGTTAGAGAATCCTTCCCATCACAAATTTTTACGTCAAATTGTGCATTGTCGTCAGACACTAAGTGACAGCTGGCTCCACTATCAAGGATCTATGAATTCTCATCAATACTGTGTGTTTTCTTCACACTTTTTTGCCTCCAAATCGAAACTTTTCATGGTGGACAACGCATAATCTCTTCGACCTGCACTCTTATGATTTCCTTGGTCATTTTTCTTGTGCTTCTGCTTCCGGTTAGGACAGTTTCGACCAATATGTCCTTCATTTCCACAGGAATAACAGTAACATCTTTATTTCGCCTCATTCACGGCATTTGCAGTGTATCTTCCGCTTCTCCTTGCAATATGCTGTTCGTCATCTATTTCTTGCGCCCAAGAAATTATTTCCTGTGCATGGTACAGATAATCTTGCCTATGGGGGTTATACCTCACCATCAATGCCAGCTTCAACTTCGGCGCAGCATATTTCACAATATTTTCGAGAATTAATTTCTCGCTAGACTCGCTTTCCTTCGCAAGCGCCACCAAGTAAAGTTAGTGCTCTGTCCACGAGCTTGGGTTTTTCTCAGCAGCGAATATCATTGCCGCCTGCTGATGTGATATATGGGTCTTGAATGCATTGTACATCTGTAATGGGGTGCCATTACATAATTGATATTCAAGTTAGAATATCACAGTTTAACTTCAGACGCGTTGTCTGCAATTTAAATAAGAGATTATAAGTTATTATAATCTAAGAAGGAAAAGTCGATTCGGTATAAATACTGAATCTTGCAGGTTAACTAATAGTACAGTTAGTTAAAGACTTGATATTATTATATTAATTAGTTAGTTACTATACTATTAGCCTCTAAACCACCCATTAAATAAACACTCTTAATTTTTCGTTCTAGAACATAAGTGAATATTTATATATTTACTTTTATTATAGGATTAGTTGTTACCAACTAATCCTGCCCTATATTGTATTGCGCGCTTCCTCGCAAAATACAGTGTAAGCCTGTAACAGGATCAGTCCTGTTACAACATCTGATTCATCACGAAAAATAAATGTGGCGAAATTTGCCACCAATTCCCAATGTTTGCACGAAAATAGTTGGCCACCATTCCATCTAGATGTTCTACAAGCTTGTTAACTTTCAGTCGTTCACCCCAAACGAAACCAGAGGCAATTCCAGCTACTTCTAGCGCCTCGTAGAATAGTAGTGCCCCCTGCTTAAATCCTGATCCTAATCCAGGATATATTTCGGCACCCTGAATTTTGCACATTCAACTTCGGTATTTTAAAACTCCTCCCTTGCGTGTAGAGATTACCCATTGGAACTCCACCAGGGTGCATCCCTCTGCCCATATCATGCATCGGGGGTGGATTCTGTGGTAGTTCAGGAGCCACCCCGGGTGTAGGTGCGCGATATTTCGCTCTCTGGTCGGGCACCGCATCACCCCTAAGCTCATTTAACGTTATCTGCTTGTCAAACGCTCCATAATTCTGGATTGCATCTTTAAACACACTGTTTCCGGAGTCATCCGAAATTTTTCCCGCCGAATCCGGCGTACTTGGTGAAGACACCTTACTAACGTTCTTCATAGCCTCTAACTGGGCCTTCAACTTCTCAATCTCTTCCTTTAATGCCTTCGCATCATCTTGAGAGGCTCTGATGTCCTCATCCATAGTTAATCGTATCTATTCGTAAGAATTAGCGTGATAAACTCCAAAACTCCACGAAACGTCACCAACAAAATCTTTTTGTATCCAAGCGAAAAAATCACGTAAGGCTGTTACCCCGATGGCATTTATTCTGAGCCAGGATCAAACTCTATTTAATTTTGACATTAATTATTTAAGGGTTTTGCTAACGTCCATACCGTATGTACGTACATACCCCCGGTATGCACGATACAATACCCAATAAGGTAAATGACTTTGAGTTTACAACTAGATATATTTACGTCGCTACACAGTAGAAATTCCCCGAGAAAGGCGACAGCACCCTACATTTTATGTCGCCTCTAATCTTACGTTTGGCCCACCGCAGAGGCGAGTGGAATCCACTCGACAAATGGCATGGCAATCCGCATCGGCAGGCGTGACCTATAAGTAAAACATCCGACCTGAATTTGTCGTTAGAACTCAGCAGACTTTCCCGGGTGTTCAACTATAAAATTACCAGAAAACAACGCAGTAAAGGACCGATGCTATCAATCGCGTCAGTTGCGCCCAGCCAAGCGCAACTATCCAGTGCATGACAAGGAACTCCTTGCCATGAAGTACGCACTGGCTAAGTTTCGGATCTATCTATTGGGAGATAGACCGTTTGTGGTTTACACGGACCATGCGTCGAAAGATAGGCTTTCCTTCGACAACTCTTGGTTTTCATCAAGAAGAGAAAACAAGTGGACTTTTCCATCAAGCCGAAGTAAGCATCGAGGTTAGCAAACATTACTGCGAAGGTCAGATTGACTCTTGTCACGCTCGACAAGCGGTTTCGCGTACCTTTTCACAATCAACTGCAGCGTACATCTCCGCTGCTATCTTCCCAGCCAGTGGAATACCCGCTACATACATTTTGAGCGCTTGATTGCAAAGAACTCTAGATGAATTGACTGTGAGCAGCGTACCGAGTACTTTGTACGCTGGATTAGTTGACAACGAGAGTTTGACTTTTGGGAGCCGTTTGAGGTACCGGGGGCGGACGGCCCCAGTCGGTTGGCCAAAAGCACTAGACGGAGACGGCGTGGACACTCCAAAGACAAAACACCGCCGAGCCCGCGACGAACGGAACCAGGCGTTCGCGGTCCCAAACTTTGAACGGAGCGAGTTGGGCGCGAGTTGAGTGGGCTACGAAGAAGATTGGACTCGTGTGTACGGGAAGCTACGGCTCGATGGTAGAATGATGAGGATTCTTGCTGGACGAACGAATGTGTGTCGTAACTGCTGATTGGGTTGGCGCGAAAATGCACGCAAATGGACGTCAGGATCGCGAGGAAAGCGAGGCTCCTTTCCTTCTAGTTTCTTGCGACACAGTGGCAGGGTCGACTCGTCCGAGCCCACATTTCTTTCGGACGCAGTTGTGATCCACCCCACGCTTGTGGTTTCCGTCCTCGCTCTCCAATTGGAGCAGCTCGTACTCAACGCATGCGATCGCCGACGGCACTTGATCGGGGCTCATTTCCTTCGATCAAGCGGCGAAGGCGACATTGGTTTGAGTCTAGTGGAGCAAACGGCACGCTCTTGGAATGCAACTGGAAAGGACTCATGACTCCTTTCTTGCTCGTTGCACGTGCTCGATGCTCCGTGCTCGCTTCGTGAAAGGAGTGCGAAAAGTCGCGAAGCGCTTGGCGGACCGATGATGCCTTTGTGTGTGTCCACAGTGACGTACGTGTGCAAGCGACGACCTCATTCACGGGAACGACGACGTGGGCAAGGGATGAATTGATCTCGGAAGGAACGCCAACATGTAGAAGTATGTAGATCGAAGAAGGGGTGTTGAAATTAAACGAATCAACAAGGGGAGCGAGTGCTTCACTTAGAGGTTCGAACGTGTCATGGGAAATGGATAAAATCGATGCATGCGGTTCGGTAGGTCCTACCACCCTGAGTCTCTAAAATCACTAAAGTCGAGATGGCTTCCGACAATGAATAAAAAAAACTCACCACTGACCGTCAACTGCAGCGTCTGAAGCTGCTGTACCCAAGCGCTGGATGTTGATTTTCAGCCACTTGCAAGAGCAACCGGTAGCGACTGCTTCCGTCACTTGTTCCGCTAACACCACAACGTGCTGGTTCACGGGGGTGATCGGTGGAACGAACATTGGTGCAGTAGCTGAAGCAGCAGCATTTGGTCAATTAATTGCACAATCGTCCTTGCTGGGCGCTGCGAGCTGCTGGGCCATCCGCCTCAGGACCTTCTTCATATGGCGCGGCTCTTTTAGCACACGCAAATGCAAGGACAAGGCCAGGAGTTTAAAGGAGCCACCCACGCATGTTTACCATAGCGATCGGTGCAGGTGCTGGGCTTCTCTCTTTGTAATGTAATATTTACGACGGACTAACTGGATCTGTGCCACGAAAAGGTCAGTGGAACCACTTTCCAGTGGATACAAAAACGGCAGCAGCAATAGTTGCAGTTGCAAGCGCAAACGTGGCGATCCAGGCCTCCTTCCGTATTGGGACGAAACCTTGATCATAATTTATCCAAGTCTTTTGCTTCTGCTTATCAAGTGTTGTGCGAGTATGTTCAGCCACTGCAGCGCTCGAGTTGTTAGCGACGGATAACCGAGTAGGAAGCAACTCCAGCGCTTTCCGAATCGGGTGCTGAAGAACTCCAGCGTTTACCACACCAAGTGCCTCGGACAGAACGGGTAGGAATTTTCCGTAGGGGGCAGTGCCAACGACGACTACTGCCGAATTAGATTCTTCATCAAAGGCATCCACGCTGTAGTGCATGGCAGCAGCAGCACCAATGGCGCTGGGAGGATCAAAGAGGTCGGGAGTGATACATGTTCTTATGCTTTGTCATCGGGGAGCGTCCTTCCTCTTGGAGCACCGCGTAGGACGTCATGTCGTCCTATGTGCTTTCTTAAACAACTCACCCGTGATAGTGAGTTCCCCGTAGTTTTCAAACGCGTCCATCCCGCTGCGCCAAAATCTCGCAGTTTTTGCCAGACAAAGCCAAAACGTAGCGCTCCATGTTACTCGAAACGCAAATGTCCATGGACGGTGAAATGGTATGCGCGATTTCGCGGCGGTGGTACTTACTTGCCCGTTGAAAACGAACGATGCAAAAGAGTCGTTCGCATGAGGGGGGGGGGCACAAGCAGCTTGTCAACACGGCACACCCAATTTCTTAGCATAGAAACCAGCAAGGGTAGCGCCAAAGGTGCCCGTGGGAACGGAGAAGGCGATCTCTCCTCCGGTCGCACCCAGCTCACGAGCGCAGACGGTATGCCCAAACGTAATAGACGATCCAAATCAAAACACGAGAGCAAAGTTCATAGGATTCACTGCGCCGAGGTTATAAGTGGCCTTGAATTCGGCGCTCGGGAAACAGGGTCCTTCACAGTATCCTGGCAGTCGTCGGCGTCCAGTACTTGATCCGGTGGTTAAGAGCTCTCGGAGATACTCGATCGAACCAAGCATTGATCCCAGGCCGGACGGCGATGCGGACAGCATCGACGAGCACGTCAATGTCGAGCCCCCGCACGCCTCGCCACTGAGCGAGGCGCTTCAAATGCCGCACGTGTGTCACTACGTACATCCTGGACGAGCGTTCCATCGCGCGTGGGAGCTTGCTTTGGAAGGCATTGTTGGTCAAGAACGAGTCGCGCTTTTTTGTGTGGCTCGTGCTTGTCCCACGGTCGCGCCCGTAGTTGTCACTTCAAGCGCGAATCGAGTCCGCGTGGACGCTCGAAAACGCGTCGCACGTGGCCGCGATCGCGTCGTGGAGTGTAGTTAGTTGTCCAAGGCATTGCCATAGATAAAGTCAACGAGTTCCCGGGCGACGCCCGTCATGAGAATCGCAACGCCACGTTTCGCTTGGCCATGACAAAGCCATAGAGCGCGGCAATGCAGTATCGTTTTAGGTGTAACCCCGAGCGAAGTCAAAATGAACTGTACGCGAACGTGGAGCGAAAATGACAGGAGCGGATGGCTGGCTGGCCCGAGGAGGAGTTCGTAGCTTGGGGGCACATGACGCGATAGGTTGCTGTATAGAGTTATTATTCGGCATGACAGTAGGAGGTACTACTATATATAGTGTAGGATCCCCTCTATCGCTTGAGCGTTCATTAAAGCAATCGTATTAACAGTGGAGTCTTATATATTGAGGCTGGTTACCGCTGCAGGATACCCTTTTTACCGCTGCGCGATACCATCTCTTTATAAATAATATCTCCAATGTTTATCTAAGGTACACTTTTTTTCTTATGTCTGACCCCCCTAAGTTTGCCGCCCCCCCCCTATTAGGGGGGGGGGCAAACTTACCAATATATTAAGGGCGCTTTATTATGGAGGTGCCTAAAAGGGGTTTGCGGTATCATCGATTTTAAGGTTCGGTATGGTATTTCTAGGTGAATACCGAAAATAGATGGAGGGGGGGGTATGGTATTAGGTATATCATACCGATTTTCAAATCAATGGTATCGGTATTAGGGTATTGCTACCGACTTTTGCCTCAAGGGTACCCCAGTACTGGTACCACTACCGAATTTAGGCCACACGGTATGATACAACCGGTATGTTACCGAGACAACGGGAGAGCGGTACCTAATACCGGTAAATAATACCGACTTTTGGCAGCAGCGGTATTTAATACCGATGTTAATACCGACTTTGCCAAGAAGCGGTATCCAATACCAGTACCGATACCGACTTTAAGCAAAAGTTGTGTCTAATACCGGTACCAACACCGAGTTTAGAGTACAGTATTAGAGTAGGTGAGAGGTAGTTATTAGAGAGATCTGTGAGAGGGGTACAGTACAGTACCACTTGTGGCAACATCAGGCAAACTGCCGTAGCAGCATGCAGAAGGAGAGCAGTGGCAACAAAAAGCCGTGGTATAATGCTTGCAGCATCGGTATTGGAAGAAGGTGCTAAAGCTTGAGTCTCTATTAACAGAGTAGATATATAACGTGGTACTAGTGATAGGTGAGGATGGGCACTGGACGCCAACAACATTGGAGGAGTTATTAGAAGGACTATTGTAGCAATACTCTGCGTCCTTAAAATAGTATACTATCAACCATTACTTGAGATGCTCGCAATATATATTAGAGTTCAGGTAGCTTCTTCTGTTGTCGTCAATCAGCTGGAGGCTACTAGTGGGGCCACGTCAAACCACTCTCTAACGAGATCCTTATTCACCTTGAATAAAGAGTAGCTTCAAACACCTCGTCTCCAAGAAGCGTTCGGAGATCATTCAAGAATAGTTTGGACTGAGATAAGACCCGTTCCGCTGGGGCCGAAGAAGCAGGAATTGCTAAGAGTATTTCCGCGAGCTGGGCGAGGAGAAGATATCGTCCCTGATTCTTCTTCCACCACAAGAGTGGATCTTCGTTGCTGTCAACAACCTCAACATCCTCTAAGAAGACTTTCAGTTCTCGTTCCAAGATAGCTCTCTTGGGGGTGCGAGTTACGGAGACAGAAGAGGAAGACCTTTTACGGAGACCAGCTAGAAGATCCACTTCTTCATCGTCTTCATCATCGTCACTACTTATCTCGACCTCTCGCTGCTCCTCTTCTCGTACCTGATCGTTCATGGTGCTCTCACTCGATTCTCCAGCTTGGGCCCCTCGTTCAGCTTGAGATGAGTCATTAGTCGTCTCTTCCTCCTGCTGCACAGCCAGATAGTATCTATAGACTACACCATCTTCGCTAGAAAAGCCTTGCCGTCTTTGATGTCTTTACCCTTGTTCGGATACCATGCCTCTTCTGCTCTATACCGCGGGTCCAGAAGAGTTGCTGCGAAACAGAGGTCTGGCAGATTAGCAAACCGACTGTGTAATGATTCCTCCAAGAGCTGTAAAAAGTCGGCCAGTCGTCTAAACTCTTCTGGCGGGATGTCTTCATATAGCTACCATTTTTCCCTTTTCCTAAGCAGCCATCAGCGGCCAACTTGCATCGTTTACTGACATGATGTAGTAAGGCGGCCGAGATTTGGGCAACGCTTGATACCCCTGTTTTGAAGAGCTCCTTGTCGCTTTGAGTCTCTCTTCTGGCCTCGCCGGACCATGCTTCATAGTACCTGCATAGTAGTAGAAACTCCTTAACGAGCATACGTACCACATTGCAAGACTCAACTGGAATGAAGTCAAAACCGGCCGTCACACAAGCCCTCAGCAAAGGACCCATGATCTCGTTCATGCGATACAGCAAGTAGAAGGTGCTATTCCATCGTGTGGCTTGGTCCTTCCGCAAGGCCGATGCATTGATGTCATTCAGAGCGCCTATTTGCAGACATATAGGTACGTAAGAGCTTAGAGATCTGCTGGTATTCTGTAGTACATTCATTCTTCAGGGCGGTCCTAGCGGGGGTGCTTCGGTTGAACCTCTCTACGAACTGCTTCAAAGTGCTCAACTGCGGAAATGCACTCGCAAGAACTTTCGCTTTGACACAGAGCTGGGGTCTGTGAACAGCACACGGAAGGGCAGTAAAGGAAGTAGAGACAACGTTTCGCAGCATCTAGCAGTCCAGAGCCATGGCCTTACTAGCCTCTTCAATGCAAGTACGGAGTCTTTCAGACCCTTCAAGTTCGACATCTGCTTCGTCATCCTCTCCATCGTCGCACGATACTAGACGCGGTAATGCTGCTTTTTCAGGACCAATATCTCCAACATCAGTATCATCTGCGACTTCTAAATTCATGGCGGTGTAAATTGAATCCCGGTACAACATTCCGGTCTTCACCATGTTGCTCCCCCCATCGGTGACCATGGCAATGATCTTATCCTCAATTCTTTCCCTCTAGATCAATAACAGCAGTACAAGATATAGTGAATGGTTAAACTTTTCCATCGGATAAGGAACAAACCTGAGCCACATACCTTTAGCACTTTTTTCAGCACCTCCAATATGTTCTCTGCTGTATTACGCTCTCCGTCTGCTCGTGTAAACCAAATGAGAACGTCGTAGCGCTTAAAATGGACACTAAAGTGTGCAGTTACTCCAATGTACTCTGTCTTGGCATTCTTAGCCTTCTAGCCATCCATAGTGACACTCACCTGATGAGTGTGGAGGTTAAGGACAACAAAGATAGATATAATAATATGAAAAGCAAGACCTACAGCTTTGGCCTTTCCTATCAGCTCCTTCAGTTTATCAAAGATTTCTGCATGGAGGAAGAAAACATAATTTTGCACTTTCTCTCTTGAAGGCATTTGCAGGGAGTTGTGGCGGCCCACCTATGACATACTTTGCTAGGAGATGGGCACATCCAGGTCTGGTAACAACCGTTAATGGCATGTTGTCTAGAACGACCATCAGCGCTATTACACACAGAAAGGTGGACTGATAAGCATCTCTTTCTCACAGGCATGGATTAATTTATGGACTAAAGCAAAGGATAAGTCACTTACCAATGTCACGAGCCAAGGTCTGAGAGGTTAGCTTCTTCCTCAATGATAAATAGTCAGTCATCTTCGAGGTCTTCATTTTCCTGCCTGCGTCAGCAATGCCATCGCTCTTCCCCTTCAGATCATCATAGGTTGTAGTGGTGATATTCTCAGCGTTCAAGGAGAATCCTGCTTCCGTGGCAGCATGTCCAAAGCGTCGAGCTCGCTTTTTCTCTCTCTTCTGTTGGCAAACCTCTGCTGCTGTGGCATGATCCACATCCGATCTTCCAGCAGTCATTAAGTGCGAAAAAAAGATTGCTCGCATGTTGAGAGCCCACTTCTTTCTCGCATATTTTGCAAATTGACTTGCTTGAGTCTTTGACCTTCTTAAAATATTGCCAAAGAGGTGACCGCGTATCACTGAATGCGGAATGACCGAAGGCCCGTTTACGCGTTGATGTCCGTTTCCGCGTTGCTGTTGGCGATACAAAAATCTCTTGTTGTCTTTTTTGTTCAACAACCTCTTCCTCTCTCGTCTTAGTGGTGGTTGTTGCTGCTGCTATGCCGCCTCCAATGCTGCTCTTTTCATCGTCATCATCACGAGCAGCAATGAGGATGGGGACGCCTCTTTATTGCGGTTGTTGAGAGAGCGATCTTGATGATGGTGGATAAGAAGATGATGATGACGAAGACGACGAGGAAGGACCATCGCCGCCGCCAGCATCATCAGTGTCGCGGGAAGGAGGATGAGGAGGATGGTCGTCGTGTAACGGGGTTACATTCGGGTAACACTGAGTGTTGGTGTACATGAGTACACCACGGTTGAGGTCATTATTGGCCGGGTTGAAAGGTTTCGAACCTTTGGTTATTTTAACCAATCAGGGCATGGGCCCTTGGTGTGGTGGTGTGTCAGCCATCCACGTGTCAGTACACAGGTGTGTACACTACATTTTAGCTAGGTACGAATTAGGAATATTCTACTTAGTATTACATATAGTTTATATTAGTTTAAATTAATTTAGGCTAATTACATATTAAATATATTCAGTTTACATTTCACTCTAAATAGCAGACGCGCGACCTCGAACGGTCGCGTGAAGTGAGTGTCGTAGATAAGAGGGAGCCCTCCCTTTATCTACACCTCGTAAAGGGAAGACAGCCGTTAAGGCTACGTAGTAAACCAACCCGGGAATCTTGTCCCCGAGTAGGAGATCTCTCCTACTAAGCCCTTTATAAGGTCGTATCGACTAAGTAGCGGTAGATACCGCTTTAAGGAAGAGCCTTCCTCTGTGCGCTAGCCGCACCGTGCGTATACGCACCGGCTACATCTGGTAGCACTTGTAGTCAATCCAACACCTGTGTTGGTAGACTAGGCATCCTCTGCAAAGGATGAATCAGGACGATTGGGATAGTTTGACCCTCGTCCAGCAGGAAGCCTTTAAAAGGCTGTTACCCTTAACGGGGGAAGAAGGTATGAAGCTCCTAGTGGAGCAGGGCCTTGAGGCCGTAAAGGCAAGGGTGAATTCCCTCATCGCTCATGAGGCGAGTTGCGGTGGAGGTCATTCCACGGGGGTGCGCCCTCCATTATCGTTTAAGATAGATGAGTTCACCGGAAAGAAGGGTGACAACCTTTATGTTTGGTTGCGAGAGGTCGAAACGGCCTTCGCCACAGCGAACATGACCGCTGATCACTTGTAAGTGGGACTTGCATTGACCCATCTTACGGGCAAAGCCCGTACATGGGCGTTTACATGCTCGGAATCAGTCAAGGACGTGTTTCCAACATGGAAGGTTCTTAAGCAGAAGCTTATAGACATGTACGCAACGCCTGATCTGGTTTTCCAGAATCAACTGGCGTTCCTGAGGCGCCGTCAAGGCACTAAGGAGATGGAGATTTATATCCAGGAGCTTAAGACCCTGTTGGCAGGGATGTACGCGAAAGCGTATTCGGACGATGTGTCCATCCCCGTCTTCATTGGAGGCCTGAGAGAAGGGCCAGCACGTTCGGAATTGTTCCGATGCCGACCCGAATCCCTGGAAGAGGCATTCAAGATGGAGTTCAACGCCGAGAGGAATTTCCGTTCCTCTAAGGTGGGTCCCGAACCCATGGACCTGAGTCAGGTCGAAGCGGAGGGGAAACCTCCCGCTAAGAGCCATTCTGACTCTTTTTCACAGAGCTCCGAGGCAGAGCTCTTGGATATGTTGCAGAGGCGTGGGCCGATGAGATGCTTCCTGTGTGGGAGCATGGATCGTCTGAGGAACAGATGTCCGAAAAATCCCCAGCGAGACACTCGCTACAAGGGACCAAGGGTGGGGAAAAAGCCCTTGTCAAAAACGTCAGGAAACGACGGCTCACAGTAGGTGCGGGGCGCCCTACTGGAGGACCCCTCAGTGCTGTTAGGCCCCAGGGTAGGGGACGACAGCACAAAGCCCCGAGGGAAGCGGTGTTTTCTAGCACCGAGTTGGTGTACCAGCCAGGTTTGCTGGTAGTACTTGCGGACGTGAAAGGCTTTGATAAGCCTTGGAGAGTCTTGATAGACTCTGGAGCTTCTGACAATTATGTCAGACGGGCTTCTGTTGTGAAGAGTCGGCTGTATGCCGAGGCCCTAGAGGCACGTTTCCGTGACGTTGTCACGGTCCGTCTTGCGACGGGCGTACAGGTTTCTGTACCCAAGGTCTCGATTAACCTTAAGCTGAAGTTTGAAGACTTCGACAGCTTAGAACGTTTCCTAGTCCTGGATTTGGGCTCGAGGTATGACCTCATTCTGGGCATGAAGTGGCTGGAACGCCACGAGCCATGGATAGACTGGAAGTCTAAGTCCATTGGCTCAACGCACCCGCGGTCGGGTGAAGCATTGGCGAGTCATGAACCCACCTTTGCTCGATTGCAAAAGCGATTCTGGCGTGAGATGCCAGAGATTGGGATGTCTGAAACAATCATTCCCAATGGCGTTAAGGAAGAGTTCCTTAACGAGGGGGATTCGGCGGTTAATCCCCGCGCCGATATAGGCGAGACTGGTGAGTCGCCAGTGATAGAAGTGGAATCCTCTGAGGGTAAGCGCGAGGCGCTTAGAGAAGAGACCCGAAGTTCGTCTCTTTCGCACGTCGGAAATGATTCCGATTACGCCGTTATAGGTGAGACCAGCGAGTCACCGGTGGTAGAGGTAGAGACCTCTGTGGATAGGCGCGTGGCGCTTCCAATAGATGGGGCAATTGACTCCCCCCATCTGGGTTTCGGGATGAGTCCCGAGGCCAGTAGTCAGCAGTCCTACAGGATGCTGAATATTGTGACAGGTATTGTCACATAAGGCGTAAGCCTGGAACGGTTGCCTGGGGTATGCGAACTGTTGTCGTTGGAGGAGATGTCCTTCAACGAGTTTGAGACTGCTTTGAAAGCAGATGAAATCTACGAGGTCGTCGTGTTGCGTCCGGAAGAGGAGTTGAACTCCTCATCCACGATGGACGAGTCAGTTTTGGTGAAAACCAAACAGGCATTAAATGCCCGAAGCGGCCTCAAGATCCTCGCGGATCCTGAGGACCCTTACCATTCCTTATTAAAGGAATTTGGAGATGTCATTAGTGACAACCCGCCGATGGGGTTACCACCGGATCGGGGAGTCCGACATGAAATTGATTTGGTTCCCGGAACCAAATACTGCGTCACTAGGCAGTGGCCTCTCCCCAAGGAACAATGCGACGTCATCGACGCATTCTTCAAGGGGAAAGAAGAGTCAGGGATAGTACGGGAGAGTAAGTCTCCCCACTCATCTCCCACTTTTTGTGTTCGTAAACCGAACGGAAAGTGGCGCATTGTGAATGCGTATAACAAGCTGAATTCAGCTACTGTACCCATGAAGACTCCGATTCCTCGGAAGGGTGTCCTCTAGAACAATATGGCGGGCTGTACTGTGTACAGTGCCTTAGACCTGGTGGACGGGTATTATCAGGTGCTCATGCGAGCGTCCGATATTCCGCTGATAGCGGTTAGCACGCCTAGTGGCATGCTGTGGGAGTGGCTTGTTATGCCACAAGGGCTTTCAAATGCACCAGCGACTTTCAATCGCTTGGTGACTCAACTCTTCCGCCCTCATAGGAAGTACGCTCAGACGTACTTCGACGATATATTCGTCCATAGTCGTGCGGAAGGCGACTCGTCTGATGTTCAGACTCATCTGATACACCTTCGAGCAGTGCTCGAATGTATGCGAGAGCATAAGTTATATGCAAACGCATCCAAGTGTATCTTTGGTGCTGAGGAAATTCCTTTCCTCGGATGATTAATCGGTAAGGATGGAGTGCGGGTGGATCCCGCGAAGGTGAAAGCCATTTTGGAGTCGCCATCGCCTGTAAATATTAGATATTTACGGAAGTGGCTAGGATTAGCCAACTATCTCCACAAGTACAGCGAGAACTACCCTGAAATGGCGAAGCCATTGACCGACCTTCTTAAGAAGGATGTTGATTGGTGTTGGGAAACTGAACACCAAAACGCTTTTGAATCGGTTAAGGGGAGCTTGTTAAAAGCTCCCGTTCTTGCTCTACCAGACTCTGGGAAACCATTTAGTGTCGTCTGCGACGCCTCCGATTTCGCATTCGGATGTGCTTTGTTACAAGCAGACGATGCAGGAAGGGAACGCGTAATTGCGTTTGAGTCGAGGCAGCTTAAAGCTGCAGAACGGAATTATCCCGTTCATGACAAGGAGATACTTGCGATGAAGTATGCTCTTGTCAAATTTAGGGTTCACCTACTCGGCTCAAAGCCGTTCGTGGTTTATACTGACCACGCGTCCTTACGGACAGCGATAAAGCCGCCTAATCTCTCCCAACGGATGGTCCGTTGGCTCTCTTTCTTTGCGGAGTACAATTTTGAGGTAAAGTACAAACCTGGGAAACAGAATGTACTTGCAGACGCGTTGTCGCGTCGTTCCGATTACGAGCTCGCTCACGCGACATTCGTCACATCGTCTGTGGTGGATCTCATACGCCAGGCGTATGAGAAAGACCCACAATGTACGGCGCTTATCAGCGCGTTAGGTGAAAAGGGTCTTCGCTCGTCTGAGCCAACCCTGTCAAGTTGAGCTAGAGCTCGTTTACACCGTTACAGGTACTGTGACGGTCTGCTATTTTATAGCACGAGCGCGGAGGACACTCCGCGGGTGGTAGTTCCTCATAATGAGGAACTGAAGTATAGAGTCCTCTTTGAGGCATATGACGCCCCTACCGGGGGTCATTTAGGTCGGGATAAGACCTACAGCGCTTTAAGCGTTTTGTATTGGTGGCCCAATATGTATAAGTGGGTCGGTGCGTATATACGCACCTGTGAGACGTGTCAGAGGGTTAAACCATCTGCAAGTTCAGCTGCGCCTTTGGCGAGCTATCGGTTCCAACGGAGTGTTGGAAATCCATTAGCATGGATTTTATCTTCGGTTTTCCGAAGGATAAGGCCGGTAACACCGGCATATTGGTCTTGGTAGACCGATTGAGCAAGATGGCTCACCTGTCGGCGGCGCCAGAGTCCATAGATGGACAAGGAACGGCGAAAGTGTTCCTAGACCGTGTCTTTCGACAGCATGGTCTACCCGATTCCGTTGTGTCGGATCGGGATCCCCGTTTTACGGGACAATTCTGGGGAGAGTTGTTTAAGGTGCTAGGCACCAAGCTCCTCATGTCCACTGCGGATCATCCGCAGACGTACGGTCAGACGGAACGCGTTAATCGCGTTGTGGAGGATATTCTCCGGAGTTTATGTCCGGATTCTCCAAAGAGTTGGAGTGAGATGCTCCCGATTGTTGAATTTGCTATCAACAATTCGGTACATGAATCTACGGGGTTTACCCCGTTTTACGTGAACGGATTGGTGAATCCGAGGGTTCCGTTGACGCCACGTGTGTGTGGCCCAGGGCTTGAGGGGGGAGGATTCCCGGATGTCATCCCTGTATCTGTGCGAAAGCACATCGATAAGTTTTTATCGACGCGCCTTAGTGTCTTACGACACGTCTGCAATGCCATGGCGGAAAGCCAAGACAAGCAGAAGGAGCAAGCTGACCGAAAGGGACGGCGTAACAAAAAGGTATACAGAGTAGGAGAAAGTGTTTTATTAAACGCTAAAAAACTTCCTACACATGCAGTTTCAAATGTGTTGCGTAATAAACTGCGCCCCAGGTTTGTGGGACCCTTTAAGGTACTAGCCCGAAAGGGCTTATCGTATACCTTTGACATCCCGAAGGTGATGCGTACGCATCCAACCTTTTATGTCGGTATGCTTAAGCCATACCAGGACCCGGAGGCGGGGCCCCTCCTGGAGGAGGGAGGAAAGGCGGATAGCCGTAAGGCACCGCAGGACGAAGTAAGCCCGAAAGGGCTAAAATGCGACCACAAAGCTCCGCAACGGTCGTCTCGAGAGAGGCAAGCCGCCTCTCGAAGCGATCAGTGGCATCCCGCTCATCGCGGATCCCCTGGTGGAGATCATGGATGCGAAGGCTGTGTCGATCACAGCGCGCGCGAATCTCACGTCGCAATTGCGCGACCTCCTCCTCCAATGCTCGATGCGGAGAGTACTCCACACTTTCATGTGGAGCGGCTGATGGCGCGGCGCCATCATCTGGGTCAAACCCAGTATCTGGTGAAGTGGAAAGGTTATCCACACTCACAGAGTTCGTGGGAGTTCGAGACTCCCCTACGGCAGGATTGCCGCGACGTCGTTGACGCTTTTGAGCGGGAGAATCCCACTGTAGGTCAACGACCAGAGGGGAATGAGAATCCCCTTCACTCCCAATAAGTGGGAGTTTGCCGGAGGCAGATGTGGCGACCACACTATCTCCGGACACCATGGTGGAGACAGGGGCGCTGGCGTAGCGCGTGCGATACGGAGCACGTAGTTGCTCCATCTCCTTAGCTTTGGCAAATGTAAGGCGCAACACCCTCTCCACCCAAATGTCTCGACGGGAATAGCTGTCATGCAGCTCATCGAAGCTGGGGAGAATCTTCTCCCCTTCCGCCCAAGCGCGGAACTTCTTCTCTGCATCATCGGCACTTTCCCCCGGAGAAAGAACGAAAGGAACCTCGCGGAGGTTCTCAACAGGGGCACCTTTTGCCTGCCTGTTTAAGCGCTCTCGGTACGAGACGCTAGTGAACTGCTTTTGTGTAAGCAGTTGTTGCCGGAGTTTCTCACGGCGTTCGCGTTGGTACGGCTGTTCAGCCGCGGGGCAGGGGTATAGGACGATAGACTAGTCCTTACCAAACGCCTGGCCCACCTTGGAAGGTCACGAGGACCATCGAAATTATAAGCCGCCCTTGACGGGCGTTTGGGGGCGCGTAACGCAGCACTTAGTGCCTGTGCGGCAAGTTGGGTGTCTTGAGCTGCGTCCAGCTCATTAGTGATGATCGCCTTTGGCGATTCGGATGTATAGTCCGATACGGGCAGGGGTGCCGCACTGGTTAGTGCATTTTCCTCACGTGCGGGGAGGGGATTAGGCTGCCGACAACGCCGTTCGGCGCTGTCGGAGCGGCTCACCATTGGGGAGGTATCCCCAAAGGCATCCACTTCCGAGTTTTCGGAGTAGTCTACCTCTTCTAGAGGAGACGCCATAGTACCACTGGAGGTGTACATATGGATGGCCAGGGGAACTGGCGTTGGATTTCTCCAAGAAAATTTTGTTTATTGCGTAAGCAATAGTCTTGATGGGGGAGGATGTAACGGGGTTACATTCGGGTAACACTGAGTGTTGGTGTACATGAGTACACCACGGTTGAGGTCAGTATTGGACGGGTTGAAAGGTTTCGAACCTTTGGTTATTTTAACCAATCAGGGCATGGGCCCTTGGTGTGGTGGTGTGTCAGCCATCCACCTGTCAGTACACAGGTGTGTACACTACATTTTAGCTAGGTACGAATTAGGAATATTCTACTTAGTATTACATATAGTTTATATTAGTTTAGATTAATTTAGGCTAATTACATATTAAATATATTCAGTTTACATTTCACTCTAAATAGCAGACGCGCGACCTCGACCGGTCGCGCGTGAAGTGAGTGTCGTAGATAAGAGGGAGCCCTCCCTTTATCTACACCCCGTAAAGGGAAGACAGCCGTTAAGGCTACGTAGTAAACCAACCCGGGAATCTTGGCCCCGAGTAGGAGATCTCTCCTACTAAGCCCTTTATAAGGGCGTATCGGCTAAGTAGCGGTAGATACCGCTTTAAGGAAGAGCCTTCCTCTGTCCGCTAGCCGCACCGTGCGTATACGCACCGGCTACACGTCGTCCATAGTAATACTACTGGTACTAGCAAGATCTTTTCTTATATCAGGAAGGCAGGAGGACGGAGCTTTACCAAGCAGTAATATCCAAGTAGTAGTATCCAATACCGATTGGGTGCAGACGCGGTAATGGTTACCGAAAAATGATACCGACTTTGTATTGGGCGGTAGGGTATATCAACAAATGATACTGACATTGTGTAGCGCGGTATGGTATACCGACAATTGATACCAAGTTTGTCTTGAGCGGTACGGTAGCCACACAAATGGTACCGACTTTGTGTAGAGCGGTAGGGTATACCCGCAATTGATGCCGACTTTGTGTGGCAGGGTAGGTATACCGACATTTCATACCGATCTTACGTGGGACGGTATGGTATACCCTGGCTCAGTACCAACATTAGTAAGGCCGGTATCGGTATCGGTATGAGAAAATACCTGTACTAAATACCGGTATCAATACCTACACGCCTGGTGTGCACCTAGTCGGTCACTAATTTAAAGTAAAATATAAACTGACTATTTTAATACGATCAAAAAGTAAGGATTTTGCACTTCTCGACGAAGCGCAAAAGTTGCATTTAAAGGATCGAATTGTCCCTATCCCGGGCAACCTTGCGCAGCCGCTTTTAGGTCTTCCTCCCGATACGTTTAAGGTGTTGGTGACTGAGATCGATGCAATCATGCACAACGGCGCGGATGTTAACTTGGTTAATCCTTACGCCGCTTTAAAGAGCGTGAACGTGTTGGGAACGCAGAAAGTGTTGCGTCTCGCGGTAACCAATGGATTGGCAAAGACGCGTGTGAAGCCTGTCCGCTACATATCAACCGGTGCGATTTTCCCATCAACGTTTTCTGCACCTAAGTTCATGGAGGTTGCTGACTTGAGCAAGGTATCCGATCAACTCGACAACGGGTATGTACAAGCAAGTGGGTGTCCGAGAAAATGTGCCACGAAGCCGCGGCCAACGTGGCCTCCCAGTGTCAATTTTGCGTCCGGGTAACATGTCTACGTCTTCTTTCACGGACCGGTGGAACACTAGTTTGACTTCTACTATTTGTTGCTTAAGGGCTGCGTCAATCTGGTCTCCGTACCAGATCGTTCCGACTGGTTCTTTGACATGACTCCAGTAGACTACGCAGCGCGATCCATCGTGTACTTTGCTGCTAGTCGACCAGTAGAGGCACTCGGCCAAACGCTGCACATTCAAAACCCCTCGCTACCAGTGAAGGGCGACGTCTTTTTCGCGTAATTTACTGCTGCAATAGCCAGCAAGAAGTTGGCAACGACGGCTTTTACGGAATGGAAGCGCATTCTGCTCCAAGGTGCCACCATAGAGACTGCTCCACGGGAGTTAAAAAACTGGCGGCAGGTATTGATTCGTTCGAAATTTATTTGCAGAGCGAAAAGGTGTTTGACTCAACGCTTTCATCGGAGCTGCTCCAAACCGCTGGCATCTCCTGCCCAAGTGTTAGTTAACAAGGAGCTATTGGTAACGTACACTGCGCAGTGGTGAACGCGCTCAGCACCCGCTACGACTGCTTTGGGGATTCGTAGTCAGACTAAGCCAATTCTGGTTGCATTCGAGAGAAGACCAAAAACCGGTCTAAACTCCAACCAATGTTAAAATGATCCAATATGTCCACGTGAAAACCCAATATGCCCGTGAGACTCCACAAACGATATCTCCACGTAAAGACCAATCCAATGAATAGCACGTTCCAAACGTACTTCAGTTAAAGTGTCGATATCGCCAAATCCTACTCCCGTCGAGGGACTTCCGGTGGCCAAAGTGCGCGTGTGGCTCGTCCAGACCGGGTATAATAGGCGAGAGGGGATAATTCAACCCTCTGCCCCCAAACACTCCGCGGCGGGCGGAGGCGACTAGTGTACGTGCAAATAAAAACGGCGACCCCTTGCTGTGGTATAGACCAAGACCAAAGGACTTGTACTTAGAAAAATCCTGCAACCAAAAGACTTCTACTTTTTTAGGCAAATCCACAACTAACCAATAATACTACCTCCCTATGGTCCCTAATGTACCCACACAAAATTATGTAAAATACGAAAAGTCAGGTGACTCACCCAAGACCAGCGTTCTTGATACTCCTTGAATTTGATAGGCTGAAAAGACCCCCTTGTTTAGACCAATCTGAAATTCGACCAACTGCCTTGACCAAAAGTGACCAAATTTGTGGTACACTTCACCACAGCCGCCCCTGAGTCCGACAGTGTCGCACAACGATAACGGTCTGACTAACCCATCACTTGACCAACTGGACCTTGGTCACTCACACTTCTTCACCATTTACCAAACATCTTCGACACTTGCGTCAGGTACTGCCGTTACTGCACTTGATCTTCTTATGCTTCCCTTTGACGCTTGTTCTTGTCGTTCTTGCAGAAACTCTATTCGCCGAGTCTCCCCACCTTGCTTCGCCTGTCCGGTCGGCTCGGTCTGACAGCCCACGTAACTCTCATTCACTTCAAACATCGGAAGGGTGTCAGACTGAAGCCGACACGCGGATGCAGGATATGCTCTCAGAAAACATGCGTCTCAGGACCCAGGTGGCCCACCAGGCAACACGAGGTGCGCATCTTTGGTCTTTATCTTGTACTCTTCTTGACCCTCGTTTGTTGTCAGCTCTCATCCTTCCCAGCGTATTCCACGCAATAGGTGCCTTGGTTGATGCCGATAGGCAGTCCGGCGATGATGTTGACCATCTCCGACACATTTTGGAGGAGATGATAAGCGCGCGCCATGAGCTGTCCCGTCTGGGGGCTCATCAGTCCCATCTCCAGGATCAACTTGCACTTGTTCGTCGGCAGCAGCTGGACGGACAGTTTGACGCGACTTCACTGCGCATGCAAGGCGACGACCTCGCGCGACGCATTGACGAGTTGCAAATTGCGATTCAAGACCAGACCGGGAAGGTCCGGTCCTGTCAAGACAGGTCCGACGCTTGGACGCAAGAGTCGGGTCGTCGTCAGGTGGCACTAGACCAGTGCCGCCAGCGCTTGATGAACTTGCTACCTCCGTGTTCGACTGCTTCCTCCAGCGTAGATTGGTCCGCATCGGCAACCTTAGTCGCCTCGGGGCAAGACCAAGACCGCGTGAAGCAGGACCAAGACCGGCTTCGTTCATTGGCTGATATTCAGCAGTCTGAAATTACACCAAAGTCAAAGAAGCGCGCGGACGCGCCGAGTAGCTCGAGGGCGCGGGGCACTGCGCGCGGACCCGGAATCGGGGGGAAGCGTGCAGTGTCCCAAAAGCGAGCTAAGACACAGGCGCTTCTCATGGACTCGGACTCGGACATGGACGACATCTACAGCCCCTCGGAAATTCGAGCGCCCTCGCGCCGTACTGCAAGTAGCATCCAGCACACAGGGGTCTCGTCTGAGGAGAACTCCAGCGGAGGGTCCGGCGATTCCGAGTTCATGATCCCCATCCAGTCCAAGTCACGAACGAATTTGCGTGATAGTTTCGTCCAAGTGGCGTCGACACTGGGGTCAGAGCAGAAGACCGGTCTGCCAAGTGACGCTGCACCAGTATCGACATCCGCGACGCCGGCACCTTCGGTTCTCCCCGGGACATCCGGACTTCACAAGTACGCCCTATTAAAGAACATGGCGGTTGACACCAGCTCCCTTCCGCTGCGGACGTTTGAAGTCACTTGGCCGTGGTCGTCGGGGCAAATCGGCTGTTTACGCCGGTCTACCCTTACCAAGCAGCTTCTGGCCCGGTCTTTCTCTCGTCCGGACTCCTGGCTTTTTCCACCGGCCAAGAAAACCCCTGCAGCGTCTGCTGGAGGGCGTAACTGATTACGTCGGCGCAGATCTACCGCCTGTACGGTGATGAACCATGGAAAATCTTCTAACACTCCAAGATAGGACTTGTGTTCCACTTGACTCCGTGGATCGGCACTTTGCTAGGCCGGGTGAAGAATTTCAACAGGATCCACGGCCAAGCAATTTGGGAAGCGTCCCACTACTTGGTGCTTCCTCCCGACCGGGTGCGACAAGATCCGGGCCTGGCGACGTTCCAGAGCAAGCGCAAGCGACGTCGAATTCGAGCGGGCGAGGCTTGGAAATCCCTGTTCCAGTACATTTTGGACGGGATGCGAGCTCGCGAGTGTGACGTCGACGTGTTCTTGTACCCGGTGTTCCTCCACATGCCAAGGCGTCGCGTTGAGAAGACCAGACTACTGGCCGACGACGGCACATAGTATCCCGGTCTTGATTGCGCTGAGCCGGTCGCGGACCTCAAGGATGCTTTGGTCCAGCTTGACCGGAAGGACCCCTGGCGTAACCAGTTTCAGGATCAAGTGGAACATCATCCGTCAATGGTCATCGGCCGTCTGTGGGGCGATAGCAAGTGAAGTCGTAGGTAGTCGACCAGATAACTCGTAATACATGTCATCATTTCTTTTCATATGTCCGATCGTCAAATCACTTGAACTAATTTTACCACTCTCTCCAAAGTTGCACCGAACACGTTATCGTAAACAGTTCCACTCCCATCACGAAAAATAGTCATCACATTTGTGGTGGAGTCAAGTTCGAAATCGAAAACATTAGCATCGATAACCTGACTACCACCATCGCGCCCAGCCTTCCAACTTTCGGAGGGGGTACTCCGCGGACCACCACTCGAGATATGGTCCGATCGTCTGCTGCAAGCAGACGACCGGTCGTCATCAGAACCCACTTGGTCCGATTGTTTATTCTCCATCTCACCTTGTGTACCCGATGGAATGGGCTAGTTACACACTAGGTGGATCGGTATCGCAGATTGGATCGAAGCGGTCTTGAATATAGAAGACCGATCTGGGTAGGTATCTCTGGGGCGGAACTCTTCACCCCAGACACAAATAGACCAAAAACACTTCCAAGAGATAACTTCCAATAGGTCGATCGTCCAAACGATCAAGACCTGACCAATACGAAATAATAGAGGGTAGACCGACCGTTCCGATCTAGCCCCTGACCAATACGAAATAAGACCAAAACCTGTCTAGTTTCCAACCAATATTAAAACAAGCCAATATGTCCGCTTAAAGACCCAATATGCTCGTGAAACTCCACAAACGATATCTCCACGCCAAAACCAATCCAGTGAATAGCACGTTCCAAACGTACTTGAGTTGAGGTGTTGAGATCGCCAAATCGTACTCCCGTCGAGGGACTTCCGTGGGCCAAAGTGCGCGTGCGGCGCGTCCAGACCGGGTATAATGGGCGAGAGGGGATAATTCGACCCTATTCCCCCAAACACTCCGCGGCGGGCGGAGGCGACTAGTGTACGAAAAGGGAAGAACGGCGACCCCTAGCTGTGGTGTGAACCAATACCAAAGGACTTCTACTTAGAAAAATCCTGCAACCAAAAGACTTCTAGTTTTTTAGGCAAATCCACAACTAAAATACTACTACCCTATAGTCCCTAAATGTACCCCCACAAAAAATGTAAAATACCCAGGTCGGGTGACTCACCAAAACTTGCGTTCTTGACACTTCTTGAGTCTGATAATCTGAAAAGCCCCCCTTTTGTAAACCAATCCGAAATTAGACCAAATGCCTTGACGAAACTTGACCAGAAGTGTGCCAAATTTTGGGCACGCTTCTCCACAGCCGCCCCCGAGTCCATCAAATTCAGTTAAACCTTGGTCATTCAGACGTTTACGACATGGAGCAACCATCTTCTTCATCCGTTCCAGGTACTTGCACTGCTAGACTTGACCTTCTTGTGTTTTCTTAACGACCGTTCTTGTAGGCACCTCGCATACCACGTCATCGCATGTCACTTCGCCCATCCGGTCGGTCCGGTCTGGCAGCTCCCATCGTTCTACTGCACCTCAGACATCGGCAGGGCATCAGACTGGGACCGTCGCGCAGTTGCAAGACTCACTTGAAGAGATCGCGCGTCTCCAGGAGCATATTTCTCAACAGGCGACACAACGTAATCATGCATGTCCGGTCTTCACCTTGGACCTGTTCTAACTTTCGTTTGTCTTCAGCCCGTATACCTCCCGCCCGTATACCTCCTGGCATCAGCAAGGCGATCAATGCCCTGCTTGCCGCCGATCGGCAGTCGAACACGCATGACCTCCAGCTGCGTCAGGTTTTGACTGGGCTCATAAACGCGCGCAACAAGTTGACCCGCTTGGAAGCTCATCAGCTTCATCTTCGGGAGCAGCTTGTGCTGGTCCAACAGCAGCAAGCGGAAGGCCTTCTGGACCAGACCACGTTGAGTGTTCAAATCGACGATCTCGAGAGGCGTCTCACCGAGCTCCGAATTTCGATTCAAGACCAGACCGAGGAGGTCCGGTCTTGTGAACGCAAGTCGAACGATTGGACGCAGGCAGCGAACGGTCGTCGGGCGGTATTAAAAGAATGTCATCAGCGCTTGGTTGACCTGTTGCGTCCTCGTCGGCATCCGGTTGCTGCCTCCAGCGTAGACCGGTCTGCGTCGGCCGCCTTGGTGGACCTACACCGGGACCAAGACCAAGGCCGTTCATTGGCCGAAATTCTCCAGCCCGAAATTGCACACAAATCAAAGAAGCGCGCGGACGCGCCGGGTAGCTCGAGGGCGCGGGGCATAGCGTGCGACCCTGAACTCGAAGGGAAGCGTGCGGTTCCCCATAAGCGAGCCAAGACGCAGGCGATTCTCATGGGCCCAAGCTTGGACGAGGATGACGACAGTAACATCTCCAAAAATCAAGCGCCCTCGACCGCCGGTGCTGACCGTGCCAAGTATTCAGAGGTCTCGTCCTGGGATGACTCCGGCGAAGACTCCGGTGATTTGGAGTTTGCTGTCCCCATCCCAACCAAGTCGCGAACAAGTCCACATGAAAGTTTTGTTCAAGTTGCATCGACTTCGGAGCAGACCAAGAAGACCGGTCCTCATGGTGGCGTTCCACCACCTCATGCGACGACAAAGTCAACACCTACGGTCTTGCCTGGGACGTCCAAGCTCTACAAAGATGCTTTGTTGGCCAACGTGTCAATCGACAGTTCCTTCCTTCCGCCACGAACTCGTGAGGATACTTTGCCGTGGTCGCCAGGGAAGATCGGTTGTTTACGCCGGTCCACCCTGACCAAGCAGCTCCTTGCCCGGTCTTTCTCTCGTCCAGACCATTGGCTTTTCCCGCCGGCGAAGAGAGTACCTGCCGCGTCGGAATGGCGGCCGAACTTGATCACGTCGGCACAGATCTCCTTCTTGTACGCTGACGAGCCGTGGAAGATTTTCGAGCATCCCAAGCTGAGGTTCATCTTCCACTCGACTCTGTGGGCCAATGCTTTCATGAGTCGGGTGAAATATTTTAACAAGACTCACGCTCAAGCCATCTGGGAGGCATCCCACTATCTGGTGCTTCCCCCGGAACGAGTTCGGCAATACGGCTTGGCGACCATCCAGAACAAGCGCAAGCGGCGTAGGATCAGAGCGGGTGAGGCCTGGCAGTCCCTGTGCCAATATGTTTTGGACGGGATGCTGGCCCACGAATGCGACGTCGATGTGTTCTTATATCCAGTTGTACTTCATATGCCGCGGCGTCGCGTCGAGAAGACCCGGCTGCTGGCTGACGGTGGCACATGGTACCCCGGTCTTGGGTGCATTACACCGGTCTTGGACCTCAAGGATGCTTTGGTCCAACTAGACCAACAAGAACCTTGGCGTAACCAGTACCAGGACCAAGTTGAAAAGCATCCGTCGTTGACCGTCGGCCGTCTGTGGGGTGATGGCGAGTGAGGTCGTAAGTAGTCGACCAGATAACACTTAGTATATATCATCGTTCTTTTTCACATGTTCGGTCATCAAATCACTTGAGCTAATTCCACCACTTTCTCCAGAGTTGCACTAGACACGTTATCACCAACCGTTCCACTTACATCGCGAAAAAACAATCCACGTTCTTCACTCCACTATTCCAATTCGTCACATATTCACAATACACAATACACAAGACACAAGACACAAGACCTTCCACCTCTTCACACCGGTCGGGAAGACCGATGCTACTGCATGTCTTGGTCTTAGTCTTCATGGGTCTGCATCACTGCGAAACGGTTCCGACTGACTCGGTCCCGTTCGAATTCTCGTAGTAGTGCTCCACAGTTCAGTTCGGACTCATCGATCCAAGTTGTTTCATCATGGTCCTTCCATCGGACCAGATATTCTCGGTGGGTCCGGCCTAACCTGGTCTTCTTGACCGATCGGACATCTAAGACCTTTTCCACTTCAAATTCGTCCTTCTCCAGCGGTCGTTCCCAACTGTCCTCCGGCAGTAATGCTTCATCGAAATCAAACCGTTCTGCCTCGTCTACTAGACAGGGCATTTTGGGACGATCAGGAAATTCTCGGACCAGTTTTAACTTGGACACATGTACGATCGAGAAGACCTTGTAGTCCGTGCCGGTTGTTACTAGACGGGCAGCGTGTTCACCAATCAGCTCGGCAATACGGAAAGGACCGTGCCACATGTGAGCCAGCTTCTTCGCATAGCCCTCCTTCACTCGGTCTAGGTACAACCATACCCTCGCCCCTGGTTCTATACCGTGTGGTTGGACCTAGTCGTTGTTCCGGTCTGCCCGGTCTTGTGTAGCTTGACGTAACTTATCGTTGACAATTTCTCTTGAATGCTGGTAATGTTTCTGGACCTGCATGCGCCAACGTCGAGCATCACGATTGCGGGTCCGAGTGCAGCCAATAGGTATCGCGGCTTCAAGAGTGGACCGGGGGTCCCATCCATACGCAAGATAAAAAGGCGTTTCTCCTCGGACCCGATCGGTCGACGAGTTGAGTGCAAACACCAGCCTTTCTGCGTATTCGTCCCAATCGCGCTGGTCTGGATCGGCAACGTACATCTTGATTGCTCTTGTAATAGTTTGTACCATACGTTCTGCCGATCCATTCGCTTGGGGACGATATGCCATCGTCGCGCTCTGTTTCTGGCGCAGCATATTGTTAAACGACCGGAACACCTCGGCCATGAAACCGGGTTCTCGGTCGTGTCGGATGACCACGCTGGCGCCGAACCTTCGGAACACGCATTCTTCGTAACTTTTGGCGATCTGCTCGGCAGACCGGGACGCACTTGCCCTCGCAATAACTAGACCGGTGAACAGGTCTACCCAGATCAACAACTCATTATTGCCATATGTCGATTTAGGCAGCGACGGTATATGGTCCATAGCTATGACCTGAAAAGAGTAGGTAGCTTCGATATTTCCGGGCGATCGCCCCTTGATTACCGGTCTACCCTTTCCGATGTCGCAATCCGTACAACAACCCACATATTTATGTACACTTCGGAAAAGACCTCTCCAGTGAAAGTGGGACCCGATCTTGTGATACGTTCTGCCTATGCCCTGATGTCCCCCTTCTAGACTCAGATGGTAGTGATGGAGGAAATCCGGCTGCAGCAACTCAGGTATCACCAATTTCGCCAATCGGTCCCGGTCTGCACTGTTTTGGTCGGCATCGCGGCAGTAATATAGTAAACCATCCTCATCCACTTCGTAACTGTCTGCAATCTTGGCACATTCTTTCGCTTGACCATTCGTCAACTTAGACAATTCACCGCGCAGGTAGGTCTTCAGGTTCATAATCCATTCCTCTTCGTCCTGCGCCTTGAGGATCCGTTCTGCCCTTAGTCGTTGCACAACAGATTAACTCAACCGTTCCTTCGGGAACGGTTGGTGGGACTTCCGAGCTTTCGGACTAGTCGCGACCATCACATGCACCTGGTCCGGAGCGTTCTTAGGTCCGATCACCTCGGGGAGCCTGTTTATATTCATCAATTCATCAAGAACGGCCTCCTCGGTGATCGTAGCCCCGGTCTGGTCTTGCATGGCCTTGGTCGCGAGGTAGTCGGCACTTCTGTTCAAGTCCCGTTTCACGTGCAATAGCTCGTGGTTGGGACGGTCTTTCAATGCCTTCATTACCCGATCATTTAGCGTCCTTAGTCGTGGGGCCTTGCAGTCGATCTCTCCGGTGACCTGCCTGATCACTAGGTTGGAGTCACCACATATGATGACTCGCCCCTTCTCTTGCGACGACAGCAGGTCCAGACATAGAAGTAGACCTCGGTACTCCGCCTCGTTAACATTAATATCCGGCGTGAAATCGGCAGCGGCTGCAACTATAGACCATTGTGGCAACTTCCACACTATGGCACTATAGGCGCCGACCTTCTTCTTCACGCTTGCTGATCCGTCAAAACTTAAGACCAAGAGATCTTCATCATGGTCGACGGTCGGTGGCGGTCTCGAAACTTACTGCCGAGGTTGCTTACTCGGGGCAATCTCTATCAATGCCTCGTCCACTTCAGACCGAGGGGTGATACTGGCAGCTAATGTGCCCAATATCTCTTCCTCGCCCCTGGTGCACTTAACGACCTCGAGGATCCACTGCGACAAGACCGCCGACCATCTGCCTAGACGTCCGTCCATCCCATTGGCTGATAATAGCCAGGCCAAAGTAGACCGCCTTGACAGGACCTTTATAGGTCGGCCGACAAGCAGGTTGTAACACACATCCATAATTCGTAGCAACGCCAGAACTTCTTTCTCGAAAATTCCATAGTTCACTTCATTTGGCTTCAGCGTTCTGCTCGTGAACGTGACCGGATGGTACACACCATCATGATCTTGTACTAGAGTGGCCGAAATGGCCCACTGACTAGCATATACAATAATGGTCGGGACCTTTTCGGGATCGAAATGGTTCAAAATTGGTGCCGTCGCCATCTTAACCTTCAACATACCAAAATCGAACTTTGCACGCTTCATATGGTCTTCGGCCTCCACTTGCGGACAATCTGCAGCAAGACCAGAGTCGGCGCCCCCATGTAAAGTTGCCCGGTCCTCTTCGCGCAACATACGGTAGTCCACTTCCCGGAGCTCATACAACACAGCCGCGTAGATAGCAAAATCTTCGATGAAGCGGCTGTAGTAGTTTAAACGTCCTAGGAAGGACTTCATTGCCTTCAGAGACTTGGGAAACGGGAGGTTACTCAGCGAATCCAGGTCCTTGGGATTAGCCTCTAGACCATTGTTCGAGACCATATGGCCTAAATAGGCGACCTTGGACATACCCCAAAAACTTTTCACGGCGCTGATAGATAGGTTCCAACGGTCGCATGTCTCCAACAATCGTTCAACCTTCTCGCACAGATCGTTCCATGACGAGGCAGATATCAGAATGTCGTCGATGTACGACCGCCTCCCTAGAACGAACGGTCTTCTTTCCCGATCGGGTTAACCCTCTGTAAACACATCATAACTTTCGGCAGGGTCCCGATCGGCCTTGATTTTGAAGTGTCCGTACAGTGCGTTGTCTATCAACCTTTGATAGATCTGGGGTGCGTTCTTCAGACCGAACGGCATACGGTCCCACTCGAAAAGACCAAACGGTGTCACAAATGCGGAAATCTCACGGGCTCGATCAGTCATCGAGACCACCCAAAATCCACTTGCCATGTCCAGCGAACAATACCACAAGGTCTTGTCGAGGTCTTCCAACATATCATTAATCAGCGGCATCGGGTAAGCCATGAGTTTAGTCAACCGATTTACCAGCCGATAGTCGATGCACAACCTAATGTCGACGCCGTTCTTCTTGATACCAATTACGATCGGCGAGGCCCAGGGCGAGGTCGACGGTCTAATAATCTTGGCGACCAACAGTACTTTAATGAGATCAGAAAGATTTTCACGGTACTGTGGCGCCACGCGTCGACACCGCTGGGCAATCGCCTTGGCATCTCCAACGTCAATATCGCAAATCGCACCACGGGCTGCAGGTGGTAAGGCATTGCCCTTTCCGATCAGCAGATGTCTTTTCTTCCATATGATATTTTTTAACTGCTCGATCTGGTCTGGACTGTTAAGGTCTTGATCACCCACTTGTAAATCATCCATTGTAACTTCGGGAGAGTCGGCATACACTTCAGGGAGGACTGCCATTTGGCTTTCCAGCTCCTGAATGTACTGTTCCCCGCCTTCATGTATACAGACTTGTTCATCTTCTGGGGTGATATCACCTAGACCATCTGGACCGGCTGAACGCCCCTGGTCTTGATCGACGGGCTGTCCTTCACTGATATCGGTCTGATTAGGAATACCGTCATGGTCCGACCTATCAATTTCATGTTTCACATCTTCCGTTTCTTGCTCCGCTGTCGCCTGGTCTTGTGATGACACCACGTTGACTAACCTCGGCTCGTCTACTTGATGGTCCACCGTTCCTGGTGACTGCGGCGCCTTTCTTCGGACCAACATCTTTTTTGGGGTGACATAACTTGGTCTTTCCACTAAAGGTGAGGTATCCTCTTCCACCAACCCATCATCGCTGATAAGATCGGTGGTCGATTGGTACGCCAGGTTTTGCCACTCGACATACCGCCTCGACCCAATCGAGACGAACCCCATCTTCCTTGGTACCTTTCCTTCTGCTAACCACATACCAACAAAAGTGTTATTGTACAGTGTCAGCGGCTTGTCACCGATATTGGTAACACGGACAAAATCACGTCGACCAGCACTCTTTACGAAGGTCGAGACCCACCGATCTCCCCTGGTCAATCACAACTTCCTCGAACGAAAACCTTTCTCAACCGGGGTATCGGCAGACCGACCGACTGGGATAGTGAGGTCTTGGTCCCACCGGACCAGATCGGTATACAAACCATACAGAGGTTTTCGACCAGCCAACTGGACCTGGACCTCATCCGGGAGCGTAAGCACTCCATGGGACAGGTCTAGGCGAATACCAGCTGGGACCATGAAATCCATGCCTAGTAAAGCGTCCTGTCCAGACAACTTGCCAACCCAAGCGCTGAAAAAGTAGACCAGCGATCCCGACAAAGTAATTTTCACACGCGTTCTTCCTTCGGTCATATAAGAGTTTTCACCGATCCCGACGCATTCTTGTCTCTGGGTATCGTCTATACGACATCCGACCTTACGAGCAAAGGCGGAGTCGATTATCGAGACTTCAGCTCCAGAGTCGAACAACATCGTCGCTTTATGGTTATTAATCTTGCCACAGGCTTTCGCCTGCTTGAACCATTTATCAGGCGCGTGATACTTCCAGTATCCGCGGGATTATCCAGGCAGCAAGTCCAACTGCATAACCACCTTGGTCCGGGAGTACTCATCGGTCTTCAAACTGTATACCGGATGGTCTCGGTCGACGCAATTTGGAATAGAACGTGTATTGTCGGTCTTATCCTCCTTGCCGACATATGCATAGATGTGAACCGTAGAACGCTCGGCTCGATCCAGATTCCAACTTGGCGAGCGTTCTAGCTTAACATCTTTTCTGCGTCCGGCGGCAGCGTCCCCGCGTGCTTGTCCGGCACGTACCACTTGCACATCATGTTAAAAAATTCTTCAATCTTGCAGTGGCCGGCCTCGTGGATCTCTCCACATGACTTGCATACGAAGAGGCAGTGGTCCGTCGGGTGGCCGCGTCTCTCGCACTTCTTGCACACCATCCTCTTCCAGCAGTTTGGACCATCATGTTTGCTCGACCCACATTGGGAGCACTTCTGACGAGGTCGGTCTGGATCGGACTTGCTTCCGTTCCTTCCCTTCCGGTCCACCTGGTCGGACTTCGACTTGGTCTTCGGGGAAGGTCCCGCAACATAGACGTAACGATACTGGTCTTCATCCGATGACTCCTGGCTGGATGGACTTCCACTTTCCCCTTCTGACCCCGTGCTGTCATCAGCTACAATTGCCTTGAACGCTCGGGTCGGTCTGGTCCAAGGTCTCTTGACCGGATCGGTATGGGTCTTGGAACGATACCGACCTGATCCACCAGCGGTCTTTGCTCTCATACTACGCGACTGTTGTAACGTCCGCAGGGTCTGTTCGACTTCGCCCGCATCCTTAAGACGCAGTAGAGTAAGCTGGTCCGCCAGTTCTTGATCGTCAAGGGTACTAATATAGTGACCCACATGTTCTAAGGCGGCACCGTTCGGCGGGTTATTCTCTTTGATTGTTATGCCGGCGCGAAGTGCAGCCACGTTCAACCGATGCAAATACTCGATCGGTGT